>CM037012.1:21096919-21314171 GCA_020875875.1 Dioscorea alata
TTCTCAATCCTATAACATCAACTCATGTTCAATTAATAAAACATAGATAAAAATGAATGAATTATATGTATATATAATATATATAATATTATATACCTGTGAGTTTGGAGACTGAATTCCATCTGCCTTCACCATGGAGGTTGACATGATCAATAAGAAGCTTGTCTTCTTGAGGAGTCCAAGGGCCCTTCCTCCATCCATCCTCAAAAGTTCCCCAACCAAACTGGACATCCATTTTGTCCTGAAACTAAAGGAAGGAGTTAGTGGTCAGATATTATTATCTGGTATCTTCTCCTACTCGATCAAATGAGTTTTGTCTCCTTGTTTGTGAGACAATGGGATGTATCACAAGTCTTGTTACCTATTTATATCCAGCATCATTGCCATCCTTTCATGTCCCTTTCAAAGCATCTCACTTCCACTAGTTTCTTCTCTTTCAAACTCCCCACTTTGCCCCTTCTCTTCATGTGTTTTCCTAGTTTAATCTTATATCTCTTAACTCCCATCTTAACTAATTAATACCTATAACTAATTTTATTTTTTTATTATTTTTTTTACAAAATGGATAAACTAAAATTGTATTAGTAACCTATAACTAATTGGGAAGACTTTAGTAAGTAGAATATTATATATATAATTTTTAAGGAATCATGTATGCATATGTATATCTTGATATATCAAAATTTAGATTATGACATAGAATAAATTTTTTGTTACCGTTTTATTTTATAAATAAAGTAGTGGTAAACACAAATGAGTAATTAAGTATAGTACAATTTAATAATTTTTTTATATTTTAAAAACTACGGCACAAAAAATTTGCTACATTATAGAAAACTAAAAAAATAAAATTATTTTTAATTAAAAAAATTGTGCTATTTATTGACATCAAATATATATTAAACAACACAAGCACTTGTATTCTAATATAACCACTTGTATTATATTGTATTATTTGAGTGATTCTCATATATGAATCAAATTGGTTTTTATTATATTATTAGATAAGTTAAAAAAAAAAAATCTTTCTTTAAACATTAAAAATGAAACTATACGCATTAATAATTCTCTTCTAATATAGTCGTGATGTATATATTATTAATAATATCCTCATCCGGGAATCAAACTAATTTTTGTTATATTATGCAGTAGTAGTCATCATACTGTACTTGCATGGTTTTGAAATCAGGCAAGTCCCTTGTTCTAGCAATGATCATATAACTAATTAAATATATATAATTTATAAGATTTAGGGCTTGGGTAAGGCTCAAGATTAATTAAGATATAAGGTGTATTTGTATATATATATATGCACAGTGCCAGAACCAGAGACTTCTCTGGTTCCAAAACCAGGAAGAGGGACTTCATATAGTCATATATACATAAAATTAGTATAAAAATTTATTGTATTTTATTGTTCTTGATCCATTATAAACAGTTAATCTTACAATTCAATGAATGATCCAAGCATGATTAATGCATGCGTGCACACAAAAAATCCAGGGACAATATTGGGAAGAAAGGAAAAACATGCAAAGCTAAGTGTGACACGTCTTTGGCATCAAATGAAAAGTGGTCTTTGCCGTGTGCTAGTCACATAGCCTTAGATCTTAGCACATTTAAAATTTGTACGGTTCCCTTAACTTCTATCCACGTATCTCAAGCGGCCAAGCCCATGTTTAAAATCTATGGCTTTTGGAAACATCCATCTAATCACCAAAAGAAAGAAGTGATTAATTACAAGTGGGTTGTTGTTAATATATATATATATATATATATATATTTGATATTTCTATATATAACATAAAAAAACAAACTATATGCCACTAACTAAGCTCAAGTTCATCTAACCATCCTTGTAATGCTATGCTTTTCACTAATGTGATCCTTATCACATTGTTTATTGGCTTGTGTGATGCCATTTTGGGTAAGCATGAACTTGTTTATTGATTTAATTAGTGTTTAATTAGTGTGGCGATGACCTTGACCCGCCACGTGATCGCCACGTGTTCGACCTGATGTATGTTTCAAGGACTTAAATAAATATTATCATCTTTTGTGTACATTGTATAGAGATTAATTAAGTGTTAAACAATTCTCTTAATGAGTTACCCCTTTAGATTCCACTATTCTTAATCCTCATAGTCCTGTTCAAAGATTGTTTGTTCCTAATCAAATCATCTAGATTTCGTTGTCTCTCTTTGATTAGACTCTTAAAGCCATTCATTTGTTTTTTAACAACTTTTTTCCTCCTTAATTATATATATCACTTATGATTTTCATTCCCATTAATTAGTTACTTCCTCAAATATTAAATATTAATTCTTATATGTATTTTCCCTTTGTATAAATTATTCTCTATCAATTATATATATATAATTGATAAAACTATAAAATACCTTGGTCTACACATGTATACATATATAGATATATACACATAGGTTGATTACTTTATACATACACACATGCATACATACATATATATATTTATATATGAAGAAAAAGCAACTCATCAAGATAGATATGCTGATGTAGGTGTGTGAGTGTGTGTGTGTATATATGCAATATACCATTGGTAATACTATAAGATATATACCTTGATCTATATATGCATATATATATATATATATAGGTTGATTACTTTATAAATATATATATAGAAAAACTCAAGATAGATATGCTGATGTAGTTGTGATACTAATTAAAGTTTTAAAAAAACATGTATGAGCTAAGGAGGAATCCAACAAGATCAAGTAAGATAGATCGAGAAGTTGTTTGAAGCTTCAAAATGATGCTAAAAAATGGACAGGTGTCCATGTTTAATTAGTTTCATGGAGATTTAAGCTTGTGTAGATGAGAAATTATAGTGTTTTTTTTTTTAAAACAAAGTGACACTCAAAAGGCACACATGAGAATATATGATTAAGCACATCGATAATCATAGTTTAGTGGGATAATTGCATTTAAATAAGAGATTAAAGAGGAATGGTGCTTTTGGGGACCATTAAATATTTAAGTGAGACAATGTTATGAGGACAAGGAAGTGGTGCATTAATTCTAGAAGAAAAGATGGCTTGATATTGAGATCCATGTTTTTCTTGTTCAAGTTCATGGAATCAGAGATTAATTAATCATGGAGATTAGCACTCACTTAAATTTTATAAATTAAATAGGCTTTGAGCTGTACAAATAGGTTGATTTTGGTGATATCATGAAATTAATTATTAATTATTTTATCTATATTATAATATATTGTTCTAGACTCCTTTTTATTTTATTTCTCAAAGGTAATTTTAGGCATTCATTACTTATAAATATATATATATATATACATACAACTTAATTTATGTATAATTTTTTTTCTCATTTTGATTGATTATCGGAAAAATAAATACAAGCTAATGATCGGTGATATATATGGAGGATGGATTCATGTATTACTTTTTCTTTCATGATAGCTTATGATTGTTTTGCTAAAAATATCAGGATTATTTTATATATATATTTATTTATTTTTGTGGAGACATGAGTGTGACAATTGCATATCCATAGTTTAGTTTATTTTATGTATTTTTTTTTGTGGAGACAAAGAGTGTGACAATTAATTCCATAGTTTTGTAGATATGATTCTTACATCAATATTTATATCAATTAATAATATTTAGCTTTCATGTACATTAAAATTGTTTCCTCCTAATTGAATATCACATGTTCATTTATGATGATGAAGTAACTTGTCCATATTTTATGGAAAATGGGCTTAAAATATAAATTTTTCTATTGAAAAAAGAAATGAAATTTAGACTGTAATAATAATTTGTGGCATTCAAACTCAAACTTCACTGCAGTGTGCTCTCTTTGCAACAATAGAACTAGAAAAAAAAAATTTGTAAATTTGTAGTTTTATGTTAAAACACCAATTAAGTAGTAATATTTGTGATGAATTTATTAAAAAAAAAAATAATTTTTGCATCAATAAGACAAAATCAATTTAGAGCCCACATAAATTACATTTTTTTACAAAAATTTTATAAGATGGGCAAACAACTTACTTCAACCAACATATTGTTATAAAATATTGTTCTTTCAACCTCTCTTATTTTGCAACGGAAAAAATTGTCATTTTTTTAATATGAAGACAGTAATTATATATAGATGTTATAAATAAAAAAAAGATTTTTACTATATATACAAAATGATATCACCAAAATAAATAAATAAACAATTAATTAATCATCTTTTGTAATAGAAAAAATTGTCATTTTTATAATGTGTAGACGATAATTATATATAGTTGTTATAAATTAAAATTTCTTTTTACCATATATATAAAATGATATCACCAAAATAAATAAATAATTATTTTTGTAAGAAAAAAATTGTCATTTTTCTAATGTGAAGACGGTAATTATATATAGATGTTATAAATTAAAAAAAATGATTTTTACCATATATACAAAATGATATCACCAAAATAAATAAATAAATAATTAATTAATCCATCCAAAAATAGCAAGTGCCATGTTTCTGTGATCACTCTCTCCCTATAAGAAATCAAACTATATATATATATATATATATATATATATATATCTCCAAAATACCAAACTAGACTTATGGTGAGGGTTAGTATTAGGGTTTGGTCACCCGCTTATCATGCACGTAAGACAAGTCAAAGCCATGCATGCATGCTGTAAGGCTCACCCAAATCCCCGCCATGCATTACGTTCTCCTCTTCTCCATTCATCCACATCCCCTTCCACCACCTTCACCTTCACCTTCACCTTCAACTCTTCTTCAACTCCATCATCTAACCTCTCATGATACTGATCTTAAACTCTCCACTAATGGCCACTTCTCACCACCTTCTCATTCTCCTCCTCCTCTCAATCCTCACTGCCACCTTTGCAGAGATCAAGAACACCCACATTTTCTCCGACGCAAGACCGATGATCCTTTTCGAGCAATTCGGCTTTCTTCGAGGTGGCCGTCTCTCTATTTCCATCTCCCATGTCCAATGGTCACCTGCCTTCACTTCCACCACCACCTCTACTTTCAACACAAGTCTCACTGGCTTCTTCCTCATCCCCAATGCTTACTATCCACGTATCATCAATGAATCAGAGTACACTTCTCGCTTCTGCCCTCTTTTAAGTCACTATATCATCCCTGTCCTAACTTTCACTGATCTCACCAAAGACCGATCATGCGATCGAGCTCTTTCAATCGATATTGCCGATGAATACAGCCTCTTCTTCGGTAATTGCCAACCGATGTTCGATGTAACGATGGATGTTCGAACAGAGATGTACAATGTGGATGCAAGTGGTGGCAAGGACTATTTACCTCTCGGCCGGAGACCGGTGCCGAAGATTTACTTCGGGTTCTTCTTGGTTTATCTTTCTTTCCTTTTGGTTTGGATTTGGGTGTGTTGTAAGCAGAGGAAAACTGTGGAGAAGATTCATTTGGTGATGGGTGGTTTGTTGTTGTTCAAAGCATTGAAGTTGGTTTGTGCATCTGAGGATCTTTGGCATGTGAAGAGGACTGGGAGTCCTCATGGCTGGGATGTGGCTTTCTATTTCTTTGGTTTCTTCAAGGGTGTTTTGCTCTTCACTGTCATTGTTCTCATTGGCACTGGCTGGTCTTTCTTGAAACCTTATCTCCAGGTTCCTTCCTATCTTTTCTTTCTTTCACTTCTTATGATATATATAAAATACTGATATAAATATATGTATGTACGTGATCAGGAGAGGGAAAAGAAGATATTGATGATAGTGATACCAATGCAAGTGATAGAGAACATAGCAGCAGTGGTAATAGGAGAGACAGGCCCAGCTGAACCAGACTTCTTGACATGGAACCAGATCTTCTTGACTGTCGACATTATCTGTTGCGCCGCCGTCTTCTTCCCCATCATTTGGTCAATCAAGAACCTCCGGGAAGCATCGAAAACCGATGGCAAAGCGGCGAGGAATCTCGAGAAGTTGACACTCTTCAAACAGTTCTATGTTGTGGTTGTGAGCTACCTATACTTCACTAGGATTTTTCTTTCGGCTTTTATAGCAATGTTGAGCTATAAATACCGGTGGACGGTGACCGCCGCCGAGGAAGGAGCTAGTCTAGGATTTTATCTCTTCGTCTTTTATAACTTCCAACCGGTTGAGAAGAACCCTTACCTTTATATTGGGGATGAGGAGGAGGCTGCTGCTGGTGGTGCTTTGGAGATGGAGGAGTCTTTTGAGCTTTAAGCTTTGAGCTTTGCATGTATGTAGAGTGCTTGTTGTTGTACAGTAGGCAGAGTTTTTCATTTTGTTTGAGAACTACTGTTTTTCTTTTGCTCTGTTTAATGAGCATTGTGACAGATAAAACATGTATTTTTTTCAAGCTAACATGTTTTCAGGAAGTTATATAGATAAATATGGAGGCAGTGATGATGGTTTTGCAATTAAAATCACAGCATTTTGCCATAAATTAATGAGATGTTGTTAATGAAGACATGATTGCAGTTGCTTGAATGAAATAAAATACAATAACTTACTGGGGATTTTCATTTTTCTTCTCTGAATGGAAGTTTTCCACTTGGTTTGCAGTGAATCCAACTCAAACTTCAGAGACAATTTCAGTTCTGCATAAATAAGTAATAAAATGATGAATGTCGATACGACTTTGATTAATGAAAAGAATGCCGAAAAGATTTCTGTAAAAACAAACCTGATCAGTTAAGAGAATGGTGGCCTGGTCCTGCAAAACCTTCCATGCTGCTTTGACATGAGACTCTTCAGTCAGTGGTGCTCCAACAGCAAACCGAAGAACGAATTTGCCTGATAGAACCTGTTTATTTGTAGCAATGATCAGCATTTCCGACTGTGCTTTTCTCATAACAGATATGATTGAATTCAGAGGTTCAAGAATGTAGAGAACACGGACAGTGTGTGATATGAAGATTTTCCCGCTTGAGTTGACAGCATCAAGCAAGTTGTAGTTTAGTTTGTAGCCATTATCTTGATCACCTTCTCGAGGGATAAGGCGGAAGCAAACAAGTGAAAATGTCCGAGGAGCAACAACCTGTGTATAGTAACAGGGTACACATTGGTTTACATGGAAGCGTTTGCTCGTAATTTGTTTATATGATGAGAACATAATCTGTGCATCATGTATCATAGTTTCTGTTGTCAAATTCCACAGGGAATGCCAACAAGCAGGATGTTCTGCTTGTTAGATTATTTAGGGGGGATAGCTAACTGTTTATTAACAAATAAAAAAAAACTTGATAAAAGTTTCAGATGCTATCAAAATCTTAATAATCTGTATTGATTGATCTTGCATAATCAAGAGGATTATTGAAAAAAAAGATGCCAGAATCCTAAGAAAAAGGAAGAATTTGTTGTTGGTTTTCTATGATTAAGCTCTGTTAAATTTCAAGATAATCATAAGAATGAAAAGATGATGAAAAGATAATCTGTCTTTCTTTTTACCTCAAACCTGTGATCAGAACAGACAAGCTCCGCGAATTGCTCGGCCAACTTAATGTGATTCCTTATGTAACTTTGAAGGTTTTCCAGACCATAAAGCCTCAGTACCATCCATAGCTTTAATGACCTGCATTGGATTCAATTCAGAAACTGCATGCAGTTACAGATGCTTATTTTCAGAAGAATCAGCACAGAGTTTTTAATGCCAGTCTTTCATTGCTAAATGCTATCGGAAATAATAAAAAGGTCTGACATCCAAATAGTAAAATAAGAGGAATATCAATAAAGATGGTAAGCATAAACCTCCATTCAATCTACTTGTGTGACAAAGTCATCTCAACACAATGTGCAATGCATAAAGCTCAAAAGGTCTTATTATCATTTAAATTATTTGAAATGTAGTAGCGTACCTGAAACGGCGTCCAAGAGGAATTTGCCAATCTTTAAAATCCACCACATTGTTTTCTTGTGAGGCCTAGAAAATTCAATTGTATCAGACGCTGATTACCTCAGTGAACTAAAGTGGTGTGTGTTTCACAAAAGTTATACTATTATCAGATGACCATCTGAAACTCTTGCCACCAGATGGAGGGAAGTTTCAAGAGCTATGCATAGTCTATTTTTAAGAAAATTTTAAGTTTTAAGTTATGTGACAGACCAATGCTTCTTTGCATCTAAGAAATTCTTATCATATTATTTTGGTTTCCTTAGTCATTCGACAGCACTTTAATTGAAAAAATGGATTTCAACAATGCATCTGATATGACCTAACAATTGTCTTGAGATTTATAACAAGTGAACAAGGAGCATAACATTATTGACGTTCTACATTAGATTGGACATGTAATCTATACAATTTTATGAAGACTAACCTTATTTTTAAGATATTCTGGATTGGTGGAGAGACTTTGAATTAAAGCACTCTGATCCTGTGGGAAAATCATATAACAAGTATAACATACATTTAAAGTTGATACTAAGAAGCAGAGTGGAATTTGAAACATGGTGCCCACAAGCTTTTCTTCTAAAATGAAAAAAAAAACACTTGTGGAACGTTTCAGAGATTGCACACCAAAGGTATATAAACAACCAACAAGAACCATAATTCAATAGAGATGGCATACTTTTACCCAGAGCACTGAACAATCGAAGTTTGTAAGAAACCATTTGTGAGCGTTCATACCAAATGAAGTGGCTTCTTCAATTCCATCAATGTGATGACGGTATTCTGGACAGATACAGGCACTACCAGCATAGGCAGCATCAACATGGAACCACATGTCATTTGCCTACATAGTAGATGAAATAATCGGTCTTATGGAACTATTCAATTCTAAAAAATCAGAGTACATTTGGCACATTGAAGTAAAACGAAACCACAAACACAAAGAAGATGAAGTCACTCAGTCTTAGCATATCCAAATTTACTTATGATATTACCTTGGCTACCTTTCCTAACTCAGATAAAGGATCGACAGCTGCAGAAGATGTAGTCCCTACCTGCAAATGGCCAAAACTGTTAAAGGCTGAAACTTGTTATACAAGGCTTTTTCGATGCTTCAGAGGCCCATGGCCTTTCATAGTCAAAACAATAATATGTAGGTCTCTTATTATCACTGAATGATAACTCCAACAAAGTCAGAATAGAAGGGGACTGACTATCTGCGGCGAGTAAGCTAGGAAGGACTTTTTCATCTGGAGGGTCAAATGCTTAAGCAGAAATCCTCTAACCATCCCTTCTTGATAACTCATTGCAATGCAACAGCACAGGTAGTAGTTTGTGAATTATATTTAACACTGCATCAAATAGGCAACATGCATATTGTAAATAAGTGGCAGGTTAAATGCACACACAAATTAATTATGTATGACGCCACATACTTTGAGATGCTACCGGAACATGAAAGCTGCCTGTATCTTAATAACACAAAAAATAAACAAAGGTAGCAATTATGATTTGTAATACTACACAG
This sequence comes from Dioscorea alata, assembly GCA_020875875.1. Classification (NCBI taxonomy): domain Eukaryota; kingdom Viridiplantae; phylum Streptophyta; class Magnoliopsida; order Dioscoreales; family Dioscoreaceae; genus Dioscorea; species Dioscorea alata. The sequence goes on from CM037012.1 coordinate 21,106,365, forward strand.
TTCTCATCTCTTCCTTTTGCTTCAAATATTACAATATGAAAAAATATGCAAGCTTTCTATGTTTAAAAAAAGGAGAAGGGCGAGTATTACTCACAGTAGCACAGAGGAAGAAAGGAATTAAGCCAGATGACAAATCATTCATTATTGCTTCCTGAAGCTTATCAGGAACGAGTGCGTAATTAGTATTGGAATCTGCCTTCAGAACTCTAAAGTTCTCTGGATAAATCCCTGCAATCTACAATGATGGAAAGCATTAGACAAGTAGATAAGTTAATCAACAATCAACAAATTCCAGAATTGCCACAAAATCAAGTACACAACAACAGACAATGATGGAAAGCATTAGACAAGTAGATAAGTTAATCAAGATTTGGAGTAAAATGAGCAAAAGATAGCAATATATATATATATATATATATATATATAGAACTCATGACCAAAATCATGATATATAATTTGGCCATCAGCAATTGAACAAGTTGATATATTTTTAATTTCTACAACTAAAAGCAGATTACAAAGTCTACAGCCTGTGCTGCCTCTGTGCTCATATTTACATCAATCACTAAATGAATAATCAGCAGGTCATGCAAGTATCTACTTAGATCGAAGCAGAGTAAAGTTTCATATCCAAATACCTGGCACGCCTTCTGAAGAGCTGCATGTGTTTGATCTGAAGCATAAACAACAAGTTTTTCCAGGGAACTTCTCCCTAGCTTCCTCAATACTTTATCACGTGCAGCCAATAATACAACAAGAATAGCTTCACTAGCTGTGCCCTGAATGACTCCACCACCTTGCCCTGCAAGTGTACAATTCAACAATCAACCACTCTCATGCTTCCATTTAAAACAAGCAAGCACAAAATGACTTCAGCATTGAAATTTGACAAAAGATTCTAAAGCTACTTATGTTGCAGGAAAATATAAATTGTATTGTGTAAAAGGATTTAAAAACAAAAACACTTAACTTATGCACATTTTAAAAGAGATCATTACCACAAACATGTATTCCTTGTGGAATCTTTGAAGTCAATTTGTGCCAAGAAAATAGGGAAATTGATGTTTAATGCATTAAGAAGTGATTGCAGTTCATCTTCAAGAAATTGATCATAAGAACAATTTTTAGCTGAGGCAGCCTTGTTTATCTCAATCACATTTATTACCTGATGATAGAAATTCATTGGGAAGCTTTAGCATCTTAGCAAGCCAATCTAAAACAATCACTTCTAGCTCTGTAGCAGCAGGAGAGGTCACCCAACTGAAACCTACTATATTAAAACCAGCACTGAGCATTTCCCCTAAAAATCCAGCAGTGCTGCTATTTGATGGATAATAAGCAAAATAATCAGGACTTTGCCAATGAGTTACACCAGGGATTATTTTTTGACGGACATCTGCAAGTGTGAAGAGAAGAGAAAACTAAATCATTTGTTAGATGATAAGTCATTTAGATAAAATTCAACAAATCATTTTCACCATTCAGAACATCTTGCAAACTTTCTGGACGTTTTGGGGCTGAATCAGGCAACAGTTCTTTTAGATACCCTGGCTGCAAAACAGCAAGTAATGTAATGAAAAAATGCAACACACATTTCATCTGTAACTAAGACAGAGCACATGCAAAGGAAGTACTATTACAGGACTTGGTAAGAAAATTTTATTGCAACTCATTTCGCCATTCCTTCAAGCGTATATCTTCTATTCCATCTCTTGTCCATAAACTAGTAGTAAATCAAACTGAAACAAAACGTCCTGAAGGCTAAGCAATTCAACTCACTATACCATCTGAAGTAATAATTTTAGAAATTTCTAAGCAAATGTTATGTTACAAAATGAAAAAAAAAAAAAAAACCACTTGAGCAGACAAGTTAAAAAGCTCTCCAAGAGATTGTTAAAGCCCAAGCAAATTGGAAAGAGAAACACCAATCAGAGGATAAAGGTAACATTTTTCACACCAACTGCAAGATTATACAACAAAAATGATGCAAACTTTCAAATTTCACATATCATTAGCTAAAGATTTCATTTTTCAAGCCAACATAGACTATAAATCACCAGGGACAGAGAACATGGAGGATTTAACATCAAAATAAGGCGCTTTAATTTGAAATTTTATGTCTTATTTTTTATCCTCATCATGCTCACCTTAACTTGGCTACGAACTGGGAAAGATTCAATTGTTTTGTAGTAATCCGCAATGAAATCAACCATTTGATGACCATACTCCCTCAACTGCTCCGAGTTCATTGGCTTCAAAGTGCTATTCTCCCTTTGAACCAAAAACATCAAAAAAGAAAGGAAACACATCAAGAGAACACAAAACAATCACCACAACAACAATAAACAATTGAAAGAGGATGCAAAAGAGAGCTCACATTGGAAAAGGAAGGATTTTTTTCAGCCAAATGAGGAAGCCAAGGAGTGGAGGCAGTACTTACATGTCACTGGAGGAGGCTGAGTCCTGTGAATAATATCCTGAGAAAAGAGGCTTTCTATTTTGCATATTTTCCGGATACACCCTCTTCTTCTTCATAATTACATTGGGTTCCCAGAAAAAAAAATTATGAAAATATAAAAATTTATCCATTATAAATACCATAAAAGGTTAAATAATAAATATCCTCCACATAGAGTATCATTTTAATTATTTAACTTTAATTTTATTTTACTAATTTTCACTTTGAGTCATGTCATCTAATTTTTCTAATTTTGTCCATGTGGTTAATTTCTTGATTAAATTATGGGTTATTTATTATTATTTTTTAAATGTTTTTCTTAAACTAATATATATGGCCGGTAGTGGGCAAACACAAGAAATAAAGATCAATTAAGAAAATACAAGATTAAGATGATATTAAATGGAACACTACACATGAATGAGGACACATGATGATTCATTCTTCTTTGTCTCATATTGCACTTTGTTTTTATTTATGTATATATATATATAGTTAATAAACTTTGTCTTTTATATCCATTGGTAATATATATATATAAACAAATAAAATTATTAATTAGGCTAATTAGTTTGTTTTCTCATTGTTATCATCTATTTGACCATAAATTATTATTTTTTTAAAATATATTAAAACTAATACCAAATTATATCTCTAGATTAGAACACAAAGATAGTAGATATAATTTTTTTTTTAAAAAAATGGATAAACCACTATTATTAATAATAAAAAAAAACAACAAACCCCTGCTAACAAGAGTGACGAAAAACAAAGACAACAAGAAGTAAAACCTCAGTTCATTAGCTGTGAAACAACATCCAGTAATAGAAACAATACAACAAAAAGATAAACGAAGAACAAAGGCCTATTCGAAGACCCAACAAAGAAATCGATTCCGAAACGAATATAACTCACGCATACTATTTTTTTTTAATTTAACAAACATTTTTTTTCCAATTGAAAATACTCAATTATGTAAAATAACAAATCAAAACTATATCTGAAAAAAATTAAATTATGAAAAATTTCATTTCATTTTTTTATTTTAAATAAAACCATAAAAAGCAACCAATCTAGTGATCCATATCTCAAGGGATATCTGACCGTTCAATCTACATCGGACGGCTGAGACCTCTCCCGCTCATTTCGAAACCCACCCCCAAATTCATTTGAATTGTGAGAAGTGTGGATCAGAGCAGCGGCCATGGAGGGAAGCGAGAGCGAGGCCGTCTTCGATGCTTGCGATCTCAACCCCCAGCGCTTCATCAACGAGGTCCTCAACGCCTCCGACGATCTCCTCGATGGCGCCTTCCAGTTCTGCCTCCAGTTACGGATGATCTCCCCGCATGATCTACTGATCTTTGTGTGACGCTTCTCAACCCTAACGTTTGCACTTTTTGATTTCTCAGGCAGGCTTCAATCAACACGGGATGTGGGGAGAAGCAATCTGATGAGCTTGCCAAGGTATAAAGTCCTCGTCTTTGCCCGCATTATTCATCGATTTGGTGGTTTTATGGATGATTTAGTGTTATGTTTATGATTGCCTGAAATGTGTGGTTATTTCCAAGGATTATGAACGATTGGTCATCAGAGTGTTTAGCATCATTTGTTAGCCCTTAATGATAGATAATTGTGGTGTTATACTCAATCTAAGATGGATGAGAGGCGCAATTCATTATGCTGATGATCTGTAGATTGAAACCACAAACAATGGTATTTGATTCTCAGAATGTCTTTCTGAGCAAGTTGAGGTTTTTTATTTGGGGGAACATGTGAACAACCGTTTTGCTGAGCTTTGTATTTGAAAATTAAGCAAGATGGTTTCTGTTTGAAGGAATTTTCGCAAAGGTGCTAGTTTGTAGGGCGGCCTTGAGTTGGGACAAGCTGTGAATGGAGGACAAAAACATTGACCAAACCATAGGAACTTCAAGCTGTTCCTTAGCCCTTTGTTTCTGGTTGGTGAAAATGATGTACGGAAGAAAAAAAAAACCTAAAGCTCTATGAAAGTGGGATTTAAAATAGTTTGAATAGGTAATTATTATGGTTTTCACAACCACCATTTCTGGATTCTTAGGTTTGTACATTTTCCTTTTTTTTTTTGGTGTCAAATTTCTGCATAATCGGATTTTTAAGGCCCAATGCTTACTTTCTGTGGAATACTTCACAATCAAGGCTTGTTGTTCACCTTGAAAATAAAGGGGTGACATTCAAAGTCTCACATTCAACTTCTCTCTTCTATTCAGAAAACAAGTTAGAATATGTAGTGTCTATGATCAATTTCTAGTGCTTGGTGGATGATACTAACTACTAGGTTCAATTTAAATTGGAAGCATCTTTTTGAAAAACAATCATGGTAGCTGTAACACTTTGTTCTTTTTCTTAATCCTCATTTGATTTGTCTACGGTTGGCTTTGTTTGAATTGGCTGACGTTAATGCTCCAATATGAATCCTAAAGAAAGTAGACTCCCATTACTGAATAACATCAAGTGCTGGATAACCTTTAGATTAATAAAGGCTAATTATGCTCTAATAGTTTGATCATATTTATTGTTTATTTATTTATTTATTTTTGTGATGTCTTAGGGTGTTTCATACCTTCGTAACGTGACCCAAGAAATTCTGGATAAGAGAATGAACGTTTGGGAAAAGTATTGTCTTCGACATTGTTTTGCTGTACCTGAGGGCTTCTTGTTGCGAAAAACTGTAGGTTTTCTCTCTGAATGGAGCTAATTTATGCAAGCACTGGTACTTCTTATCTTGCCTGTTTTTTGTTCTGCTTTCTGCATCTGCAACTGTTCCTGCTATTAACTACATGATGTGATGCATTTCATGATGTTACTTTTTCGACTAGATCTTTTTGTGGATAGGAGACTTCCACCAGCATGTTATTCTTGGTTAAATTAACTCTAGCCTGCTAGCTCTAAAATTTTATATTTAACTATTACGAAGGATTCAAATTTTTTTTAATTATTATTAAATCCGGTAACCAAAAAATTTCTCAAAAATTCTTTTTTTAGCTATTAGTTTCTCTGCAAATGGGAAAAAGTAGCTGCACCTTTTCAAACCACCATTTCGCTCTTGTTTTGCAATCAAGAGATGGAATTTTTTCAAGATTGTTCAAATGGTTCAACAAAAATTTTAATGTTCTAACAGTTATTTTTGTTACATATTGTTATCCAGCAAGATTTGTCTGTTGAGAATTTATCACTTCAAGAAGGAAGTTATGAAGCAGAACTTGATTCTCACTTGAGCTCATTAAGGGAGAAGCTTGCTGCAGTAAATATCTGTTATTTGTTCATCTTTCTTTTGTTTCCTTAACTCTGCTTGTCTAGAGACAATTACAAATTTTCTAGGTTGGGAAGGAATCTTCAGAGCTTCATAGAGAGATCCAAGCTCTGGAAAAGCAGGCTTCTCTTAACAACAGTTATAATGCATCCGTTGCTGAGGCATTGCAGCTGTATGAGCCGAACTCAATGCATGAGATGTTTCAAGGTATAATTGCACTTCCAAACACCTGGTATATCATGTTGGATGATGTTCTAGTTGCCCTTTTGCTTTGTGTTTCTGTTTAGCAGTTTTCATCAAAGCATGTCAATGTCCTCAAGATAACCTTGAAGCCATTCTTTCATAGTTTCATTTGAAGAATCAACATTGAGTGGTTCAATTCTGCTTATGATTTTCTGTGTCATTCCAAATTCAAATGTAACAATTTAACTACTAAGAGATCTTCCACCACAGCATTTTAACAATGGTAGGTAAGAGTATGTACTACCGAAGATGGAATTCTTTCTTTCGTACTTTAGTATTTGATGATCTTGGGGACCTTGACTTTTAATAACCTAATAATTTATATCAATTATTTCATCTTCATGTCTTCTTTCATCCAGTTCAGGTTTGACAAAGAGGATTCTTAAGGTTGGACTTGCAAAAGAAATTTGAAGAAATCTTTCGGTTCAAAATATTTTTGCAAACTAATCATACTTCCTTTGCATGTGCATCAGTGGCAGACAAAACTAGTATAATCACTTAAGCTACCTAAATAACAGTTTTTAAGTCAAACTACTGTCTTTTTACATTACGCAAGCCTTCATGTTTGGGGATGACCTTCTTTTCCCCTTTCCTTTCTTGATCATGCTTGTTTCTTAGACTAGTTAGCCATCCATGGTTTCCTCTCTTGCATGATCCTGCATACCTTCATCAAAGATTTGGAGCATAAAAACAGCCCTAAGTGGTTTTGCTTAAAATTTACTGTATAATTATTACCACACCATATGTAGATCCTTTTCCTTGCTTTACCTCAATTTGGTCAAATGACTTGGTAGCTTTTCAGAGGTAAAGAAAGTGGCATCAGTACTGCAATCAAAAGCTGAAGCCATGCAGATCAAAAGAAGAAACGAGGTGGAACCTCTGATTGCTGGGAAAATAAACTCACCGAATAAAAGGCAGCATGTGTTAGTTAACAAAGGTAATTCATAATTTCATATATTGCATGCTGTTATCACCTGTAAATTATAAAAAATGATCCTACTTGGACTCCCTACTTATTTTCAGATCTTTCTTCAAGCCTTGATGATATTCTTGGAGTACTAACTGTCTTGAAGAACATCTAATTAACAGCAATATGCAATGGCATTATCATGGTACCTTCCTCTGCCCTTGTGTTTCTTTCTTTCTTTCCCCCTTTTTTTTTTCCTTCTTTTTTGGTGTGTATGTGTGTGGGCATGCGTGTGTTGTTGTTGTAAATCTGTGCTTTATTGGAAGGAAGCATGTTACTTGAAAGTAAGTCTTGACTAATCAAGATGACCCAAGTGGTGTGTATCAGAGTTAATATGTCTTGACTTGTTACTGTCATATCTTTATGTAGCTACAAGTTCAAGCAGTTCATTGATGTATTTATTAGTGACTACTATAACCATTTGAAGGTCACCAAACTATCAATTAAGCTGAACTGCATTGGTTACAATTGTATCCAACCAATCTTGCATGCCCAAATCCATCATCCGTTATCACTTATCACCATGTCATAACAGGTAGAGACTGTTGGTAAGCTTATGGTGTACTATCAGTTCTTTTACTCAAGGAAGTTTGATCATACAACTGATTAGTTCATTGACTTTAATCAAAGATTGGTTTTAATATGTATAATATTATTCATATAACTTTTTAGTAGTAAAATTTACCATTCAGATAGCTCATGATCAAGACTAATCATCCCTCATAAGATTGGATTTGGACATCCCCGGTAGAGGTGAGGCTCTTGCTCATTTGAAACAATGAAGATAATGTTTTTGACTCAATTTAATCTTTCAATTATACGTAAATTATTTTTCCATGTGATCAATGTAGTATTATAAATTGTTTTTCATATTTATTCTATTTAGTTATTTGCAATATACCGTTGTCAGTGTTTTTGTGGTGAATATAGATTATCATTATCATTGAAATTTTCAACATAGACCTTGACTGTATACATTCATTGGTGACCTTAATTGTCTGCATTTAGCCCCTCATGCATAGCACTTGACGGAAGTGACTTTTTCTAAGCATTTGATGCTTGCTCAGTTGATGGATTTACAAGCAAAATAATGACCGAATGAATGATGCAATATGAAATGAGATGTTGAAATAATTATATGTGAATAAATAACTATGACAGACATATCCATTTAAGTAATTTTAAAATTATGATCATACTGTATTGTACAACATTAATATTAATTTTAGGCTTGAAAAATATGGTACGTAGAGGGCACTCCTTTGTTATTTCTTTCCTAAATTCCATTTTATCTAAAATTGTTTATTTACTTACTTCCACTTAGATTGAGAAAACAAAAGTAAATCTAGTTGGTAACAATGTGGTTGTTATGTATGTCTTTATCATTGTGCTTGAATATTTCAATGCATGCTTACTACTTCAAGTTGGCTATGAATTCTAATGTTGGTGAATACTAAAGATGCTTCCATCTCCTCCACAAAGACTGGAATCTCACTGTCTCTGAAAACAAAGTGAGAGGGAGACACCCTGAAGAAATCAAGTCTGGCAATTAGCTGTCAACTGTATTAATTAGTGTGGTTGGTATGCCTCGCTATCAGTGTGGTTGAATGCTATCAATGCTTGTTTTTAATATGATATTAATTATTAAAGAAATTATGAGTATCATGCGAACGACATTTTGATCTATTGGCACTTGGTCTTATGTGGAAGGTGTTTGTGTTCTATCGAGGAAAGAGGTTTGAATTTCAACTCATGAAAGGTGAAGACACAAGTAAGTTGAGCATCCAGGTAGGTTTCTGATGTATATATATATTTCTGTATATATTGTCATTGTCGTTAACAATGTGGATGCTTATTATTTACAAGATCTTATTTTTTAAATGATATTAGTTTTGAAGGGAGTACTGAATACTAATCTTCTCCAATTTTTGGTGCTTAGATGTGCAAAGTTGCGAACACTTAACTTATTAGTCTATGGATAATAATAAAAAAAATGCGCAAATGTATGTATATACTTGCCAATATTCAGCAGGACTACTACCTTGCATTTGTATAGATATTTTTTTAATTTAATTTGAACTCTCACCATGCTTATTACTTAAAAATATACTTTTATTTTAACCAACCTTTTTGCATTCCCTGTATAGAAAAGAACAGTTCTTATGCAATCACATCCTCTAAAATAAATGTTGGTTGAGACCTTGATTTGAAATTTGCTTGTTTGAGTGTATAATATATGATCAACATTTATATATTATACATTCTTGATTTAATGCAGTTCATATATATTATCAAACACAAAACATATATAGAGAGATTAGTTAAAATAAGTTTATGAGAATTAATGGACATGCATGTTCGCGGTTAATGCACTATATTTTATTCTGTGGTTGAAAAATATCATTTTTTTTATAGTATTTGTTTTTGTTTTGTTTTGTTTTTTATCCTATATGTTTGGTGTCAAAGAAATAGTCATGAGGTCAGTCTATCAGTCATTTATGTATTCCATTTTATTCAAAATTTTATTTATTTATTTATTTTCATTTGGAGTGAAGAAAAAATTAAGAGAGCCTCCGTTGTTGCTGTGTTTTCCTTTTGTTTGAGCAGTGGTACCACATCTAGTGTTACACTGCTCCCTTCTGTACTTGGATCTTTTTAATTAATTTAGTGGTTTATCCACCTTTTCAAAAAAAGAAAAAAAAAAAAAAAAAGCTCCAATGTTTATAATTAATTATTTTTACAAAGAAAAAGTCATTAGAATTCGATATGTGATTTATAGCACCACTAGGAAAAGGTCATTAGAATTTGATATGTGACTTTAATGTATAATTAGTTATGTCATTAAAATAAATACAATGACATTTTTTATGTGATTTTTGAAGTGACCATTGAGCTGATTATCATCATGTTTCATTTTTTTTCAAATACAAACAACTATGTATAATATAGAAATTTTAAAAACTTTATCCACCTTTTCAAAAAAAAAAAATTTTTTTTTAAAAACTTATAAAATTTGAAAAATATATTATTATGAGATAAAATAATTTTAATAATTATTTGAGGTATATTTATATATAATTTTTTTAAAAATGGATAAATCACGTAAATTAAAAAAATTGAAGGAAAATATTATTTTATACTATTTATGAATTTTAGAAATTTGTAAATTTTCAAAACTGGTTTATATATACTGGATAATATGGATGTAACCACGTTGAAATAACTGCATTTTATTATGGGCCACTTATCCTTTTTTGCTTCTGAATTTTCCACATTGTTTTTGGTTTGAATAGAAAAATAAAGACCAAGTCTCATTTGATTATTCCTCCATGACAAGCATAGAATTTAAAAGGAAAACCAACTCTGAGACATATTGCACCCCTTGATCAAACAACTATTTCTTAGATGTGCATTCATGTTGGCTATAAATGGATGCTTAAATCTTATTTAATTCTGTTGAAACATTCAACATTGAAAGTTAGACAACTTGGCTGCAGAGACCACTAATTATATCACAAATATTACATTAAGCCTCATCACAGTTAATTTGTGGAAAAGTATTTTGTAATCAAGTCTGGTAGTTAGCTATTACTGTGGTTGAATTCTAACAATAATTAATGCTTATTTTTAAGATGATATTAACTCTTATGTGAATTATCTTTCATTCTGTGATACTATAAAAAGGTGCTCAAGGCTCTCCTAACAAAACCACAATAACTTGTCTAGAGGCTTTCTAGGAATAATATATAGTTTCATCATGAAATCATGGCTTCCCTCAAATTTCACCACCTTCCCAACGTTGATGATGGCAGTGCTTTCACTGTTGGTACTGCTCTTCTCCAATCTCTGTTTCCCTGTTTTCAACATGGCAACAGCTTCAAATATTGAATCCCAAGGGAGGGCTCTTCTTCAATGGAAGGCCACTCTTGAAACACAAGAACTCCTTGACACCTGGACATCAAAAACCAGTCCATGCAACTGGACTGGAATCACTTGCAGATATAATGGCCATCACATGGCAACCATCACCAGGGTCCAACTGGGAGAGTTGGGACTAGAAGGGAAGCTGGATACTCTCAACTTCTCAGCTCTGCCATCACTCAGAGTTCTCGACCTGAATAGCAACCATCTACACGGATCCATTCCTACAGCCATTTCAGCTCTCTCCAAGCTCACCTTCCTCGATCTTTCTTTCAACAATCTCACAGGCAGCATCCCTTCACAGCTTGGTAATTTGTCAAGGCTCAAGACTTTGTGGCTCGCTCAGAATCAGATAAGTGGCTCCATACCTCTTTCTTTTGGAAAGCTTATGAACCTGAATTCCTTGGGCATCTCCAGAAATTTCTTTGTTGGTTCCATCCCTCTAGTATTTGGAAACTTGACCAAACTCAATTCTTTATACTTATGGAGAAATGGCCTCACCGGCTCCATTCCTTGGGAGATTGGGAATCTAGTGAACTTGAGAGATCTTGAAATATCTGACAACCAAATAACTGGTCCCATCCCACATAGTATTGGAAACATGACCAAGCTTGAAACTTTTTACCTAGATGGCAATAGCATAAATGGCTCCATTCCTTGTGAGATTGGGAATCTAGTGAACTTGAGAGACCTTGAAATATATGACAACCAAATAACTGGTCCCATCCCACATAGCATTGGAAACCTGACCAAGCTTGAAACTTTTTACCTACATGACAATAGCATAAATGGCTCCATTCCTTGTGAGATTGGGAATTTAGTGAACTTGAGAGACCTTGAAATGTCTGACAACCAAATAACTGGTCCCATCCCACATAGCATTGGAAACCTGACCAAACTTGAAACTTTTTACCTATATAACAATAGCATAAATGACTCCATTCCTTGTGAGATTGGGAATCTAGTGAACTTGAGAGACCTTGAAATGTCTGACAATCAAATAACTGGTCCCATCCCACATAGCATTGGAAACTTGACAAAGCTTGAAACTTTTTACCTACATGAAAATAGCATAAATGGCTCCATTCCTTGTGAGATTGGGAATCTAGTGAACTTAAGAGATTTTCAAATATATGACAACCAAATAACTGGTTCCATTCCTCCTTCTCTTGGAAGTTTGAAAAATCTTGCATATTTATACTTAAAAAACAATCATCTATCAGGTATATTGCCTGATAAAATGGCCAATCTTACAAATTTAATTGAGCTTGGATTGTACGACAATAATCTTTTTGGAAATCTACCACCAGATTTGGCCAAAGGCGGTTTACTTCAGTATCTTAGTTTGAGCCAAAATAATTTCCACGGACCCATTCCGATAAGTTTGAAAAATTCAACAAAATTAGTTAGGGTCCGACTTGATGGAAACCAATTTACTGGAGATGTCTCTCAAAGCTTTGGTGCTCATCCACATTTGTATTATATTGATCTAAGCTTTAACAAATTGTCCGGAAATTTATCACCATCTTGGGGAGCATGTCCGAACTTGACAAGCCTTAAAATATCAAACAATAGAATCAACGGACAAATACCATGGGAAATCATTCATTTGCCCAAGCTGCAGTTACTCGACATCTCTTCCAATAATATGGTGGGAAAGATTCCAAGGGAGTTTGATAAATTATCTTACATATTTAAGTTGAACATGAGCAACAATCATCTCACAGGAACAATACCACCATAATTGGGAGGTCTATCTTTATTAGAAGTTCTAGATCTGTCAAGCAACAATCTGAGAGGAGAAATACCAATACAGTTGGAGAATTGTATTAAATTAAACTGGCTCAAGTTGAGCGGTAATCAACTAAGTGGAACGATCCCTTTTCAACTTGGTAATTTAAACTTGCATGACGTTCTAGACTTGAGCCACAATTTATTCATAGGAGAAATACCACAACAATTAAGCAAGTTAATGGAGTTGCGCGAGTTGAACTTATCACATAATGAATTGGTTGGTCCAATTCCATCTTCTTTTCAATCAATGGCAGGCTTAATATCATTGGATTTATCTTATAATTCTCTGGAAGGTCCGATTCCAGAGAGCCATTTCTTTCAAGCAGCTCCCCTTGTGTGGTTTACCCACAATAAAGGTTTATGTGGCCAAGTGCATGGTTTACCTTTGTGTCATCAATCTTGGTCAGCAAGTAAAGATGATGAAGAGAAGCAACGTAAAATCATTATCTTAGGTGTTCCTTTGATATTTGGCATTTTATTTATCTTATTTTTGATAATTGGAATATGCACATTGCTTTATTATAAGAAAAAAAGATCCACTGTAAATGACGCAAGTGATGAATTTGATGGACATTTCTTCTCCATTTGGAGAGTTAGTGATGGCAAGAAAGCATATAAAGAGATCATTAGAGCAACAGAAAATTTTGATGAAAAGTATCAGATTGGTACCGGAGCTTGTAGTATAGTCTATAAAGCCACACTATCATCAGGAGTGACAATTGCTATCAAGAAAATTCAAGAAGAAGAAGAAGAAGTCCAAATGAATGAGGAAGTTTTCCGAAATGAAATACAAGCACTAACTGAAATTTGGCATCGGAATATTGTGAGGTTTTATGGTTTCTGCTCTACAAATAAATTCAACTTTCTTGCATATGAGTATATGGAGAGAGGAAGCCTCTGCACCAATCTAAGATCTGAACAGGGAGCAATGGAGTTGGATTGGATCAAGAGAGTCAGCATTGTACGAGACATTGCCCAAGCTTTATCTTACTTGCATCACGATTGTAATCCATCTATTGTTCATCGAGATATAACGAGCAACAACATTCTTTTGGATGAAGAGTACAAGGCTTGTGTTGCGGACTTTGGTATTTCTCGATTGCTAAAACCTAATTCTTCACATTGGAGTTCGCTTGCAGGTACATATGGGTACATGGCACCAGGTATGTATGCATCTTTGAATCAATGATATTCCTTTTTCTATTCAAAATCTCTCATAATTAGACCAATTGATTACCAAAGTGACTTACTATATTTATTAACCTTGTACATGAACAAATGATGGAGTGAACTAAACTATTACTATTTTTACTTGATTTGTATTTGCAGAGCTTGCCTATGTAATGAGAGTGACTGAAAAATGTGATGTATATAGTTTCGGAATTGTAGCACTTGAAGTGATACATGGAGCACATCCTGGGGATTTCCTTAGCAACTTATCATTGAGTATGCTAGTAAAAGATATGCTAGATTCACGTCTTCCCCTTCATAATACCGATCAAGTGACCACAAACCAATTGCTTTTGGTGATTTTGATTGCAATGCAGTGCATCGACACTGTTCCACAAGCTCGCCCTACAATGCAAGAAGTATCTCAAAGGTTGTCTTCTCCAAAGTCTGTGCTTATATCTGACAACTATTCTTATCAGGCACTTACACTTAATCACCTCATAAACATTGTGTAAGTGCATATTGATGATCAAGCGCATGAATAATGGGAACTTAGGTACGATGAAGTCTCATTCTGTTAAGTTTCTTTAATTAGATGCACATCCTTGCTTAATATCCAATATGACTAGCACCATGCATTTATATTTCTTGTTTGATTGACATTTTAGTATATAGTTGCAAATGTTTGTTGAACTATAGCCATGCTTATCACTAAAAGAAAAAAAAGTGCTTATATTTTAATCCGCCTTTTGCATTCGTTATGAGAAAAAAATTTCTTATTCAAATCACATCGGTCAAAATAAATCTTAGTTTGAATAATATTAAATAGACCTACTTTTCCAATTTAAATTTGCTTTTCTAATTGTATAATAAAATGAGAACTAATATTATATATTCTTGGTTTAATACAGCTCATATTATTAAGCGTCACAAACATGGATGTTGAATCTCTGTGCTTCATCTTTTCCAATAAATAGGCACAATCCTAGTTACTCAAGGGAGGGTGATGTTTAATTCTTTATTATTATTATTATTAAACTCGGTAACCAAAAAATTTCTCAAAAATTCTCTTTTTAGATATTAGTTTCTCTGCAAATGGGAAAAAGTAGCTGCATCTTTTCAAACAATCGTTTCGCTCTTGTTTTACAATCAAGAGAGATGAAATTTTTGCAAGATTGTTCAAATGGTTCAACAAAAATTTTAGTGTTCTAACAGCTATTTTTGTTACATATTGTTATCCAGCAAGATTTGTCTGTTGAGAATTTATTACTTCAAGAAGGAGACTATGAAGCAGAACTTGATTCTCACTTGAGCTCATTAAGAGAGAAGCTTGTTGCAGTAAATATCTGTTATTTGTTCATCTTTCTTTGGTTCCCTTAACTCCGCTTCTCTAGAGACAATTACAAATTTTCTAGGTTGGGAAGGAATCTTCAGAGCTTCATAGAGAGATCCAAGCTCTGGAAAAGCAGGCTTCTCTTAACAACAGTTATGACGCATCCATTGCTGAGGCACTGCAGCTGTATGAGCAGAACTCAACGCATGAGATGTTTCAAGGTATAATTGCACTTCTAAACACCTGGTATATCATGTTGGATAATGTTCTAGTTGCATTTTTCCTTTGTGTTTCTGTTTAGCAGTTTTCATCAAAGCATGTCAATGTCCTCAAAATAACCTTGAAACTATTCTTTCATAGTTTCATTTGAAGAATCAATGAGTGGTTCGATTCTGCTTATGATTTTCTGTGTCATTCCAAATTCAAATGTAACAATTTAACTACTGAGCGATCTTCCACCACAGCATTTTAACAATGGTAGATAACTGCATGTACTACCAAATATGGAATTCTTTCTTTCCTACTTTAGTCTTTGATGATCTTAGGGACCTTGACTTTTAATAATATCCATTATTTCATCCTCAATTCTTCTTTCATCCGGTTCAGGTTTGACAAAGAGGATTCCCAAGGTTGGACAGGCAAAAGAATCACAAAGAAATCTTTTGGTTCAAATGATTTATTCAAATTAATAATACTTCCTTTGCATGTGTATCAGTGAATGACAAAACCAGTATAATCACTTAAGCTACCTAAATAACAGTTTTTAAGTCAAACTATTGTCTTTTTACATTGCACAAGCCTTCATGTTTGGGGATGACGTTTTTTCCCCTTTCCTTTCTTGATCATGCTTGTTTCTTAGACTGGATAGCCATCCATGGTTCCCTCTCTCACATGATCCTGCATACCTTCATCAAAGACTTGGAGCATTGCAAACAATATTATTGGGGCTCAAGAAATAATTTTTAACTTGCAAAAACGGAAATTACTTGGCTACGTTTTCAAAGTGGACTTCGATAAAGCCTTTGACTCCCTAGATTGGAATTTCCTTCTTGATGTTCTCGTTGCAAGAGGCTTTGGAGATAGGTGGATTTCTTGGGTCCGTACTATTCTCTATACTGCTAAGGCCCAATTCATTATCAACGGAACTACTCAAGGTTATATCAGATGCAAAAGAGGGCTGCGGCAAGGAGATCCCCTCTCTCCTCTCCTCTTTTGCCCTGGCTGCCGATGTTTTGAGCGCTATGTTTTTTCATGCTCTTAGATCAAAAGTCCTCGTGGGTGTCCCCCTGGATCAATCTGTAAACTTCTGTCACTTACAATATGCAGATGATCTTTTAATCTTCTTTGCTGGTGGTCAAGATGATCTTCGTATCATTAAGCTTATCCTTTACATTTTTGAA
The DNA here is from genome assembly GCA_020875875.1 of Dioscorea alata. Classification (NCBI taxonomy): domain Eukaryota; kingdom Viridiplantae; phylum Streptophyta; class Magnoliopsida; order Dioscoreales; family Dioscoreaceae; genus Dioscorea; species Dioscorea alata. Next base: position 21,122,937 of record CM037012.1, read on the forward strand.
GGGTCTTCCGGTCTTTCCATCAATTACTCAAAGAGCTGCTTGTACTCGACTAATTTTGGCCTTCAACCACATCACACTTCTGCCAGAATTCTAAACTATACTAGGACTTATTTACCCTTAACCTATTTAGGAGTACCTCTTTCTGGAAAAAGACCAAACCGCCTTGACTGGGTTATCCTCATTGAAAAGGTCCGCTCCAGACGCACGCCTTGGAAAGCTAACTACTTATCCCTAGGTGGCCATTTAACTCTCATCAACTCTGTGCTTTCAACCGTACCAGTCTATTGGATGTCGGTTTTTAAGCTTCCCGCCTGGGTAATCAAAAACATTGATCAAATCCATCGGGACTTCTTATGGAAAGGACCAGATCTGAGCTCCAACGGTATTAGATTGGTTGCCTGGAAAAGAATCACCAGACCTCGAGATTTGGGAGGCTGGGGAATCCTCAACCTTCAAGATTTTAATAAAGCTCTTCTTGGGAAATGGTGGTGGAAACTTTCTCATAATCCTAATTGTGGTTGGGCTAAAATCATTCAATCCAATTACCTAAATTGCAGCTCAACTGGAGTTTTAACTCACATCCCACCTAGAAATAAATCGTTTTTCTGGTCTGGAGTGAACTCCTCTCTTCTTCCTTTCCGCTCTTGCATAAACTTCAACCAGGACTACTCTCCCAACTGGACTCTGAAAAAAATGGCTTTTTCACTGTCAAGTCCTTTTATAAATTCCTTATTGATGGTGGAATGCGTTGTCCACTTTATTCACACTTTTGGAAAATTCGAAGCCCTAGCAAAATAACTCTCTTTTGCTGGCTTGCTGGAGAAGATAAAATCCTCACACTCACAAATCTTTTCAAGAGAGGCCACAACTTTCAAAATTTCACTGATACCTGTGTCCTATGTCATAAGGCCTCAGAGAAGCTAGATCATCTTTTTCTTAATTGCTCCTTCTCTACACGTATCTGGGATTTTTTCTTTCATCTTTTTTATCCCGCTTCTCGTCCACAGTCTATTCCCTCAACCTGGACAACTTAGATTCCTTCCCTAAATCCCCAACTCCGGTGCACTTGGGATTTCATTTCTCGAGCAATTCTATGGAATATTTGGATTGAACGAAACTCACGCATTTTTCAATTAAACACTTTATCGTGTTACACTATTATCTTTAAAACTGCTAACATGCTACTTTCCTGGTTCTCAACAGCCACCGACAGTCATCAGCTGTCTCTTTTTGAAGCTTCCCAACGAATCAAGCTCTCCCTCAACTTTCTCAATGCTAGAGTGCCCAACCAAGCTGGCGATCCAGAGCTTGACCTAGCACAGGAGTAATCTCTCCATCTCTCGTTGGTGTAGACCTGAAGTTTCAGTCGATACTTCCCGCCTACCCAGCATTTATCTTTCGCTTTGCTTTATTCGATGTATCCTTTCCTACTTTATTTTGATGTACTCTGCCCTTCTCTTCACCTTTGGTGAGAGGCCTGCTCTTTGTCTCTTTCTGGTTTTCCTCAATAAAGTTGTGGTTTATCCACATTATTTCAAAAAAAAAAAATTTGGAGCATAAAAAATAGCCTTAAGTGGTATTGCTTAAAATTTACTGTATTATTATTATTACCACACCATATGTAGTAGATCCTTTTCCTTGCTTTTACCTCAATTTGGTCAAATGACTTGGTAGCTTTTCAGAGGTAAAGAAAGTGGCATCAATACTGCAATCAAAAGCTGAGGCCATGCAGATCAAAAGAAGAAACGAGGTGGAACCTCTGATTGCTGGGAACATAAACTCACCAAGTAAAAGGTAGCGTGTGTTTGATAACCATGGTAATACAGAATTTCATATATTGCATGCTGTTATCACCTGCAAATTATCGAAATTAAAGCCTAGAATATGATCCTACTTGGTCTCCCTACTATTTTCAGATCGTTCTGCAAGCCTTGATGATATTCTTGGAGTACTAACTGTCTTGTAGAATATGTAACAGCAATATGTATAATACTATTCATATAATTTTTTAGTAGTAAAATTTACTATTCAGATAGCTCATGATCAAGACTAATCATCCCTCATAAGATTGAGTTTGGACATCCTCGGTAAAGGTGAGGCTCTTGCTCATTTGAAACAATAAATATGATGTTTTTGACTCAATTTAATCTCCCAATTATACGTAAATTATTTTTCCATACTATCAATGTAGTATTATAAATTGTTTTTCATATTTATTCTATTAAGTTATTTTCAATATACCATTGTCAGTGTTTTTGTGGTGAATATAGATTATCATTATCATTGAAATTTTCAACATAGACCTTGACTTTATACACTCATTGATGACCTTGACTATCTGCATTTAGCCTTTCATTCATGGCACTTGATGGACGACTTTTTCTATGCATTCGATGTTTGCTCATTTGATGGAATTACAAGCAATATAATGACCGAATGAATGATTCAATATGAAATGAGATGTTGAAAAATACGATTTTTTTTTTTTTTTTTTGATCCTATAGGTCTGGAGTCAAAGAGATAGTCATGAGGTTTGTCTATTTAGTCATTTTTGTATTCCATTTTATCCAAAATTTTATTTATTTATTTTCATTTAGAGTGAAGAAAAAAAAAGTAAGAGAGCCTCCTTGGAGAAACATTCATAAATTGCAAGAAATATTCATAAATTGTTTTTTTTTTTAAATAAAAAATAGTTGTTGGAATTCAATATATAATTAAGAGCACTAATAAGAAAATGTCATTAGAATTTGATATGTGATTTATACCACCACCAGGAAAAGTCATTGGAATTTGAGCAATGTATAAGTCATTATGTCATTAAAGTAAATGCGACGACATTTTCCATGTGATTTTTGAAGTGACCATTGAGCTAACAACCGTCATATTTCATTTTTTCAAATAAAAACAAGTATATCTTATATAGAAAATTTTAAATAATTATAGGGTTTGCAAAATATATTATTATGAGAAAAATATAATTTTAATAATTATTAAAGGTATATATATATATAATTTTAAAAAATGAATAAAATCACATAAATTAAAAAAAGTAATAAAATATATAATTTTGTTGAGTGTTTTGTTAGTTGAAGGAAAATGTTATTTTACAGTATTTATGAATTTTAGAAACATGTAAATTTTCATAACTGTATTATACTGGATAATATGGATGTAGCAACGTTGAAATAACTAAACTGCATTTTATTGTGGGCCACTTATCCTTTTTGCTTCTGAATTTTACACATTGTTTTTGGTTTGAAACTTTGAATAGAAAAATAAAGACCAAGTCTCATTTGATTATTCCTACATGATAAGCATAGAAGTTAATTCTGTTGAAACATTCAACGTTGAGAGTTAGACATATTGCACCCTTTGAAACAACGGTTTCTTTCTTTTCTTTTCTTTTCTTTTTTTTTTTTTTTTGACATTCCGCTTCACAATTTGTGGAAAAGTATTTTGTAATCAAGACTGGTAGTATTTTGAATCTTGCTTTTGAATGCTAAAAATAATGCTTATTTTTAAGATGATATTAATTATTATGTGAATTATCTTTCATGCTGTGAAGCTATAAAAAGGTGCTCAAGGCCCTCCTAACAAAATCACAAGAATATGTCTAGGAATAATATTTAGTTTCAACATGAAATCATGGCTTCCCTCAAAGTTCACCACCTTCCCAACGTTGATGATGGCAGTGTTTTCACTGTTGGTACTGCTCTTCTCCAATCTCTGTTTCCCTGTTTTCAACATGGCAACAGCTTCAAAGATTGAATCCCAAGGGAGAGCTCTTCTTCAATGGAAGGCCACTCTTAAAACACAAGACCTTCTTCACATCTGGACTTCAAAGATCAGTCCATGCAATTGGACTGGAATTACATGCAGAAATGATGGCCATGGCATGGCAACCATCACCAGTGTCCAACTGGGGCAGTTGGGACTAGAAGGGAAGCTGGAGACTCTCAACTTCTCAGCTCTGCCATCACTTAGAGTTCTCAATCTCAGTCACAACCATCTACATGGATCCATTACTGCAAATATTTCAACTCTCTCCAAGCTCACCATCCTTGATCTCTCTACCAACAATCTCACAGGCATCATACCATCAGCTCTTGGTAATTTGATGAGACTCAAGACCTTGTGGCTCTTTGAGAATCAGATAAGTGGCTCCATACCTCCTTCTTTTGGAAAGCTTTTGAACCTGAATTGGTTAAACATCTCCATAAATTTCTTAGTTGGTTCCATCCCTCCAGAGTTTGGAAACTTGACCAAACTCCAGGGTTTATACCTGTGGAGAAATAACCTCATTGGCTCTATTCCTTGTCCGATTGGGAATCTAGTGAACTTGAGAGAATTTGATATATCTGACAATCAAATAACTGGTCCCATCCCACATAGCATTGGAAACCTGACCAAGCTTGAAACTTTTTACCTACATGACAATAGCATAAATGGCTCCATTCCTCCTTCTCTTGGAAGTTTGAAAAATCTTGCATATTTATATTTAAACAACAATAATCTCTCAGGTATATTGCCTGATAAAATGGCCAATCTTACAAATTTAATTAATCTTGCATTATTCAACAATAATCTTTTTGGAAATCTACCAGCAGATTTGGCCAAAGGCGGTTTACTTCAGCATCTTGGTTTGAGCCAAAACAATTTCCAAGGACCCATTCCGATAAGTTTGATAAATTCAACAAAATTAGCCAGGGTCCGACTTGATGGAAACCAATTTACTGGAGATGTCTCTCAAAGCTTTGGTGCTCATCCACATTTGTTTTATATTGATCTAAGCAATAACAAATTGTCCGGAAATTTATCACCATCTTGGGGAGCATGTCCTAACTTGACAAGTCTTAAAATATCAAGCAATAGAATCCGCGGACAAATACCAAGGGAAATTGTTCAATTGCCAAAGCTGCAACTACTTGACATCTCTTCCAATAATTTGGTCGGAGAGATCCCAAAGGAGTTCGGTAAATTATCTTACATATTTAACTTAAACATGAGCAACAATCATCTCACAGGAACCATACCACAAGAGTTTGGTGATCTATCTTTATTAGAAGCTCTAGATTTATCAAGCAACAGTTTGAGAGGACAAATACCAACATGGTTGAAGAATTGCAGTAAATTGCAGTCACTCAAGCTGAGCAATAATAAACTAAGTGGAGTAATTCCTTTTCAACTTGGTAACTTGAATTTACATGAAGTTTTAGACTTAAGTGACAATTTATTCACAGGAGAAATACCACCACAACTTGGCAATTTAATGATGTTGCAAGAGTTGAGTTTATCACATAACAAGTTGGTTGGTTGCATTCCTTCTTCATTCCAATTAATGACAGGCTTAACATCATTGGATTTATCTTATAATTTCCTGGAAGGTCCGGTGCCGGAGAACCAATTCTTTCAAGCAGCTCCCCTCGAGTGGTTTATCCACAATAAGGGCTTATGTGGTCAAGTGCATGGTTTACCTCCATGTCATCAATCGCAGTTAGTAAGCAAAGGTGATGTAGAAAAACATCACAAAATCATTATTTTGATTGTTCCTTTGACATTTGGTATCTTACTTTTGATAATTGGAGTATCCGTATTACTGTACTATAAGAGAAAGAAGTCCATTACAAGTGACACAAAGGAAGAATTTGATGAACATTTCTTCTCCATTTGGGGAGTTAATCATGGTAAGAAAGCATACAAAGAGATTATTAGAGTGACAGAAAATTTTGATGAGAAGTATCAAATTGGTACTGGAGCTTGTAGCATCGTTTATAAAGCAACAATATCATCAGGAGTGACACTTGCTATTAAGAAAATTCAAAAAGAAGAAGAAGCCCAAGTGAATGAGCAAGCTTTTCAAAATGAAGTACAAACATCAATTGAAATTCGGCATCGAAATATTGTGAGGTTTTATGGTTTTTGCTCTACAGATAAATTCAGCTTTCTTGCATATGAATATATGGAGAGAGGATGTCTGGGTGCCACTCTAAGATCTGAGCAAGTTGCAATGAAGTTGGATTGGATCAAGAGAGTCGGTGTTGTACGAGACATTGCTCAAGCTTTATCTTACTTACATCATGATTGTAATCCACCTATCGTTCATCGAGACATAACGAGCAACAATATTCTTTTAGATGAAGAGTACAAGGCTTGTGTTGCAGACTTTGGTATTTCTCGACTATTAAAATCTAATTCATCACATTGGAGTTTGCTTGCTGGTACATATGGGTACATGGCACCAGGTATGTATGCATCTCCAAATGGATTTAATTGCTTCTTCTATTCAAACTTTGCTATAATTAGACTTATCCATGTGACTTTTTAGATTTATCAACCTTGTACATTAACAATGATGGAGTGAACTAAACTATTACTATTTTTACACTTGATTTGTATTTGCAGAGCTTGCTTTTGTCATGAGAGTGACTAAAAAATGTGACGTATATAGTTTCGGAATTGTAGCACTTGAAGTGATACATGGAATGCATCCTGGGGATCTCCTAAGCAACTTATCATTGAGTATGCTAGTGAAAGATATCCTTGATCCACGTCTTCCCCTTCCCCTTCATATAGCTGATCAAGTGACCATGAACCAAGTGCTTTTTGTGATTTTAATAGCAATGCATTGCATCAATGCTGATCCACAGGCTCGCCCTACAATGCAACAAGTATCTGAAAGATTGTCTTCTCCAAAGTCTTGGCCAACATTTGACATCTTTTCTTTTCAAGCACTTACCCTTCATCACCTCATAAACATTGTGCAAACGCATGTTGATGATCAAGTGCTTGAATAATGAATACTTAGGTATGAGTCAGTTGTATTCTCTCAATCTCCAAAAAGTTTCTTTAATTAGATATATATCCTTGGTTAATATCCAGTAGGACCAGTACTTTGCATTTATTGTATGTATCCTTGGTTAATATCCAGTATGGTGCTGCTGATTCGTGATCATGATTTCCTCTTTCTGATCTGCATCTGCCTAAGGTAGAAGCTCTGTTTCAAAGGTTTCTCCAGACCTTGCTACATCTTTGGAAGAAAATTCCTGCAGATTTCATCAGAAATGTGTGGTTATTTTCGAGGATTATGAATGATTGATCATCAGAGTACGTTTATGATCATTTATTATCTCTGAATGATAGATAATTGTTGTATTATATTCAATCTAAGATGGATGGGAGACACAATTCATTTTGCTGATGGTCTGTAGATTGAAACCATAAACAATGGTATTTGATTTACAATCCCTCTCTTTCAGCAAGTTGAGGGTTTTCAGTGGGGGAACAACTGCTTGATGAGGTTTGTATTTTAAAATTAAGTAACAAGGTTCCTGATTGAAGAAATTTAACCAAAGGTGCTTGTTCGTGGGGCGGCCTTGAGTTGGGACAAACTGTGAATGGAAGACAAAAACATTAACCAAACTATAAGAACTTCAAGTTAAAAAAAATTCTAAAACTATGTCAAAGTCGGACATGAAATAGTTTGAATAAGTTATTATTCAAACTATTTCATGTCCTTGAATAAGTTATTATTCTGGTTTTCGCAGCCCCCATTTGGTTAACATTTATGGATTCTTAGGTTTGTACATTTCCATTTTTTTTTTTTTTTTTTTGGGGGGTAACATACAAAGTCTAACACTCAACTTCTCTCTTCTATTTGGAATAGGTTAGAAAATATAGTGCCCATGATCAATTTCTATTGTTTAGTGGATGATTCTAAGTTAAATTTAAATTGGCTGCATCTTACTGAAAAATAATCATGAAGTAACTGGAACACTCTTCCCTTTTTCTTTATCCTCATTTGTTTTGGCTGTAGACAGCTTCATTAGAATTGGCTGACATTAATGCTTCACAATGGATCCATCAAATGCTTGATAACTTCAGATTGATAAAGGCTAACCATGTTCTAATATTTTGATAATATTTATTTTATTATTTTATTTTGCTATGTCTTGATGTGTTTCATACCTTCACAACATGACTTAAGAAATTCTGGACAAGAGAATGGACATCTGGGAAAAATTCTGTCTCCGACATTGTTTTGCTATACCTGAGGGCTTCACTCTGTGAAAAGCTGTAGGTTTTCTATCTGAAAGGAGTTAATTTATGCAGGCACCGATAGTCCTATCTTGCCTGATTTTGTTTCCTGTTTTCTGTTTTCTGCATCTACATCTGTTCTTGCTATGAACTATAGGATATGATGCCTTCATGATGTTACTTCTTCGACTATATCTTTTCATAGCCAGTAAACTTCCAGCATGCCATTTTTGTTTAAATTATCTCTAACCTGCTGGCTTTAAAATTTTATAACTTGTATGAAGGATTAAATTTTTTTTCTTTTTATCAAAATGGGTAAACCAAAAAAAATTTCATTCTTTATTCAGCTATTAGTTTCTCTGCAAATGGGAAAAAGTAGCTGTGCCTTTTCAAGCCATATTTTACCATTTCACTCTTGTTTTGCAGTTAAGAGGTGGAATTTTTCAAGATTGTTTAAATGGTTCAACAAAAAAAAATTGCGGTTCTAACAGCTATTTTGTTGCATACTATTATCCAGCAAGACTTGTCTGTCGAGAATTTATCAGTTGAAGGAGGATATAACGCAGAACTTGATTCTCACTTGAACTTATTGAGGAGAAGCTCGTTGCAGTAAGTATCTGCCATTTGCTCATGTTTCCTTGGTTTTCTTCAACCCTGCTTCTCTGGAGACAATTGCAAATTTTCTAGGATGGGAAGGAATCTTCCAGCTTTACATAGTGATCCAAGCTCTGGAAAAGCAGGCTTTCCATTAGCAACAGTTATGATGCATCCATTAACGAGGCACTATTGCTGTATGAGCAGAACTCAATGCATGAGAATTTTCAAGGTGTAATTGCACTTCTAAACACCTAGTATATCATATTGTGATGCTGCTTTACTTTCACTTTAGTTAGGAGTTTTTGTTTAGAAGGTTTCACCAAAGCATGTCAATGTTTCTCAAGATAATCTTGAAGCCATTCTTTCAGTTGCTAAGAGATCTTCCACTACAGCATTTCAACAGTATGTGGTAGATTAGTGTATGTACTTCTGCTGAGGATGGAATTCTTTGTTTCATACTCTAGTCTTTGATGATCTTGGGGACCTTGATTATTTCTTCATTTCTTCTTTCATTTAGTTCATGTTTGATAAAGAGGAATCCCATGGTTGGGCAGGCAAAACAATCACAAAGAAATATTTTGGTTCAAACGTTATATGCAAACTAGTCATAGTTCATTTGCATGCACATCGGTTACTGACAAAACTAGTGGAGTCACTTAAGCTGCCTAAATAACAGTTTTGTGTTTTCCTTTCTTGATCATGCTTGTTTCTTAGAGTGGATAGCCATCCATGGTTCCCCCTCTTGTATGATAGTGCATACCTTCATAAAAGATTTGGAGCATTAAAAAAAAGGTCTTAAGCGGTTTTGCTTAAAATTTACTGTATTATTACCACTCTATGTAAATCCTTTTCCTTGCTTTATCTCAATTTGGCCAAATGACTTACTAGCTTTTTAGAGGTAAAGAAGGTGGCATCAATACTAAAATCAAAAGCTGAGACCATGCAGATCAAAAGAACAAACGAGATGGAACCTCTGATCACTGCGAAAATGAACTCATCAAGTAACAGACAGCATGTGTTAGATAACCATGGTAATACGTTATTTCATATATAGCATGATGCTATCACCTGTAAATTATAGAAATTTAAGCCTAGAATATGATCCTACTTGGAATCCCTATTTATTTTCAGATCTTTCCTCAAGCCTTGATGATACTCTTGGAGTACCAACTATCCTGAAGTGCATGTAGCAGTCAACATGCAATGACATTATGATGGTGCCATCTTCTGCTTATTTTTTTTTGTAAATCTGTGCTTTGTTGGAAGGATGGATGCTACTTGAAAGCAAGTCTTGACTCATCAAGATGACAAGTTGTGTGTATCAGAGTGAAAAAATTTTTAACTTGTGACTGTCATGTTTTTAAGTAGCTACAAGTTAAGTAGTTCATTGATGTATTTATTAGTGATTACTTATAACCATTTGGAGGTTACCAAACTATCAAGTAAGTTGAACCGCATTGGCTACAATTAAATCCAGCCCCTGCAACCCATCAGTTCATTTACTCAAGGAAGGTTGAGTTTAATTGTACAACTGATTAGTTCATAGACTCTAATCAAAGCTTTGTTTATTTTCTTGTAACAGCTTCATGTTATACATACTGACATACATGTGATTGATTTGTTTTAATATGTATAATATTATGCATAGAATGGGGTTTGGACTAGTAAAGTTGAGACTCCTGCTCATATGAAAGCACCTCGTTTGTAACTATAAAAAATAATGTTTTTGACTCCATTTTATCTCACAATTATATGTAAATCATTTTTCCAAACTATTAATGTAGCATTATAATTTTTTTACTATTTATTTTATTTAATTATTTGCAACATTATGGAGTTTTTGTATGGTGAACATAGACTATCACTGCACTATTTTATGGCTTTAGAGGCAGACATGTAGAAGGGTTTTAAGAAATCCGGCTTCACAGGGGAGTGAAAATTTCTCCCTCTTTTCAAACCGGTTTAACACAACCAACTCAATAAAATATCAATAAAAAAAAAAAAACTAAAGCAAACGCCTCACTCACCCATCAATTCTCTCGTCTCATTCACGTTGTTGTTTTTTTTTTTTTTTTTTAATTTATAAATGTGGATAAATCACGTTCATTACTAAAAAAAAGCTATAAATAAGCCAGTCCACTAGTGACAAAAGCATAAGGTAAAGATAGGGAAATACTAACATCAAGATCACATATACCCCCTAGGAGTTATAGTACACAAAATTAGGAGCATAACAACGGGGCTCGCTCCTTGTCTACTCAATTGATCACTCATCGAATAATTCTGTTTGTTTTTAAAAAACTCTAGACTGCACTTAGTTGTAGTAGCAGTTTCTTCGCAGTCTAGGGTTTTTTTTTTTTTTTAGTTTTTTGGGCTGTAATAATCTAAAACAATAACACATGAATAATTTTGACAATTAAAAAAAACATGTAAAATAATTATTATGGAAAACATGCTTAATACTTTCTAACCAAATATTCCAGGCTATGGCTCTAATAATGAGATCCCAACTTCTCTCGCCCGAGATAACTCCATTATCTCTCACATCATCAATATAATTAAACAACATTGTTTGTGATTTGAGTTCCCCAAAAACTACATATAGATTTAAGCTGTTGTGAAACATGTATTGATCAAATGATAATTTGTCAAATAGTTTCCTGACCTCGTGCTTAATAATTTACTTATTCTTAATTTGACAAAAAATGAAATGATGAGCATTATTTATTTGTTGTTGTTCAAACAAAGCATGCAAGCGAATAAGGGAGTCCCACGTGGTCATCTTGCAGACTTTAAATGGCATCTATTGTATTGGATCAAATTAATGGCGAACCAAATGCATACCACTATAAGAAAACATGGGTATTAGAGATGAAAATTTTCGTCATTGATAGGTAAACTTCTGTTAGTGATAACTTTTACCTACTAAATATTTTATTAGAAATTTCTATCACTGAAAAATAACTCTTTAATGTTATTCTATTGGAAAAGACTATTTCATCGGTGATGTTAAAGTATCACCAACAGAATTTTCTGTCACTGAAAGTGTTTATTACCCATGAAATTTTCCTTCACTGAAGGTGTATATTACCGATGGAAATTATGTCAATGAAGGTATTTATTATTAGCATAATTTTCCGTCACTAAAAGCGTTTATTACCAACAGAAATTTTGTCATTGATTGTGTTTATTACCTACGGAATTCCGTCTCTAATAGTCTTCATTAGCCACAAAATTCCATTCTTATATGTGTTTATTACCAACTGAATTCCGTCTTTGATAGTCTTTATCAGCCACAGAATTCCATCCCTAAAGATGCTTATTATCAACAGCATTCCGTCATTAAAAGTATTTATTACCAACGGAATTCTGTCTTTGATAGTCTTTATCAGCCATGAAATTTTGCCCGTAAATGTCTTTATTACCAACAGACTTACGTCCTTAATGCTATGTTTGGATTGAGGGTCGGCAAAGGAAAGTAAAGTAAAACAAGGATTTTGGAGGATCAGAGCGAGTCCTTATCTCGTTCGGATAGATATTTTAATTTCACGAAGGGAAAAAAATGGTTAACTCTGACCCTCCGAAACCCCATTTTTTCTTGCCCCTCCTCCCCTCGAGCATTGGGGTGCCGGGGAGGAAGAACCTTCTAAAAATTATAAAATTTTTTAAAAGACCTTAATACCCTTAATTTTTTAAATTAATTACATAACGCCACTTCATAAGTTTCTTATTTCACTTTTTTCAATCTTATTTTATTTTAATAAAGTATTCACATGACACCCATCGCAGATTTTTGTTTTTATGTATTTCTTTATTGTTTGCTTATTTGTTTATTTGTTGGTTTATGTTGTGTTTTTTATTTGTCAATTCATCCTTAGAAGAATTTATCTCAATAGAATTCTTTGCTATCCAAATTTTATTCTAAGTACAAATAAAATTAAAATTTTCTTTGAGTGAGAAAAAAAACTAATAATTATCTAATTCAACATTATTATTATGTTATGAATTAAAATATTAGAATATGTTTATACTAATAATATGATAAAGTGATCTTGTGATGATCCAATAGTACTATAGGAAGAATTGGTCTTTAAATAACGTATGATATACTTCTAAAGGAAAAATAAATGGTGGCATTTGAGAAGAGGCAAAATTAAAATATAAAAATATAAAAAAATAATGATAATTATAATAATTTTAATATTTGTTAAAAAAACTACTTAGAGTGTGAATTTATTTGAGATATTTATAATGCATGTATTTAAATAGAAATAAAGTATTTTTTTATTTAATAATAAGGGTATAATTGGTAAATCATATTATTAGATGTTTTTTTTTTCCTTTCCCTTCCTTAACCAAATAAGGTTTATCAGAAAGCCCTCATTTCCTTTCGCTCCATAAAATTTGTCTATCCAAACAAGGGTTGAACCCTTCCTTTCGTTTCCTTTACTTTCGCTCCCCTTACTTTCTCTTCTACTTTTGAATCCAAACGCTATGTAAAAGTTTTTGTTACCAATGGAATTTCATCATTGAAAGTGTTTAAGCCCAACACTGACAAACCAACTCAGCATGTAACTTGTCAGGCAAGAGTAAGTTCAAACTTACGTATTAGTGTTGCAAACACACCTAGTGATGAGCATAAGACCTAGAGACTTCAGCATAATCATTGCATCTGAGTTGCAATATATCTACATGGAACAGTTCCACTTAGAACCACGGCACGTGCCGCGACTAAGCAAATGGTACGGAGTAACTAGAGACATGGCGACAGCCTATGATAACGCTTATGCGGTACTTCAATATAGTACGATAACTGAATAGAGGAATCAGAGAAAACGACACCATGCATAGGGTTAAGTTTGAATCTAAGGCTTCCTTTGTAAGCAGTTATCTTGCTGAGTACTGCTATTGTTGTCTTGTAGTCTTGTGTGCTTGCGCGCCGTTTGTGTGTGCTTTGCTGTTGGTGATACTATAAAATCCTGTTGGTGATAATACAAAATTCCATTGGTGATAATATAGAATTCTGTGGGTGATAATAAAATATTTTGTTAATGATAGTATCAATTTCTGTTGGTGATAGTATCGAATTCCGTTGATGATAATATAAAATTCCATTGGTGATAATATAAAATTCCATTGGTGATGATAAAAATTCCGTTGATGATAATGTAGAATTCCATTGGTGATAATACAAAATTCCGTTGGTGATGGCATCGAATTCTGTTCGTGATAATAAAAATTCTGTTGGTGATAGCATAGAATTCTGTTAGTAATATTACAAAATTCCATTGGTGATAATATATATAGAATTCCTTTGGTAATACTATCGAATTTTATTGATGATAATAAAAATTCCGTTGGTGATAATACGAAATTCCGTTGGTGATAATACAAAATTCTGTTGGTAATGGTACAAAATTCCGTTGGTGATAATACAAAATTCCATTGGTAATAGTATCGAATTTCATTGGTGATAATACAAAATTTCGTTGGTGATAATATAAAATTCTTTTGGTGATAATACAAAATTCTGTGAGTGATAATACAAAATTACGTTGATGATAATAAATGTTCCATTGCTGCTAATACAAAATTCCGTTCGTGATAGCATCGAATTTCGTTGGTGATAATATAGAATTCCGTTGGTGATAGTATAAATTATGTTCGTGATAGTATCGAATTTCATTGATGATAATACAAAATTCCATTGGTGATAGTATCGAATTTTGTTAGTGATAATATAGAATTCCATTGGTGATAATACAAAATTTCATTGGTGATAGTATTGAATTCCGTTGGTGATAATCCAAAATTCCATTAGTGATACTCTAAAATTTTGTCTCTATGTTTTTTCCAACGGAATTTCCGACATAAACTATCCCCAACAGAATATTCCGTTGGTGATAATATGAATTTCTGCCACCAATATGTTCTAAGGTACCAAATCTTTTCCATTGGAATTCCTTCACTAAATCTATTGGTGATATGGATGTTCACCAATAGAAAATTTTCGTTTAAGAAATTCCGTCTCTAATGCCCATATTTTCTTGTAGTCTACTCAACTAATCTACCTGGTGGATCCAAGTCAACCCCATCATAATAAGCTTCAATCAATCCAAAAACAAGCAAAAGTTGGTCACACAACCCGACTTGAAATCAAGAAAGCCCAAATTGATGATCATTCCACCAAGACAACATATAACTAAACCTTAGACAACTGAGTTGGTGAGAAGGACCTTGAAGAGACTCTGTGACAATAACCTAGACCTGAAGGAGAATTCGACCTATAAGACTTAGGATAAGGACTACTATATAGGCGAAGACTCAATAATGATTTTCCTGAGAAAGTCAGAAGACTCTGCAGAACCCCCTTGACTCCTCCAAGTCTACTCCTGAGTTTACCCATGCACCAAAAAAAGCGTAAGGCGAAAGAAGCCTTCAACTAGATGAACAAAGGATGCTGTTATAATATTTTTTAATATTTTTAAATATGGCATTTTTTCAGATTTTATGGTAGTTGTAGAGGTTAGGAGACAACTCTTCATGTAAAGAGGGAGCTAGGCAAGTTAGATTACATCTCTTGGTGTAATAAAAAGAGTTATAGTAGTTATAAGATATCCATTCATATTTTAAGAAGTTATAACCTCCAAAAGTTTTGATCTAGAATAAGAACTCTTTAAGTGTTGAATGAAAAGATATAACACTTGAGAATTTCTCTCTCTCTTCAAGTGCAACAACAACCACATTCTCTCTTTCTCTAAAGCTTACTTTGTTGTGTAAAACATTGTAAGGGATTCTTTGTATCTTAAAGGTTTAGCATTGACCCTTGGCACACATTATAAGGGGCTAATTCTCTTTTAAGAAAGTGTTTTCATGCCTAGAATCCAAAATGAATATTTTGTGTTCTTTTTTGTTAAATGCCTTTATAATTCCTCCAAAATTCCAATTACTCCAACAGATGTTGATTACTTGTCCCCCCTCCCTGGCCAGGAAAAAAAGGTACTAGCAGTCACTCCCCTGACTGGCTATTGATAAGATGGTCCTAGTGCCATTTTAACAAATAAAACGGCACTAGGGTCATTTTGACAATATTAAAAAAAAGTTGGGGCCAATTTGGAAAAAGCCCTTGATTTATTATTATTATTATTATTATTATTATTATTATTATTATTATTTGACAATAGGTGATAAACACCCCCACTTAATGGTTTATCAAGAGATAAGCAAAAAATAAATATGTACTAAAATACACCAATTACGATGACTTATTGATCCTCTAGAAATTTAATTATTAATTCGACTAGCTGTTACATGAGCCATGAGAGTTCATCACATGCAAACCCAAAAATATTTTACAAGAATCATACTGAACTAATAAATCTGCTCTACCATGCAAACTTTGGAAGAGAAAAAAATGACTCCTCCTCCTACAAAGGACTCACTTAGAACTCATTCAAACGGATCTAGGCAAGCCTGCCCTTAGAGTAGTGTTTATCCAAAGAAATCATTCATGAGATTTGCATAGGCATATATTTGCACATTCACTAAAGGCCATGTTCACCCAAATATGAAATTCCAGAGATTTGGATAACTTAAGCGTGTCCGTGCACAATGCCTGTGCTCATTACTCAAATTCTTGAGAATTACACAGGTGGGGGGCCGTTTGGTTGCAAAGAATGGAGTGGAGAGGAGTGAAAGAGTAATGAGAATGGAGGGGATTGGAAAAGGAATGAGAATGAAAACTATGTTTGGTTGGAAGGATTAGAGAGGTAGTTTATTGGGAAATGGGAAAAGTGAGAAAAGAAAAATGTGATAAAATGACTATTATGTCCTTTATACGAATGAGTGTGAGAATTTTATTTTTAAACAAATATTTGTTAATATCATTAATTAGTTATTAATTAACCATAATAAATAACTAATTACATTTTTTAAATATGAATTATTATAAATAACTATTTAATTTTAAATAAGAAAACTAAGTCATAATAACTATTTAATTATTATTATTAAAATTTAATAATAAGTTATTTTCATTTATGAAAACTTTTGAATATTATTTATTATAATAATTATTTTAAATTAAATATTTAATTTAAAATAATTTATATTAATTATTATTCTCTTTAATTACAATAATTAAGTATGAAAATTAAATAGTTCACTTTTATTACTATTCATTTTATCTATTATAATTAATATTTAAATTAATTATTTCATATTAGTAATAATTATTATAATGAATAATAATTAAACATTTAAATTAAATAATTTATCTTAATTATTATCCACTTTAATTATAATAATAGAAATAATTATTTTTAAATTATATAATTCACTTATATTATTAATTATTTTTAATCATTAAAAATAATGATTTAAATAAATGAATGAAAAAATTAAAGGGTAAACTTGCTATTTTATATTTAATGAATCGCAATCCCTCTACAATCCCCTCATTTTTGAGAAGAGTGCGATTCTCTCATCATTCCACCTTCTTTACTCCTTCATGCCACCTCCACTCCCATTGATTGACATCCAAACATGGGTGTGGCAGTCATTCCCACTCCCATTGAATACAACTGTTTATGCAACATGCGTGAACAGTAATCATGTGCAGCAAGTACTGGAAATTTGAAGCCACAAACACAACATCATTGTCACTGTGGCCTTCTATTTCTTATATCTTCTTGGACAATATATTAAAGTCATGACAATAAATTGAAGTGAACATAGCTATTACTCTTTAGTCTTTTCATGCACTTGCGCTTGGTCACTAGATGGAAAGACAAACATGATGATCAAATGCACTAGTCTCTCACCTTTGGTGAGTGCACCCTCACTCTTATTCATTTTTGATTTGTCGTCCTTTTTCTTTTTAGTTTGGTTCTGGTTATTCTTTTATTTGTTATAATTTTTTTTTCTATAAATTAGTGATTTATCATGTTTTCAAAAAAAAAAAAATTGCATTAGTCTCACACTATTGTTTTGGACCTCTTATTATTGAATAATAATAAGTATTTTTGCAAACTATAGGTTAAATATCTGATCTTGAATGAAGCATGTGAATGATGTAGGAGTGTTACCTTATCCAACCTTTGATAGAATGATTTTGTTATTATCTATTCATTTATAATATGTAAATTAAATAAAATAGGGTTGTCGAGCTCTCATTGGTGAACCACGTCGAGGAAAAGCTCGCAATTCCCACACAATTGAATGCCAAGTTGCCACATGTCATCGATCCAACGGCTCACACACACACACTAATGGTGGCTTAGTAGTGGATACCATTACCATCTCTCACGTGGCTGGCCTCAGTCATGCTAATAGTTGCAATGTGTCATTGATCCAACAACTCACATGCATAGTGATAGTGGGTTAGTGGTGGGTGCTCCCTCTCAAGTAGTGGCTGGCCACAATCTTGCATCAAAACCCAAACCAGCCCTGGTTGTGGGCATTTCAACCCAATGTCCAATAGGTGGACCACAACCCACTCACAATCAACCTCTTCTTATTTCGAAGTCCTTCCAAGTGGCTCCTATCCAACTTTCTCCAAAGCTGGGTTGGGAAGACAAGGTCTTTGGAAAAAATCTGGTTGAAAAATTTGCAAAACCTTCAAGGCATGTCATTGCTATCCTTGAAACTCAAATGGCCACAAGATATTGACAGAAGGACTGCGGAGGATTCGGAGTTAGATCCTGTAGATAGGATCAAATGCATCTTCCCATATTTAGGCAACATTGTTAACTCTATTATTCCGGTTAACCAAACTCTCATTGCAAAAAAAAAAAAACCATCCTCCAGATGGACAAAGCAAGCAGGTTATGTGGCATTGTCCCCGCACTCTGTGAAGAGGTGTACAGGCATGGGCAACCAATCTTCAACAGATGTGAAGAAGGAGAAATTGCAGAACTCCACCGTTACAGCAAAACATAGTTGGAGTTCCTTGGCAAGTTACCAAACCCCTGCTGCCTAACTAGTGAAGTTTGAGTAGCATACGTCGACACTTCGCCGCAGTTTGGTGTTCCCGGGACACCATGTTGATTCCACAGATAGAGCTTCTCTCGGTGATGGGATCTCTGATCAGGACATGGGCTAATTGTTCTAGAGGTGATCAGTTGGCTGTCGGGTGGGTGGATCTGTTTAGTTTTTTATTGTTTTTTCTATGCCCACATCTAGGGGTCTGTTGTTTTAGATGTTGGTTTTTGTCTACCCCCGTTGGCAGTTGTTTTCCTTCTCTTTAAAAATGAATGTGGTTTATCCACTTTTTAAAAAAAATAAAAATAAAAATAAAATAATAATAATAATAATAATAATAATAATAATAATATAGGCGACATATCCAATTTAATAGTTTTGTAATTATTATATGATTTTTTTACCCAAAAAAGAAAGAAATTTGTTATGATTTGTTGAAACAAAATGACTAAGGTTTCAGAGTTTTACCACAATTATATTTATAAAAAAAGGAACTACATAATTTTTTGTTCTTAAATCTAAAGTTTTTTTTTCCATAGCTCATTTATTTATTTATAATATGTAAATTAAATAATATAGTTGACATATCCAATTAAATAATTTTGTAATTATTATATGATATTTTTTACCAAAAAAAAAGAAATTTGTTCAGATTTGATCAAACAAAATGACTAAGGTTTCAGAGTTGTACCACAATTATATTTATAAAAAAAGGAACTATATATTTTCTACTTCTTAAATCTAAAGTTTATTTTTTCCATAGTTTATTTATTTATTTTGGACTACATTAACAATTGAAAGATGTTGTTAACTAGTTAAGCTATTAATAAGTAATTTTTAAAAATTATTATATATTTAAATTAAAAAAATTAAAAAGTATGGAGATTTAAAATATAAGGATGGTTTTTTAGCAGTTAAAATAAAAAATTAAAATGTTTTGGATCACGCAAAAAACAGACAAAGAGTTTTTATTCCTTTCATGAAAAAAAATCATCTTTCATATAAAAAATTTCTTAGCGTGTTTTGGTTTGTGGGGTCAAATTGGATAGATTGATTCATTGGCTTGGGGCAAACATAAAATTTTTGGTTGGTGAAATATTATTAAAAAAACATCTTTCGTGTTCAAAGATGTGTTTGGTTTTCGCCTCTTTTTTTTTAAATTAAAAAAATATAAAAAAAGATGCGTTTGCTTTGTACGGTGGAACAGGTTGGATTGATTTGTTGACTCAAAAATTCTGATTTCTCCAAGAAAATTGGCACTCTCTTGTTTCTCTAATTTGATAAACAAGATTGAGAAGTCAATTACTTTTTGGAGGAAGTCTAGAATATCTTCGGCAGGGAAAGTCATCCTTATCAATTCAGTGATCATGTCTGCTCCTCTGTATTACCTGTCGGCTTACCCTGTCCCTACTAGTATCCTTGATCGTATCACTAAAGCTGCCAAGGTCTTCTTTTGGTCTAAGGATAGCAATCGAAATGGCATGAACTCTATTGGTTGGAATGAAATTAAACTTAATTGTTCTGAGGGGGGTCTTTCAATTCGAGATTTGGGTCTGTCTAAAGTTTCTCTTATGGCCAAGAATGTGCTTCATGCTCTTAATGGGGATAATCTCTGGCGGGTTAATATCATGAGGAGTAAATATGGTGATTTTAATATTTGGCCTGGTAAAATCCCTGCGAAATGCTCTTGGTTTTATAGGGGATTATACCGCAGTGCTTTCATTATCAGGCCTTTTCTCTGGATGAGGTCGGCTAATCCCCATTCTATGTCTTTTCTCAGGGATCCTAGGTACTTTGAAATCCCAATAGCTTATAAACCCACTTATCTTAATATGGAGATGGATCATGTTGATATTGATATGAATGATTTAGTTGTTGACAACTGCTGGAACTTTAATTACTTATATGATCTGTTTGGCAATTATTTGAATGATGATATTCTTTGTCAAAGTCAGGTCACCCACAATGAGTCTAATATCTGGGTGTGGTACCCTAAGTCTGGCAAGAACAAGCTCTCTGCTATGGTTTATCATCATTTTAATCAAGCTAATGCTGTCAGGTTTCATTGGGATGGTTGGGCCAAACTTTGGGCTCTCAAAGTATCCCCGAGAGTTAAGCATTTTATTTGGCTGCTTCTTCACAATGCAGTTAAAACCCATGAATATCTCTTTCGATTAAATTTGGGGCCTCAAACTTGTTGTTGTTTTTGTAATTTGTCTTTAGAATCGGCAAATCATCTTTTCCAAAACTGTTATATGTCCCAAAGAATTTGGATGATGATAAGTAACATCTTGGGTAAGCAGCTTGATTTATCTCAGGACATATCTTCAGGTAATTGGCTTTTTTCGGACATTACAGGTAATGATTTATTTATTCAATCAGTTATTGCTTCTACTATTTGGTTTATATGGAAGGCTAGATGCAACTCTATTTTCAGGGATGAAAAGCTTGATTGTCTGAAGGTTGCTAACTTTGCAATCAATCATGCGAGGGAGTATTTTACTCTTTCAATTCATCAAGTGGGCAAGAATTTTATGGCTAACAATTTTCTGTTCTCTGATTATCCGATTATGTTCATTGCTTCTAATTTCAAAGAGGACCTTAAGTTAGCTGGACTTGGTGTTCTGGCGATTGATTCTGGTTTAAAGTGTATAAATGCAGGGCATGCTTGGTGTTCTGCTGAATCTGCAGATGATGCCGATATCAGGGCTATGTGCTATGCTGTGCAAGGTTGGCAGAGGTGGAGCATGGAATTCAAGACGGTTGTGACTTCCAATTGGGAGCTGGTCAAGGCTGTTAACCAGGGGAATTTGGCGACACGTGGCGGATGAATGCACATATCAATGACATCAAGAACCACATTTTTCATATGGGAAATCCTAGAGTGCAGTATGTGCCTAGGAAATGGATGCGGGCTGTGACGGCCATTGCTATGCATGGTTTGACTCATCATGAGGACACTCGGTATCATCAAGGCAGAGAGCTGCTCAGGTGGTTAATGAAGGTTCTTAGACAGAATGGTCTAAGTTTCTGTGTTTAGTTTGTTTGTTCTTTTATTTTCAGTGTTTTGTTTTGTTTACAGACATGTATTATGTGTTGAACTCTTTGTAGACTCTTATTTTTCTATTTAATAAAATAGCTCTGAAAGCTCCTTCCCCCCAAAAAAATAAAATAAAATAAAGGGTGTAGACAAAAGAATTTGTAGGCCATTAATTTGTGATGGCAATAAATGCATATTAAATTAATAAATTTAAACCTTGAGTGACACTTAAAATTTTGAGTCCCTGAATTAACCTCTCTCTCTCTCTCTCTCTCTCGCTCTCTCTCTCTCTCTCTCTCTCTCTATATATATATATATATATATATATATATATATATATTATCATTAAGCTATGAACGGACTTACTTTGATCTTTTTACCTTTTAGCTAATATAAGTTTATAAATATGTCATAAAATTAAGCGTGCTATGTTTTATGCAGTTAGAAAAATAAATAAATTTATATAGTTAATGATGTTATTGTCTGATGTAATCCTAAATTAATTGGATCAAATATATTCGATTAAACAAAAAATTTCACGCAAAAAATACTAAATAAGTAAATTAATTTAAATACTATTGAAATAATAGTTATTTTCTGAGTAAACTTCATTTCACGATAAATTTGTAAAACAAAGTAAAAGGAAACAAAAAAAATGAGGGGGCATTTTGAATAGATTGTATGACTAGTTATTAGTATTTATAAAATCATTCTAATTGAATTAGGGTTAAGAAAAATCCTTCTAATATAATTAGAGTTTTCAATTACTATTAATTGAGTGAGACAATGTGATTGTGATTTGTCAAGCAGGCCTCATCACAGTTTGTTGAAAAGTATTTTGTAATCAAGACTCAAGTCAGCTGTTAACAACAATGTGATTGTCATGCCGGGCTATCACTGTGATTGATTATATGCTAACAATAATGCTTGCTTTTAAGATGATATTAATTATTATTTGCATTATCTTTCATTCTGTGGTACTATAAAAAGGTACTCAAGGCTCTCCTAACAAAACAACAATAACTTGTCTAGAGGCTTTCTAGGAATAATATATAGTTTCATCATGAAATCATGGTTTCCCTCAAAGTTCACTGCCACCTTCCCAACATTGATGATGGTGGTGCTTTCACTGTTAGTACTACTCTTTTCCAATCTTTGTTTTTCTGTTTTCAACATGGCAACAGCTTCCAATATTGAATCCCAAGGGAGAGCTCTTCTTCAATGGAAGGCCACCCTTGAAACACAAGAACTCCTTGACACCTGGACATCAAAAACCAGTCCATGCAACTGGACTGGAATCACTTGCAGATATAATGGTCATCACAAGGCAACCATCACCAGGGTCCAACTGGGAGAGTTGGGACTAGAAGGGAAGCTGGAGACTCTCAACTTCTCAGCTCTGCCATCACTCAGGGTTCTTGAACTCGATGACAACCATATACATGGATATATCCCTGCAGCCATTTCAGCTCTCTCCAAGCTCACCATCCTTGGTCTCTCTGACAACAATCTCACCGGTACCATCCCTTCAGAGCTTGGTAATTTGACAAGGCTAAAGAACTTGTGGCTCTCCCAGAATCAGATAAGTGGCTCCATACCTCATTCTTTTGGAAAGCTTTTGAACCTGAATTGGTTAACCATCTCCAGTAATTTCTTAGTCGGTTCCATCCCTCCAGTGTTTGGAAACTTGACCAAACTCAATTTTTTATATCTATGGAGAAATAACCTCACTGGCTCTCTTCCTTGTAATATTGGGAATCTAGTGAATTTGAAAGAGTTTGATATATCTCAGAACCACATAACCGGTCCCATCCCACATAGCATTGGAAACCTAACCAAACTTGAAAATTTTTACCTATATGACAATAGCATAAATGGCTCCATTCCTTGTGAGATTGGGAATCTAGTGAACTTGAGAGACTTTGAAATATCTCACAACCAGATAATTGGTCCCATCCCACATAGCATTGGAAACCTGACCAAGCTTGAAACTTTTTACCTGCATGACAATATCATAAATGACTCCATTCCTTGTGAGATTGGGAATCAAGTGAACTTGAGAGCCCTTGAAATATCTAGCAATCAATTAACTGGTCCCATCCCACATAGCATTGGAAACCTGACCAAGCTTGAAACTTTTTACCTATTTGACAATAGCATAAATGGTTCCATTCCTTGTGAGATTGGGAATCTAGTGAATTTGAGAGACCTTAAAATATATGGCAACCAAATAACTGGTCCCATCCCACATAGCATTGGAAACCTGACCAAGCTTGAAACTTTATACTTATATAACAATAGTATAAATGGCTTCATTCCTCGTGAGATTGAGAATCTAGTGAACTTGAGAGATTTTGAAATATCTATTAACCAAATAACTGGTTCCATTCCTCCTTCTCTTGGAAGTTTGAAAAATCTTGCATATTTATATTTAAGCAACAATCATCTCTCAGGTATATTGCCTGATAAAATGGCCAATCTTACAAATTTAATTGATCTTGCATTGTTCGACAATAATCTTTTTGGAAATCTAACACCAGATTTGGCCAAAGGCGGTTTACTTCGGTATCTTGGTTTGAGCCAAAATAATTTCAAGGACCCATTCCGATAAGTTTGAAAAATTCAACAAAATTAGTTAGGGTCCGACTTGATGGAAACCAATTTACTGGAGATGTCTCTCAAAGCTTTGGTGCTCATCCACATTTGTATTATATTGATCTAAGCTTTAACAAATTGTCCGGAAATTTATCACCATCTTGGGGAGCATGTCCTAACTTGACAAGCCTTAAAATTTAAACAATAGAATCAGCGGACAAATACCATGGGAAATCATTCATTTGCCCAAGCTACAGCTACTCGACATCTCTTCCAATAATATGGTGGGAAAGATTCCAAGGGAGTTTGATAAATTATCTTACATATTTAAGTTGAACATGAGCAACAATCATCTCACAGGAACAATACCACCAGAATTGGGGGGTCTATCTTTATTAGAAGTTCTAGATCTGTCAAGCAACAATCTGAGAGGAGAAATACCAATACAGTTGGAGAATTGCATTAAATTAAACTCGCTCAAGTTGAATGATAATCAACTAAGTGGAAAGATCCCTTTTCAACTTGGTAATTTGAACTTGCATGATGTTCTAGACTTGAGCCACAATTTATTCATAGGAGAAATACCACAACAATTAAGCAAGTTAATGGAGTTGCGTGAGTTGAACTTATCACATAATGAATTGGTTGGTCCAATTCCATCTTCTTTTCAATCAATGTCAAGCTTAATATCATTGGATTTATCTTATAATTTTCTGGAAGGTCCGTTTCCAGAGAGCCATTTCTTTCAAGCAGCTCGCCTTGTGTGGTTTACCCACAATAAAGGTTTATGTGGCCAAGTGCATGGTTTACCTTTGTGTCATCAATCTTGGTCAGCAAGTAAAGGTGATGAAGAGAAGCAACATAAAATCATTATCTTAGGTCTTCCTTTGATATTTGGCATTTTATTTATCTTATTTTTTATAATTGGAATATGCACATTGCTTTATTATAAGAAAAAAAGATCCACTGTAAATGACGCAAGTGAAGAATTTGATGGACATTTCTTCTCCATTTGGAGAGTTAGTGATGGCAAGGAAGCATATAAAGAGATCATTAGAGCAACAGAAAATTTTGATGAAAAGTATCAGATTGGTACCGGAGCTTGTAGTATAGTCTATAAAGCCACACTATCATCAGGAGTGACACTTGCTCTCAAGAAAATTCAAGAAGAAGAAGAAGAAGTCCAAATGAATGAGGAAGCTTTCCGAAATGAAATACAAGCATTAACTGAAATTCGGCATCGGAATATTGTGAGGTTTTATGGTTTCTGCTCTACAAATAAATTCAACCTTCTTGCATATGAGTATATGGAGAGAGGAAGCCTCGGCACCAATCTAAGATCTGAACAGGGAGCAATGGAGTTGGATTGGATCAAGAGAGTCAGCATTGTACGAGACATTGCCCAAGCTTTATCTTACTTGCATCATGATTGTAATCCATCTATTGTTCATCGAGATATAACGAGCAACAACATTCTTTTGGATGAAGAGTACAACGCTTGTGTTGCGGATTTTGGTATTTCTCGATTGCTAAAGCCCAATTCTTCACATTGGAGTTTGCTTGCAGGCACATATGGGTACATGGCACCAGGTATGTATGCATCTCTGAATCAATGTTATTCCTTTTTCTATTCAAACTCTCACATAATTGGACCAGTTGATTACCCAAGTGACTTACTTGATTTATTAGCCTTGTACATGAACAAATGATGGAGTGAACTAAACTATTACTGTTTTTACTTGAGTTGTATTTGCAGAGCTTGCCTATATAATGAGAGTGACAGAAAAGTGTGATGTATATAGTTTCGGAATTGTAGCACTTGAAGTGATACACGGAACGCATCCTGGGGATCTCCTAAGCAACTTATCATTGAGTATGCTAGTGAAAGATATGCTAGATTCACGTCTTCCACTTCATAATACCGATCAAGTGACCACAAACCAAGTGCTTTTGGTGATTTTGATAGCAATGCAGTGCATCGACACCGTTCCACAAGCTCGCCCTACAATGCAAGAAGTATCTCAAAGGTTGTCTTCTCCAAAGTCTTTGCCAACATCTGACAACCATTATTATCAGGCACTTACACTTAATCACCTCATAAACATTGTGTAAGTGCATATTGATGATCAAGCTCATGAATAATGGGAACTTAGGTACGATTAAGGCTCATTCCGTTAAGTTTCTTTAATTAGATGCACATCCTTGCTTAACAATATGACTAGCACCATGCATTTATAGTTCTTGTTTGATTAACATTTTAGTATTGTTGCAAAAATTTCAGTATCTGGTTGAACTTTAGCCATGCTTATCACTAAAAGAAAAAAAAGTGCTTATATTTTAATCAACCTTTCGCATTCGTCATGAGAAAAAATTTGCTCATGCAAATCACTTCAGTCAAAATAAATCTTAGCTTTAATAACATTATGTAGACATGCTTTCCCAGTATAAATTTGCTTGTCTAAGTGTATAATAAGATGAGAACTAATATTATTTATTCTTGGTTTAATGCAGCTCATATTACTAAGTGCCCCAAACATGGATGTTGAATCTCTATGCTTCACGTTTACCAATAAAAAGGCATAGTCCTAGTTACTAAATGGAGGGTGATATGACCTTGAGTCTTAAAAGCAATTCACTTTTGTGTTTGTTTGTCTTGGTCCTCCTTATCTTTGTTAGTTTGTGATGTTGTAATGAACTCTCCTTTTTATCTCCACTATCTTGTTCTACTGTAATTAACTCCCTTTTTATTTTAATAAAGCGGTTGTTCAATTTTAAAGAAAGCATACATGTGCAAAAATTGTTTTTTGTTTTGTTTTGTTTTTGTTTTTGTTTTTTTTGTTTTACATGTTGGTAGGGTTGTAAACTAGTAAACAAGCCAACTTGATCCTACTAGGTCCAATTTAAGATTTACTTGAAATTTTGAGATGAGTTTAAGCTTTATAGAGCCAAATAAGAGCAGCTCATGAGCAGCTTGATTGATTGATAATCCTAGCTAGCTATTTAGTTGATTATTCTACATTTCTATTAATTCATCTCTTGCAGTTTCCTTCTGTTTTTGGAAAGAATTAAAAAATTGATCCATGCTTTTATCCATTTAACTCGGAAAAAGTATGTTGTCTTTTAAATTTAACTTTTCATTGGAAATATTTTCTATTAAAGGTAACTTTCTTAAAAATAATGCAAATCCTTACATGCTCTACATCTTGAATTTAGCATGTTTTGCATTCATATTTTCCTTTGCATTTATATCTCCACTTAATGTACAAAGTGCCAGGAATTGTCAAGATTGTGGTTAACTATGCTGGCTAATTTAACTCTGAAACCATGCAAAGTTCATAATAAGAACTGTTGCCTTGAATTAACATTTTGAAAATAAAAATATTTATTTGGGAAATAGACTTAACCCTATTCAAATTTTCCAAATGAAAGCAAGGGTGGATGGAGCTGCTTCGTGATCTCTGGTGCGATTCCGGCGGTGGAGACCCTGTGCGCGAAGACAGCAAGAGGGGGCGTGCTGGGAACAACACTACAGCGATGACTTACGCAAAGGCAGTGGAATCCTCGTCTTCGGATGGTTCGCCCAAGTCCTTCGATGGGGTCAGGGAGAGATTGCCGAATGTTCCGCTTGGCAAGCTTAAGCATGGAGCGCGTCTGTCGGGCGCCAAACGACCACGTTCCCCCACGGAGGCGACCTACGGGAGGTGTTTCCGCACTTCCCATAAAACGGCGGACTGCCGTCATCAAGTCATGTGTCTCAAGTGCGCTTGCGTCGGCCATATGGCGGCGAGGTGTCCGGTTGCCCGCAGTCCTCATCGGAAGCGCCTTCATGTGAGATCTAAGAAGATGAATGCTGCGAGCTCCCATCTGAAGGATAATGACATACATAAGCTCGGGAAGGAAGCCGGGCCTAAGCAAGGTGAACCTAGGGAGATGGATGCGCAGTCACGGCTGCCCAGAGCCACGGTCTCTCTCTCCCTGAATCCGGATTCGGAGAAGCTGAGGGACGAGCTCGGAAAAGTTGCTGTCCTATCTCTCCTTGAGGGCAATGTGAATGAGGCTAGCATTCTGGAGGTGGCTCCGTCCATTCTTAATGTGACGACGGCCGGCCCCATCACACCCCTTACGGATTGCTCCTTCCTGGTTCCTTTGGCCAGCCGGTAGCAAGTGAAGGAAGTGTGTAAGCTTGGTCGTTTTAAAGCTGCCACCAAAGATGGCCCGTGTACGTTGTCGTTAACCCCCTGGTCGGCGGAATTCGGGGCGGAAGGTCGAGCTTCCGGGAGAGGGCAGTGGACGACAATCTGGAATCTTCCGCTCCATGGTTGGTGCTGGTCCATCATCGCAGAGGTGGTAAAGCCGGTGGGGGAACTTGTGGCCATCTCTCAAGCTTCCATGCCTCACAAGCAGTTCATTTCAACGCTGGTAAGGATCCGGGCGGGTGCCAAGCTTCCGTTTGAAGTGGAGCTGAGTCTAGGCATGAGGAAATATATGGTTTTGCTAACTGGAGACAGGTGTGAGCTTCCATCGTTCCAGAGGGAACTTGGTCGCTATGTACTTTCGGCGAAGCAGGAGACGGTGGTGGGTGAGTCGGAGCGCTCGTTTGCTGGCAGAAGCACGCATGAGATCCCTGCTGCTGAGAAAGGGAAGCAGTCCGCTCACACGGTGAGTTCGAAGACCCTTGAGCCGGTTGAGCGTGGCTCCCGCTCGGATAGGGGGGTTAACCGGGGAATGGCCTCTGGAACGACAATTTCCGAGGGGTTGCCGCCGGATCATATGGTTGAGCTCAGCTCCCATAAGGACGAACCATTGCGGACAGAGGTGATTGCAGAGAAGCCGGTCGTGGTCGAGCGCCGCTCCCACACTGCGAAACCGGGGAACCATCTGCGACCGCGGGATCTCTCGGGTCGGACTGATGGTCAGTGTGTGGCTCGGTCCTCCAAGACTCTGGACTCAGACAGGTCGAGGAAGACGACTTCGCACACTGCCTCCAATCGATGTGTCGAGCATTGGGCGGTGAAGATCCCCCAGATGCCATGTGTCAGTCCCTGGTCGTCCGAGGTTCCAGATTCGGCCTGCGAGAAAAATAAATGTGCGGGTGCTGCTGGCGAGGCACGTGATAAATCTGATGTCCAGGCGTATGCAAGTGGGCTGGTGGGCCCAAAGTCCGGCCTTGGTCTCTCTCAAGCCCCTGCAGTGAATAAAGATTTGCTCACTCATGACGGGCTGGATTTGATTTTGGGCTGCACAACTTCCACTTGCCATTTTGACTCCTCCACGGACCCAATTCTGCTGTGCGATATAGGTTGTGGGCTAGGCACTTTCATGGGGGCCCAGTCAGTGGCTGTGGGCTTGAACATTGTTGAGCAAAGTAAGTTGGTAGGCTTGCCTGACCAACCCAACCGAATGGATACTCTTAATTTGGGGCAGGCCAAGCTGGAGGTTCAGGACTTGAACTTCAGTGATAAATCTAGGAAACAGGCAGTGGCACCTCCAGGGGGCTTCCACTGGGTTTTTTTATCTGGCAGTTGGGTTCTCGCGCCGGTGTCTGAGAGTAGTTTGGGTGCCGCGGTCCCTGCTGACAATTTGGGATCCTCTGATCAAGTGGTTCATGTACCCACGACTGATGACGCCACTTTTTCACCCTCGACGATCAACGAAACACCCGACAGTGGCTCGGAAGATTCTGAAAATTCCATTTCAGAGTTTGAAATCAACATCAGGAAGTTATTCCCAGATTTTCAGTCTAATGCTCACATTGATAATGCTACGACCTCCAGGGGTACCCGCAGAAGTGAGAGACCGAAGAAACCTTCCTCTAGGTTCACTGAGGAGGCAGGCTTTGTGGCGGAACCACCGAAGTCATCCAAAAAGAAATTGCCAAAAAGCGATACGGAAGAAGGTACGAGCTCTAAACCGCTCTTGATTTCGGATTGGTCAAATACTCAACTTGCTAAATATTGTGATGCTTGTGGTGTTACTTTTACTACTGATATGCTTGAGTGCTTTGACCATATTCGCATGTTAGAACATTCCCGACCTGGTCCCCTGCAGGGGTCGGCATCCTCCACTGAGGATCGAGTTTCCATAGGTGCTTTATGAATATTATATCCTGCAATGTTAGGGGGTTAGGGAAACTAGCCAAGCAGTTTCTAATGAAGGATTTTCTACACATGCATTTTGCTGATGTCTGTTGCCTCCAAGAATCCAAGCTGGAGGAGATCACGCCGGCGGTGTGGCGTGACATAGGAGGAAGTAGACTGGATCAATTCTTCTCGATGTCGGCACGAGGGACTGCTAGAGGCATTATTCTAGGCTGGAATAGCGCAACCCTAGTGGGCAAACTGCTGAAAGTGGGTGCTTTCAGTCTCACTGTCGAATTCACTTCCAAGAGGGATAACACGGTCTGGAGGTGCACCTCGATCTACGGCCCTAACTCTAGGACTCTGAAAGATGCCTTCTGGGGTGAATTGAGGGGGAGTGTGGACACACTCGATATCCCCTGGGTCATTGGTGGGGACTTTAATGCCATTTTTGATACGGGGGATAAAAACTCTGGCCCGCCGAATTTGGAGGATATCAGAAGAGCTAACTCCTTCCTCCAAGACATGGATTTGTTAGAACCCCCTTCCGTGGGAAGAAGATTCTCCTGGACCAACGGTCAAGTGAACCCGGTTTGGGTCAAGTTAGACCGCTTCTTGGTGAATGGAGCTTACGCAAGACTTTTTCCTAAGCTGACTCAGAAGAACCTCCCCAGACTAGGCTCGGATCATGTCCCCTTGCGCCTGGAAGTCGGCAATCATCGCTTCAATCCTCGTCTCTTTAGATACGAATTGGCTTGGAGCACGGTGGAAGGGTTTCAGGATTTGGTTACCAATTGGTGGAAGGATTGTACCCCCCATGGGTGCGGGGCATTTATCGTTGCCAAGAAATTGGCAAATCTTAGGGGTCATTTGCGAAGTTGGGCAAAGTTCTCTTTTGGTTCAATTAAACTCAAGAAGCTGGGCCTTTTGCATGACATTGAATGTTTAGATGTGATTCGTGAGCAAAGATGTCTCTCTGTTGCGGAAAGCAACCAGGAGGAAGAACTTCTGCGCTCGTTGGGTATACTCCGCAAACAGGAAGAGGTGTACTGGAAGCAACGGGCTAGGTTACAATGGCTAAAGGAAGGTATTGAAAATACTAGCTTCTTTCATGCTATGGCTAATGGCAGGAAAAATAGAAACTTCATCCCTAGTATATGCTCAAATGGGACTGCGGTGTCTGACCCTAAGGATATTGGGAAATGTTTTGCGGAGCATTTCCAGCTAAGTTTTGGAGGGCAGAGGACCTCGCGCTTCAACACTGATCTCTGCAAACTCTTTGCCCATAAAAAACACGTCAATCTGACCCCCCTTGACTGCCTGTTTTCAGCGGAAGAAATCAAGGCTGCGGTCTTTGAGCTAGGAAAAGATAAAGCACCGGGACCAGATGGCTTCCCCATGCACTTCTTCAGGCAATTCTGGGAGATCATTAAACCTGATCTTCTAAAATTATGTGAGGACTTCTATAGTGGAAGAGCAAACTTGGAAAGAATCAACTGGGCCAGTATTGCTCTCATTCCCAAGGTCGAGTCTCCACGGTGCACGAGTGACTACAGGCCTATTAGCCTAATTAACTCAACGCTGAAAATCATTTCAAAAATTCTTGCGTCTCGGCTCAGTAGGGTCATTCGTGATCTTGTGGATGAGGAACAATCGGCTTATCTGAAAGGTCGTTGTATTCTGGACGATATCACCACGGCGGAGGAGTTGATCTTTAGCCTAAACAAACGGAAGATTCAGGGATATGTCCTAAAGGTGGATTTTGCCAAAGCCTTTGACTCGGTGGATTGGGACTTTCTTTTGAATTTTGCTACGCACTAGGGGCTTTGGTGAGCGGTGGGTGAACTGGATCACGTCGATCTTGCATACTTCCAAAGCGTCTATCCTTATTAATGGCTCGCCAAGTGGTTATATCCGCTATCGACGTGGACTACGTCAAGGAGATCCGCTGTCTCCCCTCCTGTTTATTCTGGTAACGGATGCTCTGAGCTCCATGTTTAAACATGCTCTCAATTCGAAAATCTTAGTGGGGGTCCCCCTGGGTGATCTTGGAAGTATGTGCAATCTGCACTATGCTGATGATCTCTTGTTAATAACGTCAGGGGGACTGGAAGACCTAAGAGTTATCAAACTCATCCTTTACATTTTTGAAGGGATGACTGGGCTTGCTGCCAACTACACGAAAACTTGTCTCTATTCTAGCCGATTAGGGATATCTCCGGATTCGGCGGCGGCCCAAACTCTTCATTGTTCCGTGGGTCTCCTTCCTGTTACGTGTCTCGATATACCAATTTCAGGTAGGCGCCCCCGCAAGCAAGACTGGGATGGGCTCATCTTAAAAGTGAGCAGAAGGCTTGCGTCCTGGAAAGCGAAACACCTGTCCCTCGGTGGACGACTTACTTTAGTCAATTCTGTGCTGTCGGCGATTCCGACCTTTTGGATGTCCATTTTTCGCTTACCATGCTGGGTAATAAAAAAATTGGACTGCATTCGTCGTGACTTCCTGTGGTCTGGTCCAGGCTTCGACCGACCAGGCTGTCGTTTGGTTCGATGGAATATTCTTTGTCGACCGCGAGAGCAGGGAGGGTGGGGCATCTTAGATCTTTATAGGTTTAACCAGGCGCTTATCGGGAAATGGTGGTGGAAGTTCATGTTGGACAACTCCTGGGGGGGTGCTAGGGTGATTAACTTTAACTACGGCATGCCAAGTTGGAATTTGTGCCCCCCTAAGAGTGGTAGAGTTTCCTTCTTCTGGCAAGGAGTTCTAAGTTACCTCCCGATGCTCAAGCATGGCTTTTCATTTGATATTGGTTTGGGCA
This sequence comes from Dioscorea alata, assembly GCA_020875875.1. NCBI lineage: Eukaryota > Viridiplantae > Streptophyta > Magnoliopsida > Dioscoreales > Dioscoreaceae > Dioscorea > Dioscorea alata. The sequence goes on from CM037012.1 coordinate 21,156,080, forward strand.
ACAAAACTTTGTTTTGGAAAGATGGTTGGCTCAAGGGCCAGGCCCCGATGAATCTATGACCGATAGAGTTCGCTCTTTGCCCTTACCCGGATGGGACGATTCGTGAGCTGGCTCATCTCCTCAATACTTCCACTTTCTCGGGTAATGAGGACATCTCCCACTTCCGGGCAACCATGTGGGCCTCTAATGAGGTTGGTGAGAGGGAGGACTCGAAGAGATGGAATTTCACAGGAAACGGTATCTTCTCGGTCAAATCCTTCTATAACTTCCTGATCGATGGAGGTTTGCGATGTCCAGTGGCAAAATTCTTCTGGCGCAACAACTGCCCGAAGAAAGTCAACCTCTTCAACTGGTTAGCCTGGCAGAACAAGATACTAACACTTGATAACCTGGCTCGTAGGAGATGCAACAAATTGCCGACTGCTACTTGCTTACGTTGCCATGCTGGAACTGAAACGGTGGACCACCTTTTTTTACACTGCCACTTTGCCAACCATGTCTGGGATTACTTTGTTAAATTACTCGGTCTCCCTTCCCCTCCATCAATGCTGTATGAACTTTGGGGGACCTGGAGGCAATCCTTGCGTCCCAATCTGCGGGATGCTGGAGTTTGGGTGGCAAAAGCTATTATCTGGAATATTTGGCTCGCTAGAAATGATTATATCTTCAATGCCAATTATTTGCATGTCTTATGTGTTATCATGAAAGTTCCTTGGGCCGCAAGTGGATGATCAGCGAGATGCATCATCACCTGCGGCTGGTCCAGATGATCCCTTGGGGTAGTTACTTTCGCACTGTTCTGCCTTGAGGAGGGTTGTTCCTCATTTTGTTTTTTTGTCGGGTCTGTTTTGCTGGGTTGGTTGTACTTATACCACATCTAGTGGTATCTTGTAGTTTCTTTGTTGCAATGGACGTGGTTTATCCACTTTTTCAAAAAAAAAAAAAAAAAAAATTCCAAATGATTCATTCTTCCTGCTTATTTTATTTTCTTTCAGAAAATAAAAGAAACTTGTTTAGATTTCTTCAAACTATATATTCAAATATATATATAAAAAAAACTTGTTCAAACTAATAGCTAATGTTTCAGTGCTAGCTTTTATTTTGAACTATCACTATCTTGATTATGCACATTCCCCTTTCAATGTAAACAAAGCTTACTACTCTAATTATGTAAAAAATATATGTGCTCTTCACTAATAATAGAGTAGAAGATTTCTTCTTGTTCTGTAAAACCAGTAAAGTACATACATCACCAATTACATAACTAAAGATTTCATTCCTCCATGCCTTCAAACTTGGCCAAGTACTGTCACAGATATTTTGGAAAAATTGAAGTTCTAATTAGTTTTTGTCTGATCTTATTAATTGCTAGTAAGCTACCAATCTTGCTTGATGATGATATGAGCCAAGACAAGCTTATGCTTTTACTTATATACATACACTCAATTTTAGCGCGACTTTCAACTACATAAATAATTTTAGGAAGAAGGGTCTAGTAATTTCTCTGAGGGTAATAATAACATCTTTTTCTCTCAATCCCTAATGAGATCAGAAACCTTGAGCATCTGAACTACATTCATCACACAAGCAATAGTATAAAAAGTTCTATTCATTCTAGCCTAGGTAACTTAAACATGCTCCATATATGGGTTATGCCTTTTCAACAATGAGATTTCTGGACACATAGCTAATGAGATAGGATATCTTGTTAATGTAATCTTAGTACAATTCATGCATCTAGGTGAGAATCAAATAACTGTGTACATACCTCATGGCATTGGAAATTTGAAATCTCCCAAAGATTTGCACTTATTGAGCAATCCATTGTTGGGTTGGTTCTGCATCGAATGGGAACCTTTGCAAGTTTAATTTCTCCACAGTTAACCAATAATAGTCTTTCTGGTAACTTACCACAGCAGATTACTTGAATATCTTGTATTAGCTAGTGCATGATGATTCCCAGATTAGTTCTCATTCCAACAAGTTTGAAGTACTGTACATTGATATTAAGTTTTAACAGAATATATACATATATATATCTGGCATCTTATTTTCATCTTCAGCAGAATGTCTTGAATGTCTTGCATTTGAAGTTTGATGATCAGAGTGTTTAGCATCATTTATTATCCCTGAACCATAGATAATTGTGGTATTATACTCCATCTGTGGACCCCACCATGCCACACCACACCACACTGGCTCATCAGAACAGGGCCATCAAAAAGGGTTTTGCATTCCAACATCCACCCTCCTTAGTGCTGGTCTAGTTGGTGAGCCAAGTAAGTCTTTTGTTTGGTTAATTTTTCTTGTTTCTGCAGTTTAGGTTGTCGAGTTTGTGGGTATTGTGATATGATGCTAGCTTGTTGTTTATTAGCCCAGCTTGTTAGTTCTTCTTTGCTTTGCTAGTAAGGGATGCTGGTTTTTATTGATAGCATGTGTTTTGTTTGGCAAGTTGCCTAATTGCTTGGTTTTTGGTTATGCCCACAAGGTGTTTGCTGAAATGCCATTGCCCTTAAAACTTGTTTTATGCTAATTGTACGACTAAGTGATCTTGTAGTTGGATGAGTAGTTTGAAACTTTGCATGTGTGGTTTGAAGCTTAGCATGTGTGCTTATACTAAGTGATTTGTTGATTTTCCTTGTGGTGGTTTTAAAGCCTTGGGGTAGTAGGTGTACTACAAAGGGTCCATTGTTGGAATCCTTTCTTGTAATGCTTAAATGCCTCAAGAAAACCTTGTCTTGATGCTCAGTTGTAATCTAGTGTTTGAAGTTATATTTGAAGCATTGCATGAATTGATCCTTGTAGTATTGGGTTCTCTTTGATCTACATGGCTATAGGTAGTATTTTGGGGTTCCTTTATCATTTGAAATAATTAGATGTCTAGTATTAGTTGGAGACTTGGATTAGAATGTGAATCCTTTTGTTTTGGCATGGTTTTGGTCCATGTTTTGGTTGTGATAAGTTAGTGTTTTGAGCAATTAGAATTGGGTTATGCTATTTCTAGGGTATTTCAAGAAGGGTTGACTTGGCTTTTGGGGTGAGTTGGAGTAGGAGCTACTTGCAAGTAAGTAATCCACATATAGCTTCTTAACTATTTCTTAATACATAAAATTTCAGCTATGTGTATATTTTTTTATTCACTTGTGTATTATTCATGGTTTACTTGAACATAATTGATTCAATGCTTTGACAAGTGAAATCGTGCGAACCTTTGGGTTTAATATGTTCATCTTTCATGAGAACCTAGAAAACTTTACTTTTTGAGTTGCTTGATATCATTAATTTTAGAATGAGAATCTTGCAAAGTATTTTGATGCTTCTCGGCATCTAGTAAGTAAATCCTCCTAAATTAATATGTCATTTTGAACTTAAAAATGTAGTTATTTATGCATTATTTATCCATTCTTTTATATTGAAATAATTGGCTTAATTGTCTCAAAAAAGAAAAGGCTTAGTTCCATGAAAACATGGGGCCATGCAATTCCTTTAAATAAATGCTAAGTTACAGTGTCTTTGCTCAAATGAGAACCGTGGAAGTCTTTGATATTATAAATTATATTATATTATTCTATTTTGTTTGATAACTTAGAAATATTTTTGTTGGCATGTATTGACATCTAAAACTTGAACATATTGACCTTTTTGAAACTTCAAGTCAAATTTATTCTGTTACAAATAGTTTTGGTCTTCAAATAAGCTATGCACTAACCTAGTCAATGGGGTCAAAATTGACCTTGTCGACATGAACTCTATGACTGGAGATTATAGTTTTGCATTGGGCCGTCAATGAAGCAACAACGACATCAGGTCTACCAAGATAAAATAGATGGATTATGTTATTTCTGACTCGAGTGCCACTAATGTAAAATAGATTAGCATAGTAAATTTGGGAGTCACATGCTTTTGGAATACTGTTATGTTCTAAAACTGTATTTCTATTAAATTATTCTAGTTTTAAGACTTGGATTATGCAATGCTTATATTGCCATTCATGATGTATTTAATTAATTAATTTATTCCAAAGTACTTTGGTGTAGATTTTGTTGTATTTTGATTCTTATATCAAAACTCTTTGGCTTGGTATGTTTTTTGATTTTTAGTGGATTGCTTGATGGGTTTATCAAGCCCATCATGTTGTTAATTAGTCTTTTAGATCAGGAGTAAGGTCTTTCAGGGGATAGCCTAGCAATGGTCTCTGGGTAGCAGGTGTAGTCTTGGTCCCGTCCATATTAGACTATGTCTTTGTTGTAGTTGTAAGACTTGTGCATCTTTGTTTTGCTTTTGTTTAAGTATGCGGACTTGTGCCTTGTAGCATATTAGATTTCCTATTATTTTGTGATTCTGTTAAACTGTTCCCTAGTATATTCTGTTCTAAGACAAGTTTTTGAGGCCTTGCATGCCCACTGGGTTTTCACGCTATGCATGTGCAACCATTATTTTCAGGGGCATAGTATCATTCTTGCTTAATTTAACTCTAACTTGCGAGCTCTAAAATTATATATTAACAATTACGAAGGATCCAAAAATTCTTATTTTGTTAAATTAAAGTGGGTAAACCAAAAAAATTCTCAAAATTTCGTTTTTCAGCTCTTAGTTTCTCTGCAATTGGAATTTTTCAAGATTGTTTAAATGGTTCAACAAAAAATTTATAATTATAACAGCTATTTTTGTTGCATATTGTTATCCAGCTAGATTTGTCTGTTGAGAATTTATCAGTTCAAGAAGGAGATTATGAAGCTGAACTTGATTCTCACTCGAGCTCATAGAGAGAGAAGCTTGTTGCAGTAAATATCTGTCATTTGTCCATGTTTCTTTGGTTTCCTTCAACTCTGCTTCTAGCTCTAGAGACAATTGCAAATTCTCTAGGTTGGGAAGGAATCTTTAGAGCTTTGCAGAGAGATCCAAGCTCTGGAAAAGCAGGCTTCTCTTAACAACAGTTATGGCGCATCCACTTCTGAGGCACTGTGGCTGTATGAACAGAACTGGGCGCTTGAGATGCTTCAAGGTATAATTGCACTTCAAAACTCCTGGTATATAATGTTGGATGATGCTTTATTTGCACTTTTGTTATGTGTTTCTGTTTAGCAGTTTTCATCAAGGCATGTCAATGTCTTCAAGATAACCTTGAAACCATTCTTTCATTTGAAGAATCAACCAGGTGTGATTCAATCCTGCTCATGATTTTCTGTGTCATTGCAAATTCAAATGTAACAATTTCACTACTAAGAGATCTGCCACCACAGCATTTTAACTATGGAAGATAAGTGTATGTACTTATATTGAAGATGGAATTCTTTCTTTCCTACTTTAGTCTTTGATGATCTTAGGGACCTTGACTTTTAATAACCTACTAACCTATTTAAATTATTTTATCTTCATTTCTTCTTTCATCCAGCTTAGGTCTGATAAAAAGGAACCTCAAAATCTTTTGGTTCAAAAGTTATATGCAAACTAATCATAATTCCTTTTCATGCACATTAGTTACCGACAAAATTAGTAGTCACTTAAGCTACCTAAATAATAGTTTTTAAGTCAAACTATTGTCTTTTTTTACATTGCACAAGCCCTCTTGTTTGGGGATTACCATGGTAATAAGTAATTTCATATATTGCATACTGCTGTCACCTGTAAATTATATTTGATCTGACTTGCCATCTATTCTTATTTTCAGCTCTTTCTGCAAGCCTTGATGATATTTTAGGAATAGTAACTGTCTTGAAGAACACGTAGTAGTTAACTTTTGTAAATCTGTGCTTTATTGGAAGGATGGATGCTACTTGAAAGCAAGTCTTGACTCATCAAGATGACAAGTGGTGTGTATCAGTACTGTTAAAATATCTTCACTTGTGATTGTCATATCTTTACATAGCTACAAGTGGTTTATTGATCTATTTATTAGTGATTACTTAAAACAATTTGGAGGTTACCAAACTATCTATATAAGCTCAACACATTGGCTGCAATTATATATAGTCTTTATCACCATGTCATAACTGATAGAGGCTATTCATAAGCTTATGTTACCATTTATCGAGTTTGATTGTACAACTGATTAGTTCATAGACTTCAATCAAATTTTGTTTATTTTTAAACATGCATATATGTGATTTATCTGTTGTAATATGTGTATAATATTATGCATATAATGTTTTTGTTTGTAAAATTTACTCTTATCATTGTCAAGACTAATCATCCTCATAAGACTCTTGTTGATCATTTAAAGGCTCCTTATTTGAAATAATAAAAATAATGTTTTTGAGTCCATTTTATATCTCAATTATATGTGAATTGTTTGCCGACACTATTAATGTATTACTATAGTTTTTATTCTCATATTTGTTTTATTTAATTATTTGAATCATTCAGTGTGTTTGTGTGGTGAATGTAAATTATCATTATCATTGAAATGTTCAATGTAGACCTTGACTGTTATATCATTGGACAATTGATGCAAGAGACTTTTTCTATGCACACAGTTTATCTCATTCAATGGATTTAATAAAAGCAATATGATGACGGAATGAATGATGCAATACAAGATGAGATGTTAAAATTTTATTCATGCTACTCTACTACATGTCTGTCTTGCATGCTTTGTATTGTTTTGCAATTTATGTTATCTTCATTTGAAGTCAGCGCTCATTTTGATTTTATATATTGTTCACACTATTTGAAATTTGCTTCATCTTAGATTATGAAAATCAGGACGAATTAACCAGAGTGAATGTCTTCCATGTCTAGAGACTTGCTACAAATATTTTACAAGTTCCAGCATGGAATCACTGAATATTGTATTGGGGGAGAAGACTCAAAAAATTTAAGGTACATGCAATTCATCCTAGTAATTCCAACATGGACTATTAGTATGATTCAAAATGCGTATTTGCAAGTCATAGACTACATATTTGGTCCTGATCACTGTGTTTGAATGTTTCAATGCTTACCATTTCAAGTTGGCTATAAAAATGATAAGGTTGGTGAATAATACTAAATATGCTTCCATCTTTTCCCCTAAAACTGAAATCTCACTGTCTCTGAAAGAAATGAGAGGGAGACAACCTTGAAGAAATCAAGACATGCAGGCATTTAGCTGTTAACAATATTAATTAATGTGGTTGCTATGCCTAGCCATCAGTGTGATTGAATGCTAACAATATTCTTGCCACAAGATTGAGCAAGGTGCTTTGCTTTCTTGTCGATTGCTCCCAGTCAGCTTTTATTAAAGATAGATGCATTGTGGATAATATCGTCACGGTGGGAGAGTTGATCTTTAGCCTCCACAAGCGCAGGCTGCCAGGTCATATCCTCAAAGTTGACTTTTCTACGGCCTTTGACTTGGTGGACTGGGACTTCCTGTTCGACCTGCTGGAAGCCAGGGGTTTTGGTAGGCGCTAGGTGGGGTGGATCAGATCCCTTCTTTTTTCCTCTAAAGCTTCCATTATTGTCAATGAGTCCTAGAGTGGGTATGTGCGTTACTATCGTGGCTTGTGATAGGGAGACCCCCTATCTCCATTACTCTTCACCCTGGTCATGATGTCCTGGGGTTTATGTTCACACACACATTAAATTCTGGGGTGCTGGTCAGAGTCTTGCTGGGTGACGAAGATCGAATGTGTAACTTACATTAATTGGTCAGTTGGATATTCGGAAACCAAAAATTCATTAATTTAAAATTTTCAAGATTCGTTTTATATATACATATGTGCTTGTATTTACAAACGGTTAAATTTGCAAAAGCAAATTGAAATTATGTAAAAATTTTCAACAACTATAATTATCAAAGTTTGGCAAATATATTACTTTGTGATAAATATAATTTTAATAATTACTTTAGGTATATATTTCTATTGAGAATTTCTGAATTTTAGAATTTTTTTTTTTTTGACGAATTGGATCAATTTATTAAAAGAAATAAAAACAGTAATAAACAGAACAAAACTCATAAATTTTGAAAACGGTATTATATTAGACAATATATATGTAGCTAGCTAGGTTGAAATAACTTTACTGTAATTTATTTTATTAGGCCACTTATCATTGTAATTTGACTAATTGTTTTTGATCGATTTACTACCGATAAAGAATATTAATGAACAGAACATGCATTTTTTACTTCTGAATTTTCCACATGTTTTTTTGGTTTAAATAGAATAATCAAGACTAAGTCTCATTTGATTATTCCTCCATGATAACGATTAATGAGAGTGAGACATCATGGCAGAAACCACAAATACCAAAAATGTTACATCAAGCCTCATCACAGCTTGCGGAAAACTATTTTGTAATCAAAACTAGTAGTCAGCGGTTAACAACAATGTGATTGTCAAAACTAGTAGTCAGCTAACACTGATTGAATGCTAACAATAATTAATTCTTATTTTTAAGATGATATTAATTATTATGTGAATTATCTTCCATTCTGTGATGCTATAAAAAGGTGCTCCAGGCCCTCCTGACAAAGACACAAGAACATGTCTACCTTCCCAACATTGATGATGATGATGGTGCTTTCACTGTTAGTACTACTCTTCACCAATCTTTGTTTCCCTGTTTTCAACATGGCAGCAGCTTCAAAGATTGAATCCCAAGGGAGAGCTCTTCTTCAATGGAAGGCCACCCTTGAAACACAAGAACTTCTTAACACCTGGACATCAAAGACCAGTGCATGCAATTGGACTGGAATCACTTGCAGAAATGATGGCCATCTCATGCCAACCATCACCAAGCTCCAATTGAAAGATTTGGGACTAGAAGGGAAGCTGGAGACTCTCAACTTCTCAGCTCTGCCATCACTCAGAGTTCTTGACCTTAATGGCAACCAACTCCATGGATTTATCCCTGCATCCATTTCAGTTCTCTCCAAGCTCATCATCCTTGATCTTGCTAACAATGGTCTGACAGGCATCATCCCTTTAGAGCTTGGTAATTTGACAAGGCTCAAGACCTTGTGGCTCGCTACAAATCAGATAAGTGGCTCCATACCTCTTTCTTTGGGAAACTTGTTGAACCTGAATCGGTTAGCCATCTCCACAAATTCATTGGTTGGTTCCATCCCTTCAGTGTTTGGAAACTTGACCAAACTCAATATTTTATACTTATGGAGCAATAACTTCACTGGCTCCATCCCTCATGAGATTGGATATATGGTGAATCTCAAAGAATTTGACATCTCAGGCAACAATATAACAGGTTCCATCCCTCCAACCATAGGAAACTTGACTAAGCTTGAAAACTTTAAGTTAGATATTAATAACATAGATGGCTTCATTCCTTTTGAGATCGGGAATCTAGTGAATTTGAAAATATTTGTTATATCTTACAATCAAATAACTGGTCCTATCCCATATAGCATTAAAAACTTAACCAAGCTGGCAATGTTTTACCTGCATGGCAATAACATAAATGGCTCCATTCATGAGATTGGGAATCTAGTGAATTTAGGAAATTTTGACATTTCTGAAAACCAAATAATTGATTCTATCCCACCTAACATTGGAAATCTAACAAATCTTGAATTGCTTTACCTATATGACAATAACATTAGTGGCTTCATTCCTAGTGAGATTGGGAAGCTAATAAACTTGATAGTTCTTGAAATATCTGACAATCAATTAAGTGGTCCCATCCCACATGGCATTGGAAACCTGACCAAGCTTAAAGTTTTTAACCTGTATAACAACAACATCAATGGCACAATTCCTCCATCTCTTGGAAATTTGAAGGGTCTTACTGAATTAAAATTATTTAACAATCATCTCTTCGGTAAAGTACCCAATGAATTTGAGAACCTTACAAACTTAATTATTCTTGAGCTAGCAAACAATAACCTTTCTGGTAATCTACCATTAGATTTGGCTAAAGGAGGTTTGCTTCAGCATCTCGCTTTAGTCAATAATAATTTCCAAGGTCCCATTCCAACCAGTTTGAAAAATTCAACAAACTTATTCAGGGTACGACTTGAAGAAAACCAATTCACTGGTGATGTCTCTCAAAGCTTTGGTGTTCATCCATATTTGGATTATATTGATCTAAGCTTTAATAGATTGTCTGGTACTTTATCACCATCTTGGGGAGCATGCCTCAACTTGACAAGCCTTAGAATCTCGGGCAACAGAATCAGCGGAATAATACCCTTGGAAATAGGTCAATTGCCAAAGCTACAACGATTTGATATCTCTTCCAACAATCTGGAGGGAAAGATCCCAAGAGAGTTTGGTAAATTATCTAATATTTTTTACCTAAACATGAGCAACAATCATATCACTGGAGCCATACCACCAGAATTTGGGGATCTATCTTCATTAGAAGTTCTAGATTTGTCAAGCAATAATTTGATTGGAGAAATACCAATACAGTTGGAGAATTGCATTAAATTGAGCACACTCAAGTTGAGCAATAATTTACTGAATGGCACCATCCCTTCACAATTTGGTAATTTAAACTTGCATGATGATCTAGACTTAAGTGACAATTTATTCACAGGGAGAAATTCCACCACAACTTAGCAAGCTAACTGAGTTGCAAGAGTTGAATCTATCACACAATGAGTTGGTTGGTCACATTCCTTCCTCTTTTCAGTCAATGGCAAGTTTAACATTATTGGATTTATCTTATAATTCTCTGGAAGGTCCGGTCCCAAAGAGCCATCTCTTTCAAACAGCTCCCATTCAGTGGTTTACCCACAATAAGGGCTTATGTGGTCAAGTGCAAGGTTTGCCACTATGTGCTCAATCCCAATCAACAAGTACAGATGATGCAAAGAAACAACATAAAGTCATTATCTTGATTATTGTTTTGGTACTTGGCACTTTACTTATCATATTTCTAATAAGTGGAATATTCACATTGCGTTGTTATAAGAGAAAGAGATCCACTATAAATGACACAAGGGAAGAATTTGATGGCCATTTCTTCTCTATTTGGAGAGTCGATCATGGAAAGGAAGAATACAAAGAAATCATTAGAGTGACAGAGAATTTCAGTGAAAAGTATCAGATCGGTACCGGAGCATCTAGCATAGTATACAAAGCATCACTATCATCAGGATTGACACTTGCTATTAAGAAAATTCAAGAAGAAGAAGCCCAAGTGAATGAGCAAGCTTTCCAAAATGAAATACAAGCATTAACTGAAATTCGGCATAGAAATATTGTGAGGTTTTATGGTTTTTGCTCCACTAATAGGTTCAACTTTCTTGCATATGAGTATATGGAGAGAGGAAGCTTGAGTGCCACTTTGAGATCTGAAGAGAGGGCAATGGAATTGGATTGGTTCAAGCGAGTCAGCATTATACAAGACATTGCTCAAGCTTTATCTTATTTGCATCATGATTGTGCTCCACCTATCATTCATCGAGACATAACAAGCAACAACATTCTTCTTAATGAGGAGTACAAGGCTTGTGTTTCAGATTTTGGTATTTCGAGATTGCTAAAACCTAACTCATCACATTGGAGTTTACTTGCAGGCACTTATGGGTATATGGCACCAGGTATGTACATATCTCCTAATCATTTTAATTATTTCTTCTATTCATATTTTCCTGTAATTAGATTTTTTACATTTACCAATATTGAACATGAACACTAATAATGGAATAATGAACTGAATTATGACTAAACTTGCCTTAATTTATTGCTATTTGCAGAGCTTGCCTATATAATGAGAGTGACTGAAAAATGTGACGTATATAGTTTTGGTATTGTAGCACTTGAAGTGATACATGGGACACATCCTGGTGATCTCCTAAGCAATTTTTCATTGAGTATGTTAGTGAAAGATACCCTCGATCCACGTGTTCTACTTCATATAGCTGATCAAGTGATCACAAACCAAGTGCTTTCAGTGATTTTAGTGGCAATGCAGTGCATTAACGATGATCCGCAGGCTCGCCCTACAATGGAACAAGTATCTCAAAGGTTGTCTTCTCCAAAGTCTTTGCCAGCATCTGATATCTATTCTTTTCAAGCACTTACGCTTGATCACCTCATAAACATTGTACAAGTGCATGTTGATGATCAAACACATGAATAATGGGAGCTTAGGTATGATTAAGTCCCATTCTGCTAAGTTTCTTTAATAAGATGCATATCCTTGCTTAATATCCAATATGACTATTACCATGCATTTATATTTCTTGTTTGATAGAAATTTTAGTACAATTGCAAATATTTCAGTATCTCGTTGAACTTTAGCCATGCTTATCACTAAAAGAAAAAAGTGCTTATATTTTAATCAACCTTTTGCATTCGTCTAGAGAGAAAAATTTCTCATGCAAATCACATTAGTTAAAATAAATCTTAGCTTTAATAACATTATATATATAGACCTACTTTTCCAATATAAATTTGCTTGTCTAAGTGTATAATAAGATGAGAACTAATATTATATATTCTTGGTTTAATGCAGCTCATATCACTAAGCGTCCCAAACATGGATGTTGAATCTCTGTGGTTCACCTTTACCAATAAAAAGGCACAATCCTAATTACTCAAGGGAGGGTGATCTGACCTTGAGTTTTCACAGAAGTCCACTTTTGTGTTTGTTTGTCTTGGCCTTCCTTAACTTTGTTAGTTTGTGATGTTGTAATGAACTCTCCTTTTTATCTCCATTATCTTTTTATTTTAATGAAGCGGTTGTTCAATTTTATAGAAAACTTACAGATTAAAATGTTGTTTTTTCTACCTGTTGATAGGGTTGTATACAAGTTAAGTTTAATCCTGCTAGGTTCAATTCGAGCACTGCTTGAAATTTTGAGTTGAGTTTAAGCTTTATAGAGCCAAATTAGAGTAGCTCATGAGTAGCTTGATTGATTGATAAACCTACCTACCTAACAAGTTTATTGTTCTACATTTCTATTAATTCATCCCTTGCAGTTTCTTTCTGTTTTTGGAAAGAAATTAAAAAGAGATCCATGCCTCTATCCATTTAACTTGGAAGAAGTTTGTTGTTTCTTAGAGCCTAACTTTTCATTGAAAATATTTTCTATCAATGTTAACCTTCTTACAAATAATGCAAACCCTTCCATGCTTTATATCTTGACTTAGCACATTCTGCATTCATATTTTCCTTTGCATTTATATTTCCATTTAGTGTACAAAGTTCATAAATGCCAAGATTGTGGTTAACTATGCTGGCTAATTTAACTATGAAACCATGCAAAGTTCATAATAAGGACTGTTGGCTTGAATTAATATTTTGAATATGAAAATATATATTTTGGAAATAGACTTAACTTTGTCTCAAAATTTCTAAATGATTCCTTCTCCCTTTTTATTTTCCTTTCTTTTCAGAAAATAAAAGAAACTTGTTTACATTTGTTCAAACTATTTATTCAAATTAAAAAAAAAAAAACTTGTTCAAACTAATGGCTAATGTTTCTGTGCTAGCTTTAGTTTTGAACTATCACTATCTTGATTATGCTCATTCCTTTTTCAATATAAATAAAGCTAACTACTCTAATTATGTAAAAAGTATATGTGCTCTTGACTCATAACAGAGTAGAAGATTTCTCCTTGTCCCTTAAAGCTAGTAAAGTATATACATCACCAATTATATAACGAAAGATTTTATTCCTCCCGCCTTCAAATTTGACCCAAGTATAGTACCATCATATATATTTTGGAAAAAAATTGAAGTTCTAAGTTTTAGTTTGATTGTATTAATTGCTAGTGAGCCACCTACCTCGCTTGATGATATGAGACAAGACAAGCTTATACTTTCACTTTTTAGTTTATATATACTCTCAAATTTAGTGTGAGTTTCAACTATGGGTCAAGTAATTTCTGAGGGTAATAACATCTCTTGTTCCATTGCTAATGATATCAGAAATCTTGTTCATCTGAACTACATTAATTTTGCAAGTAATACTATAAATGATTCTATTCCTTCTAGCTAGCCTAGGTAACATAAGCATGCTCTATGGGTTTGTGCCCTTTCTGCAATGAGATCTCTAGAAAATAACTAATGAGATAGGAAAACTTGTGATCTTATAAGTACATTGCAATAGATGAGAATCAAATAACAGTGTACATACCTCATGACATTGGAAATTTGAAAACTCCAAAAGATTTGTGCGTGTCCAGCAATCAATTGTTGGCTCTCTTCCGCGTGGAATGGGAAACCTTACAAGTTTAGTTCAAGGGCGAATTGCTTGAACATCTCGTTCTAGTGCATAATGATTTACAGTGTCCCATTCCAAGAAGTTTGAAACTTCTACAAACTTAATCAGAGTCCAACATGAAAGAAATCAATTCACTGGAGATATCTCCGAAAGCTTTGGGGTTCATCCACATTTACAGTACATGGATATAAGCTTTAACAAAATATCTGGCATCTTATTGTCATATTCAGCAGAATGTCTTAATTTGGCAAGTATCAAGTTCCCATGGAAGTACACCTTCTGAGTTTAGACAAATACTAAAACTACAGCTGCTAGACCACTAATTCCAACTATCTGGCCAGCAAGATCGCAAGGGAATTGAGCAGGTTATCATCCATGTATTCTATCAACACTTAGGATCAATGCGACAAGAATTCGAGGATTTCTTTTTCACTCAGATGTTTGGACTTGTCAATGAATAATATTCATGGATCAATAAGAACACAAGTTGGAAAACTGCATTGAGCTACCCACATTCCTTGAACTGAGGCAGGAATAACTAAGAGGAGACATAATTTTAAACTGGCAATTTAAATTTAAAGGAATTAGTAGACTAGCGCAGCAATTCATCCACTGCATATGTACAATGACAACTTAACAAATCACCAGACTTACTAGAACTGATTCTCTATCACAATCAGTTTCTAGGCCACATTCTGTCCTCTTTTCTATACATGATGAGCTTGGTTTCAACAGATCGGTCTTACAATCTCCTACAAGGGCCAATACCTGAAAGCTATTTCTTTCAGAAAGCTCCGCTTGCATTGGTCAATCACAACAAATGCTTTTGTGGTCAAGTACAAGAGTTGCCTGTGTGCTTTTCCTCTCTGATGAAAACCATTGTTTCAAGCAAGTAGCAAAAACTCATTATCTTGGTTGTCATTCCAACTACAAGCATTTCCCTTTTTTACTGCTGATTGTTGCATTCTCTCTGCTTCATCACAAGCGGAAGAAACACACTTCAATTGAAGTTGGTCAACAGGTTAATGCACAGATCTTCTCAATATGGAACAATGATGGGAAAGGGGCATACGAAGAGATCATACCACAGAGGATTTTAATGAAAAATACCACATCTGTGCCAGATCTAGTGCTACAGTCCACAATTGATTTTAACATCCGGGGAGAAAATAATCAAGACTTTGCCAATTGACTTACACAAGGGACTATTTTTTGACAGACATCTGCAAGTGTTAAGAGATGAGAAAACCAAATTATCTGTCATACGATAAGTCATTTAGGTAAAATTCAAGAAATCATTTTCACCATTTAGAACATCTTGCAAACTTTCTCGATGTTTAGGGGCTGAATCAGGGAGCAGTTCTCTTGGATACCCAGGACGCAAAACAGCAAGTAATGAATAAGTACAACACACATTTCATACGTCACTAAGAAAGAGCACATACAAAGAAAGTATTGTTACAGGTCTTGGATAGTTTTGTGGATGCCAAATGTCATAACTTAGTAAGAAAATTTTGCCATAATCTTTTAACATATATCTACTATTCCATCTCTTGCCATAAATTAGTAGTAGATCAAACCAAAACAAAACGTCCTCAAAGGCTCACTATACCACCTGAAGTAAGAATTTTAGATATTTCTAAGCAAATGTTGTGTTACAAACTAAACTTTGTAATTAAAACAACAGTCCACCAAATCCCTCCACCAAGAGATTGTTAGAGCCAAAGCAAATTGGAAAGGGCAACACCAATCAGAGGATAAAGTCAACATTTTTCACACCAACTGCAACTGCAAGAGTATACAATAAAAATGATACTAAAAGTATCAAATTTCACAGGTAATTAGCTAAAGATTTCATTGTTTAAGCCAACACGGATTATAAGTCAACATAGACAGCATCGCCATTAATTTTCCCTTCAAACCAAAACCAACACAAAAGAAAGGAAACACATCAAGAGAACACAAAACAATCAACACAACAACAATAAAGAATTGAAAGAGGATGCAAAAGAGAACTCACATTGGAAAAGGAAGGATTTTGTTCAGCAACGAGGAAGGAAGCCAACTAGGAATGGGCGCGCAGTGCTTCTATGAAAGAGAAGAGGTTTGGATGTTTTGCGGATACACCCTCTTTTTCTTCATAATTACATTGGATCCCTTGAACAAAAAAGAGAAAAAATTTATGAAAATTTTCGAGTAGCCCATCTACTAGTTATCCATATCTCGATGCATTTGTGTCCGTTCAATACACATCGGACGTCTGAGAGCTCTCCCGCGCATTTCAAAACCCACCCCCAAATTAGTGAGTATCAGAGCGGCGGCCATGGAGGGAAGCGAGAGAGCGAGGCCATCTTCGATGCTTGCGATCTCAATCCCCCCGCCAACGATCTCCGCGATGACGCCTTCCAGTTACTGATGATCTCCAGGCACGATCTATTGAGCTTTCGCCAAGGTATAAAGGCCTCGGCTTTTGCCACATTATTCATCGATTTGGTGGTTTTTGGATGATTTAGTGTTTTGTTTGTGATTGTTTGAAATGTGTGGTTATTTTTTAGGATTAAGAAGGATTGATGATCAGAGTGTTTGGCATCATTTATTATCCATGAACGGTAGATACTTACAGTTTTATACTCAATCTAAAATGGATGGCAGTAGCAATTCATTATGCTGATGGTCTGTAGATTGAAACCACAAACAATGGTATTTGATTCACAACACATCTACTTCATCAAGTTGGGGTTTTTATTTTTGGGGGAACAACTGTTTTGCTGATCTTTGTATTTTAAAATTAAGTAAGATGGTTAGTGCCTGAAGGAATTTAACCAAAGGTGCTAGTTTGTAGGGTGGCCTTGAGTTGGGGCAAGCTGTGAATGGAGGACAAAAACATTGACTAAACCATAGGAACTTCAAACTGTTTCTTAGTCCTTTGTTTGTGGTTGGTGAAAGTGATGAATATATACAGGACGAAACCTAAAGCTCTGTGAAGGAGGGACTTGAAATAGTTTGAGTAAGTTATTAATTCTGGTTTCACAACCACCATTTGGTTAACATTTCTGGATTTATAGGTTTCTACATTTCCCTTTTTTTTGGGGGGGTCAAATTCGAGCATAATGTGATTTTCAAGGTCCAAGGCTTGCTTTGTGTTAAATAGTTCACAATCAAGACTTGTTGTTCATCTTGGAAATAAAGGGGGCAACATTCAAAGTGTTTTGAATATGGCTTCAAATTCCCAAAACAGTACTATACATTTATGAAGCACGGACACTCTAGGGAGCTTGACGTCCCCGTGTCCGATACGGACACCGCGTGGACACCACCGAACACGGTGTTGGATACTTCTGACACTTATGCGCTTTGTGAATGATTTTTCTAAAATACCCATGTATATTTCCTAGTTACTTTCTAATACACAAGATCACCAAATTAATCTATAAGTAAATATATTACATATATTACATAAAAGTATATAGATTTATATTTATAATAAATGTTTTATACAAATATATAATATTTTTTATAGCTATGTCCTTTTGTACCTGTGTCCTTAACTTTCCGAAATTACCGTGTCGTCGTGTCTGTTATCAATGGCAAAGATTATGGCAGGCAAAGATTATGGCATAAATCATGCCATAGATCTTTATATATTCTTACCTAGAATAGAATATATGTAATCGGTATATTAGCTGTGAATTAAGATAATTAGCTATATATAGATTATTACCAAAAATAGATTGTACAGAAATTCAGATTTAAAAGAACGACTCAAAGGGAGAAAGGGGCAGGATTTTTCAGCCAATCTATTCAAAATTTGTCATGGTACCAGAGCCATTCTATTGAATCCATAGATGAATATTTGAATTATTGGGTGTTTTCTGTTAGGTTTTCTGGGTTGATTTCTAATCAACATCTTGGCTTTGAGATTTCTTGGTTGATTCATTCTGCAGTTTTAGATTCGCATTTGAATTTGTTTGAGAATGTCTATTGAGAGCTCTTTTGGAAGATCAGGTGCAGAGACTTTGGCTATCAGATTCACAGGAAAGAATTATGCAGCATGGGAGTTTCAGTTCAGAATGTTTCTGAAAGGGAAAGAGCTTTGGGGTCATATTGATGGGTCCTCTACTACTTCTGAAAATGAGAAAGAGCGTAGTAAATGGGAGGCAAATGACGCTCGCATTATCTCTTGGATTTTGGCATCTATTGAAGCTCATATGGTGAACAATCTGCGTTCATTTGGTACAGCTAAGGAGATGTGGAATTATTTGAAGCGTATATATCATCAAGATAATACCGCACGACGATTTCAACTTGAACTTGAGATCAGTAATTTCAGTCAAGGAAATCTCTCAATTGAGCAGTATTATTCTGGATTTCTTAATCTATGGAGTGAATATTGTGGTATCATCTACTCTGAGATACCTAAGGAGGCTTTGGCAAGCTTTCAAAAAGTTCATGAAGTTAGCATGCGTGATCAGTTTTTGATGAAGCTGAGACCAGAATTCGAAGTTGTTCGTGGTGGATTGCTTAATCGAAATCCAGTTCCTTCTTTAGATACATGTCTTGGTGAATTATTACGGGAAGAGCAAAGATTGGCAACGCAATCTGTTATAAGTGCATCTGCAGAAAATATCAATATTGCTTATGCTGCACAAGGTAGGACTAGAGGCAAAGGACAAATACAGTGCTATAGCTGCAAGGAGTTTGGACATATTGCTCGCAATTGTGCTAAGAAATTTTGCAATTACTGTAAGCAGAATGGGCATATTATCAAGGAATGTCCTACACGTCCAGAAAATAAACGAGCCCAAGCTTTTCACGCTACTGTTCCAAATTCTACAACCGCAAACACTAATCAAGTTGTGATGACTCCAGAAATGGTCCAACAGATGATTCTAACGGCATTCTCTGCACTTGGACTTCAGGGCCAAGGTATGACAGCCTCTTCTATATGGTTTGTTGATTCAGGAGCATCCAATCATATGACTGGTTCATCTGATTTCTTACAAAATTTGCGGCAATATAATGGTAGACAAAATATTCAGATTGCTAATGGTAGTAACATTCCAATTACAGCCATTGGTGATATTGGGCATTCATTTCATCATGTTTTTGTTGCTCCTAAATTGTCTACCAACCTAATTTCTGTTGGTCAATTAGTGGAGAACAATTGTGATGTACATTTCTCTCGTGGTGGTTGTCTTGTGCAGGATCAGGCGTCGGGGAAAGTGATCGCTCAGGGGCCTAAGGTGGGAAGATTATTTCCATTGGAATTTACTGTTCCTAGAACTTTATCTTTAGCTTCTATGATTGTTGAAAATAAAGCTGAAGTTTGGCATAAACGATTAGGTCATCCAAATGATGTGATTTTATCTAATTTAATGAAGCGTGGTTTTCTTGGTAACAGACCTCAATGTTCTACTCATGCATTATCTCTTGAATGTTCTACTTGTAAATTAGGAAAAAGTAAAATGTTACCTTTTCCTACCTATGGTGGTCGTGCTAATGCATGTTTTGAGATTATACATAGTGATGTTTGGGGTATTACTCCTGTTATTTCACATGCACAATATAAATATTTTGTGACGTTCATTGATGACTATAGTCGGTTCACATGGATATATTTTTTGCGCACGAAAGCTGAGGTGTTTACTGTTTTTCAAACCTTTGTGGCTTACATTGAAACACAATTTTCCACTTGTATAAAGATTTTACGGTCTGATAATGGTGGAGAATATGTGTCACATGAGTTTCAAGCCTTCTTGCAGCATAAAGGTATCCTATCTCAACGATCTTGTCCTTATACCCCACAACAAAATGGGATGGCTGAACGTAAAAACCGTCACTTGTTGGATATAGTTCGAACATTACTCATACAGTCTTCAATGCCGTCTAAATTTTGGGCTGAAGCTTTATCAACTGCAGTGTATCTGATTAATCGCTTGCCTTCTCAACAATTGGGTTTTGATTCTCCTTATTATCGTCTTTTTGGTGAGCATCCTGATTATCACATGCTACACACATTTGGTTGTGTTTGTTTCGTGCACTTGCCACCTCATGAACGTCACAAGCTTACAGCACAGTCAGTTCGATGTGCTTTTATGGGTTATAGCACTACTCAGAAGGGATTTTTATGTTATGATAGCATTGCTAATCGTTTGCATATCTCTAGAAATGTCATTTTCTTTGAGCATGAATACTATTTTCAGCAGCATGTTTTTCCTTCCAGCAGTGTTCTCCTACCTGACTTTGATGATATTGATGCAATGACCATGGAGCCATTATCACAAATTGAACGATTTAAACCTGACATTGTCTACCAACGACGAAGGCCTCCATCGTCACAAATCTGTCCTGATCCTGATCTAGATCCAAATCCAGAGCATGCATCTTTAGTTGATACTACCACTTCAACCAATCTTGTGGGTCTTCGAAGATCTTCTCGTATCAGGAAACCTCTTGATAAGTATGGATTCTCAGCGACTTTAGTTAATAATGCAGTTCCTACTTCTTATTCTCAAGCAAGTAAACATGCATGTTGGGTAAAAGCCATGCAGGAAGAACTTCAAGCTCTCCAAGAGAATCATACTTGGGACATTGTTCCTTGTCCTAGTGGCGTTAAACCCATTGGTTGTAAATGGGTTTATTCCATTAAGCTACGATCTGATGGCTCACTTGATAGATATAAAGCGAGGTTAGTAGCACTTGGAAATAGACAAGAATATGGCATAAATTACGAGGAAACATTTGCACCTGTAGCAAAGATGACAACAGTGCGACTTGTTCTAGCTATTGCTGCTTCTAAGCGTTGGCCATTGCGACAGATGGATGTTAAGAATGCATTTTTACATGGGGATCTTAAAGAAGCAATTTATATGACTCCACCATCAGGGTTATTTTCTACACCTTCATCTGATGTTTGTCAGTTAAAATGTTCACTATATGGTTTGAAACAAGCTCCACGTGCTTGGTTTGATAAATTTCGTTCTACACTTCTTAGTTTCTCATTTATTCAAAGTCAGTATGATTCCTCTTTGTTTCTTTGCAAAACACCCAAAGGAATTGTCTTGCTTCTAGTATATGTTGACGATATTGTGATTACCGGGACTGATTCTGAATTGATTTCCAAACTTCAGGACCATCTTCAGCATTGTTTTCATATGAAAGATTTGGGTCATTTACAGTATTTTCTTGGTCTTGAGGTACAATCTGCCTCGGCTGGTATTTTCTTGCACCAGCATAGATACATTAAGGAGTTAATTGCTTTGGCTGGTCTTCAAGATAGTCGATCAGTTGATACTCCTTTGGAAGTGAATGTTAAATATCGTCATGACGAAGGTGATTTTCTATCTGATCCCTCTTTATACAGACAGCTTGTGGGCAGCTTAAATTATCTAACTATTACATGGCCTGATATTTCCTTTGCTATTCAACAAGTTAGTCAATTTATGCAAGCACCTAGACACCTTCATCTAGCAGCTGTTCGTCGCATTGTTTGCTATTTGAAAAACACTTCTGCCCGGGGACTTTTCTTTCCAACAGATTCTCCTATTCGTCTGGTTGCATATAGTGATGCCGATTGGGCTGGTTGTTCTGATACTAGACGTTCAGTTACAGGTTGGTGCATGTTTATTGGTAACTCTCTTATATCTTGGAAAAGCAAAAAGCAAGATCGGGTGTCTAAATCTTCTACTGAGTCTGAGTATCGTGCTATGTCCTCTGCATGCTCGGAAATTGTTTGGCTTCGTGGATTGTTGGGTGAGCTTGGTTTTCCTCAAATTAAACCTACTCCGCTTCATGCAGATAATACTAGTGCAATACAAATTGTTGCTAACCCAGTGTTTCACGAGCGTACTAAGCATATTGAAGTGGATTGTCACTCTATTCGTGAAGCATATGATGCTCAAATCATCTCTCTTCCGCATATCACAACTAATCTACAGATAGCTGATGTGTTTACTAAAGCTCTTTCCAAAAACCGGCATCACTTTCTTGTGGACAAATTGATGCTCGTTGATCACCCAGCATCAATTTGAGGGGGGATATCAATGGCAAAGATTATGGCAGGCAAAGATTATGGCATAAATCATGCCATAGATCTTTATATATTCTTACCTAGAATAGAATATATGTAATCGGTATATTAGCTGTGAATTAAGATAATTAGCTATATATAGATTATTACCAAAAATAGATTGTACAGAAATTCAGATTTAAAAGAACGACTCAAAGGGAGAAAGGGGCAGGATTTTTCAGCCAATCTATTCAAAATTTGTCATCTGTGTCATGTCATTTCGTGTCAATATGTCCGGGTCCGTGCTTCTTAGCTGTACATAGTTACTGTTTATATGTGCATTGTTATTGTTCATGTGTACATGGTTAGTGTTCATGTGTGCTTGGGCGTGTTCGAGATCGTGGAAATCTCAGGAATTTAAGCATGGGCATGCTTATGCTCGTGCTAATCTCAGGAGTTTGAGATTTGGGTGAACACAGCCACCAAGCACAGTGCACAAGCATGCTTATGCCCGTGCGGATCTCAGGAATTAAGTTTTTGAATGAACACGGTCTATAAGTTTGGTAATGTAAAAACTCTCATTACATTTTAAAGAGTAAAAGTGAAAGACCAAGAAAAAGGGATTGGCGCAATTGAAGAAGAAGGCTTGAGATTGGCTTGGAAACTCGAAGGAGCTTGGTTTGCTTCTTCAAAGAAGTGAAGAAGAGGAGTAACTTTGTCTTTCATGCTTGTAAGCCTCTTTGGTGATTTTTCTTCTTGTTTGTGAAGCCGTCCATAGGTCTAAGCTTGTAAAGCTTGTACTTTTCACCTTTCAACCTTGTAATGGAAATTTCTTGTCGCCTCTACTTGTGGAAGTGGATTTGAAGAGCTGAACCATGTAAAATCCTTGTGACCTTTGTTGAATGCTTGTTTGCCCCACTCTTTCCTTGTAAGTTTGTGAAACACATTAGCCATATTAGCTCTTTCTGCTGCAGTTAACCCCAACTCAAGGTCTAACACTCCTCGTTTCTATCCGGAAAACTGGTTAGAATATGTAGCGTCTATGATCAATTTCTATTGGTTGATGGATGATACTAAGATTAATGCTCCACTATAAATCCTAAAGAAAAGAGACTCCAGTTACTGAATAACATGAAGTGCTTAATTACCTTTAGATCAATAAAGGTTGACCATGTTTTGATAGTTTGATCATATTTATTGTTTATTTTATTTGTTTATGTATTTATTTATTCATTTTTTATATGTCTTAGGGTGTTGCATGCCTTTGCAACATGACCCAATAAATTTTGGACAAAAGAATGAACATCTGGAAAAGTTACTGTCTTCGACATTGTTTTGTTGTAACTGAGAGCTTCTTGCTGCTAAAAACTGTAGGTTTTCTATCTGAAAAGAGCTAATTTATGTAGGCACTGATACTTTCTATCTTGCTCGTTTTTTGTTTTCTGCATCTGCATTTGTTCATGCTATGAACTATGGGATGTGATGCATTTCATTATGTTACTTCGATTAGATCTTTTCATGGATAAGAGACTTTTACTAGCATTTCATTCTTGGTTTAAATTAACTCTAGCTTGTTAGCTCTAAAATTTTATATTTAACTATTACTAAGGATTCAAATTTTCTTTTAATTAAAGTCAATATCCAAAAAAAATCTAAAAAAATTCTTTTTTTAGCTATTAGTTTCTCTGCAAATGGGAAAAAGTAGCTTTTAGTTTTGCAATCAAGAGAGATTGAATTTTTCAAGATTGTTCAAAAAGTTCAACAAAAATTTTAGTGTTCTAACAGCTATTTTTGTTAAATATTGTTATTCAACAAGATTTGTCCGTTGAGAATTTATCACTTCAAGAAGGAGTTTATGAAGCAGACTTGATTCTCACTTGAGCTCATTAGAGAGAGGCTTGCTGCAGTAAATATATATCATTTGTTCATTTTTCTTTGGTTTCCTTAACTCTGCTTCTTTAGAGACAATTACAAATTTTCTAGATTGGGAAGGAGACTTCAGGGCTTTATAGAGAGATCCAAGCTCTGAAAAAGCATTCTTCTCTTAACAACAGTTATGGCGCTGCCATTGCAGAGGCACTGCGGATGTATGAGCATAACTCAACGCATGAGATGTTTCAAGGTATAATTGCACTTCTAAACACCTGGTATATCATGTTGGATGATGCTCTATTTGCACATTTGTTATGTGTTTCTGTTTAGCAGTTTTCATCAAAGCATGTCAATGTCCTCAGGATAACCTTGAAACCATTCTTACATTTGAAGAATCAACAAGGAGTAATTCAATTCTGCTTATGATTTTCCGTGTCATTTCAAATTCAAATGTAACAATTTCCTTGTAGTCGTTGGCGGAATTTCCTTCTTTCCCCAGCTGCTAAGGCTACACTCATAAACTCCTCCCTTCTCTCTGTCCCAACGTATACTCTTTCCGTGTGCTCTATTCCTGACCAGATTCTTTCAGAAATCACTAAGATTGTGCGGAATTTCTTCTGGTGTAGAAATGGCAATGGAAAGGGCATCCATAATGTGTGTTGGAAAACTATTATTGAAGGTAAGTCTGAGGGGGGGATTGGTATCAGAAATTTATTCATTGCTAAGCACTCCCTCATGGCCAAACATTTGTTCAACTTTTTGAATCTTGGTGACTCCATTTGGGTTGACATTTTGCGTTTAAAATATGGTAATTTTAACTTCTGGAGGAATTCCCCTCCAGCCAAATGCTCTTGGTTCTTCCGTAACCTTTGCAATTCTGGCATGATTATCAAACCTTTCTGTCGGATATCCTCTGTTAATCCTGATATTACTTCATTTTTCTGGGACCCGTGGTTTTGTGATATTCCCATTGCCTGTAAGCCGACTTTCCTTAATATGAATGAAAATCTGGAGAACATTTCTTTATCTGATCTTGTGCAGGATAATTCTTGGTGTGGCGATAGGTTAAATTCTATTTTTGGTCCTAATGTTAATCTGCAGGACGTTTTAAGTACCTCTATTGATTTCAGCTCTTTCAATCATTGGATTTGGAACCCCACAACCAAAACGAGTAAAACATCTACTGCAGTTTATAATCATCTTACCCAGCTCTCTTCTCTGAATGATCACTGGCCTGGCTGGTCAATGATCTGGAAAATTCATGTTGCTCCTCGCGTGAAATACTTTCTCTGGACCCTGTTTCATGGTAGACTGTCCACTTACAACTATCTGCACCACTTAAACCTGGGTCCGGATAATCCTTGTGTCTTCTGTAATATTCATCCGGAAACCATTGAACACCTTTTCTACCAGTGTACTAAAGCTCAACTTGCCTGGTCTCTCCTTAGCTCCTTTACCAGTATTCCTATCCAATTTCCTCTTGGTTTTGCTGCTGGCAATTGGATTTCTGATGGCAGATTTAATCTTTCTACCATCTCCCTTATTGCTGCCACTGCGTGGGGTATTTGGAAAGCTCGGTGTGAGGCTATTTTTCAGAATGCTAATCCTTCTTTTCAGTTCATTGTTTACAGGGCCGTCGCCCATGTTCAAGAATATACATTTGGCAGCAGTGATGTGTCTGGGTACAAGCTTATATTGAATAACTTCACCACTGTTGATGGAAATTTCCTTTTCTCTCATTCCTGCGCCAACGCCAGTTCTCGGGTTCGATCTCTTGGTTTTTTTCTAGTAAATGGTAACTACTCTGTTCTTTTTGCAGGGTGTCTGTCCCTGCCTCCTGATGATAATTCACTTGATGATTTACTGGCCTTAGATGTTGCGCTCCAAACTGCAATTGACCCTCATTTCTCAGTCAGACATATATTCGTCAACAATCATAAAGTTCATACAACATTGTCCAACCCGAATCCTGTCACAACGTGGAGATTTAACACTCAAATTCTGAATTTGCTGGATCTCTTGCGGTCTCATAACTCCCCTTCAATTCACTGCATTCCTAGCTCTTGGATGTCTCCTGCAATTCAGCTTGCCTCGCATGGTTTCCATTTCACGTCACTGAATCTTTTCCTTTATGGTCGTGACCTCCCTTACTGGTTAATGAAATCCTTTCTTGAGTCTGGGTTTGTGTTTAATTAGCTTTTTACTTTCTTTTGTCTTTGTCCTGTTGTTGTTCTTGCTAGACTCTCTGTTATCCTTTGTTTTTTATTTTTTAATAAGATAGCCCCCTGGGGTTCTTTCAAAAAAAAAAAAATTCAAATGTAACAATTTAACCACTAAGAGATCTTTCACCACAGCATTTTAGCTATGGTAGATATATAAGTGTATGTAGTTCTAGTGAAGATGGAATTCTTTCTTTCCTAGTTTAGTCTTTGATGATCTTAGGGACCTTGACTTTTAATAACCTAATAACTTATATCCATTATTTCATCTTCGTTTCTTCTTTCATCCCGTTCAGGTTTGACAAAGAGGATTCTCAAGGTCAGACAGGCAAAAGAATTACAATGAAATTTTTTGGTTCAAAAGATTTATGCAAACTATTCATATTTCCTTTGCATGCATATTAGTTATAGACAAAACTAGTATAGTCACTAAGCTACCTTAATAACAGTTTTTAAGTCAAATTATTGCCTTTTTACATTACACGAGCATTACTGGAGAGAGTGAACATTACTGGAGAGAGGAAGTGTAGGTGTCACCCTAAGGTTAGAAAGAGCTTTTCAGTTAAAATAAATGAAGAGAGTGAACATTACTGGAGACATTAATGCTGAAGCTTTATCTTGCTTGCATCAGTATTAGTTTGTTCTCCACCCATTTTCCATAGAGGCATAACATTAACAAGCAATAACATTCAGACTTTGGCATCTTAAACCTGATTCATCTTATTGGAGAATGCTGGCGGGTACACATGGACATACGACACCAGTTATATCCATGACCATTATTCAACCCTCAGAGGTGTATATATTTGCTATGAGACATTTCATTGTTTCAAGAAGTGTGGGTTTTTTTTTTTTTTTTTTTTTTTTTTTGTGGAGCTGGCCTATATAATAATATATAAGGAAAACGAAAGATATGATACAATAGAGTTTTTGGAGGGTCCCCATGCATAATGAATAATATGAATAATAGTTTGTCCACTTTATTATAAAAAAAAAAAAAAAAAAAGTTTTGGAGCGTGATCAATAACCACTTTGTTTATTGATAACGGATTTTTTTTACGTAAAGTGTTTGTTTCAGGGAAGATCCAAGATCGAATCCCAAAACTCATTTAAAATAAAAATACACATATGTTGTAGTAACTCTATATTGGTGCACATTCTTGATTTATATTAAAATGGAGTGACACATGGAATGCATCCTAAGGATCTCATTAGTGCCTTATTCAACATATTAGTAAAAGACTTAGATTAAAGAAATCATTTAAAGAAGAATAATAAGAAAAATCTAAAGTGCAACTCCAAAATTTGTTTTAGTTTTACTATCATATCAAAAAAATAAAATTAAATTAAATAAAATTGATGCCATGTTCTTAACGACAAGGACTATTAACTTTGATTTATTTGAGAATAATAATATTTATTTGGCCAGTAGTAATGATTCCTTCTATCTTTTTTTTTTTTCTATTTTTATTTTTGGCAAATATAAGATATTGTTCAAACAATTAAATGACTAAGGTGAACACTAGCGAGCGGGCGGTTGATGAGTTGGCCGAGGAGGCACCTGTCCAGTCCGGGGGGTAGCCTTGCTTTCTTGTGGTGGTCTGTGGTGGCTTGCGAGGGGTCTGTTTTCTCCTTTTGCGGCCCTGCTTCTTTCTATTTTTTTTGTTTTGTGTTTGT
The DNA here is from genome assembly GCA_020875875.1 of Dioscorea alata. Taxonomy (NCBI): domain Eukaryota; kingdom Viridiplantae; phylum Streptophyta; class Magnoliopsida; order Dioscoreales; family Dioscoreaceae; genus Dioscorea; species Dioscorea alata. The sequence continues at coordinate 21,183,978 of CM037012.1, forward strand.
ACCTGTACCACATCTAGTGGTTTTTTTATTCTGATGTTTGTATCTGTGTTGTGACTCTCTTCCTTTTAATGCATTTTGTGGTTTATCCATTTTCTCAAAAAAAAAAAAAAAAAGACTAAGGTTTCAGGACTAAGCTTAGTCTTGAACTATTGCTATCTTGTGACCTCACTTTTTTTTTTTTTACAAAGGGGACAAGCGCCGCACCACAATGGAGTGTCAAGGGACAAATAGATACAAAGGTGCATCAGTTACAGTGGCTTAATGATCCCCTAGAGATTTATTAACTTGGCCAGAAGTTACATGGGGCAATTAGATTCCTACCATGTGAATGCTCAAAAGATAGTTTAAGAACCAAATCAAATTAATAAATCCCCCTTCCCTGCAACTCTGGAGGGGAGGAAAACGACATCATCCCACAGAGAACCTATGAACAGTAAATAAACAGTATCACTATAATATTTATACAATATTTACAATATATGTGCAGTACTGTAACAACTCATTTGACTTTCACTTTTCAATGTAAAAAAAGCTAACTACTTTATGGTAGTGTATAAGCTCTCTTGATTCCTATCAGAGGTGAAGATTTCTCAACATTATTTTGAAATAAATATAAATTATAATTTATTAAAAATAATAAATAGAAATATAACAATTGGAAAACAACCAGAGCTCAAAATGAAAAGTATAGAGACAAAACAGTCCACTGGCGCGTGGAGCACACATCAACAATTACTTAAAAGGAAAGATTATATTCCTCCCACCTTCAAAAGTGGATAAGTATCATTATATATAATTTGGAAAACTTTACACTCTAATTTTCTATTTAAGTATATTAATTGTTGTTAGTGAGCCTTCTTTCTTGCTTGATGATGTAATCCAAGACAATTTTATACTGTCTCACATATATCCTCACAAATTTAGCCTGACTTTCAAGTACATTCAATGCAAATAATAAATAAATAAATGTATCTGGCAATATGATACATATATAATGATTTAAAACTTATATCAAGTTAGAATATTATTGATTGCTAGCTATCATCAACTAATTCTTTGTTGGAAGACCTTGACTGCAAACAAGCATCATTTCATTGACCCAAAAGAATACGATTCATTCTGCATAGACGTGAAACTCATGAGTTAGCTTGGAAGACCTTGACCACAAACAAGCGTCAATTCATTGATCTTAATTAAATAATACAATTCTTTCCACAAAGATGTGAAACTCATGAGCTAGCTTGGAAGACCTTTCACAGCAAACAGGCGTCAATTCATTGATCTTAAAGAATACAATTCTTTCTATAGATACATGAAACTCATGAGCTAGCTAGCTTTCTGAAAAGGCAGTCATGGTTCCATAATGGCAACAAGCTAATTTCCAGGAATCATCCCAATGCTTGCAAGACTTGGCCGTCCCTAAAAACTTGTCAAGGCCTTCATTTTTAATTTAATAAAGAGTGTGTGGAAGATAACATACTGAATGCTTCGTAGGCGTGTAGGTAATAAGCATATAATCAATTTTGTAAATGGTAGAAAGATGAGAAAGTGCTCTGTAGTTGAAAATAAGAGTATTTCTTTCTATTCAAATAGACCAGCAAATAGCCATAATGAGAAGGTTCCCAAGACCAAGTAAATTTCAAATGTTGAACCAGATCATTTTCCACAAGGTTTTGGTTTATGTAGAACTTGACAATTATATACGTCCCTTTTTTCTGTGTGACAAACAGGCAAAAATTATCATTATCATTAAAATTTTCAATGTAGAACTTGACAATTTGCATCAATTTCACAGATTGATTGATTTATGATTAATAATAATAATCATAATAATAATAATAATAATAATTATTATTATTATTATTATTATTATTATTATTATTATTTAACAATAGGTGATAAACAACCCCACATAATGGTTTATCAAGAGATAAGCAAGAAATAAATATGTATTAAAATGCACCAATTACGGTGACTTCTACAAATAACTCACTTAGAACTCATTTAAATGGATCTAAGCAAGCCTGTCCTCAGGGTAGTGTTTCTCCAAAGAACTCCATTCATGAGATTTACATAGGCAAATATTTGCACATTCACTGGAGGCCATGCTCACCCAACTATGAAATTCCAGAGATTTGGATGGGCTAAGCGTGTCCATGCGCAATGCCTGTGCTCATTAGTCAAATTCTTGAGAATTACACAGGTTGAACACAACTCCTATGCAATATGCATGAACAGTAATCATGTGCAGCACGTATTATTTGAAGCCACATACACATCATTATTGTCAATGTGGCCTACCATTTCTTATATCTTCTTGGACAATATATTAAAGTTAATAAATTGAAGTGTGAACATAGCTATCGCTTTTTAGTCTTTTCATGCACTTGCGCTTGGTCACTTTATGGAAAGACAAACATGATGCTCAAATGCATTAGTCTCTCACCTTTGGTGACTGCACCCTCACTCACTCTTATTCATTTTTTGTTTGTCATCCTTTTTCTTTTTAGTTTGGTTCTGGTTATCCTTTTATTTGTTATATTTTTTTTCAATAAATTGATGATTTATCAAATTTTTTCAAAAAAAAAAAATTGCATTAGTCTCACACTATTGTTTTGGACCTCTTATTATTGAATAATAAAAAGTATTTTGCAAACTATAGGTTAAATATCTAGTCTTGAATGAAGCATGTGAATGTAGGAGTGTTACCTTATCCAACTTTTGAAAGAATTATTTTGTTATTATATATTCATTTATAATATGTAAATTAAGTAATATAGGTGACATATCCAATTAAATAATTTTGTAATTATTATATGATATTTTTTACCAAAAAAAAAAAAAAGAAATAGTTCAAATTTGTTCAAACAAAATGACTAAAGTTTCAGAGTTGTACCACAATTATATTTATAAAAAAAGGAACTTTATATTTTTTAGTTCTTAAATCTAAAGTTTTTTTTCCCTAGTTTATTTATTTATTTTGGACTACATTAACAGTTGAAAGATGCACTGTTAACTAGTTAAGCTATTAATAAGTAATTTTTAAAAATTCTTATTATATTTAAATTAAAAAAATTAAAAAGTATGGGAATTTAAAATATAAGGATGTTTTTTTAGAAGTTAAAATAAAAATTAAAATATTTTGGATAGTGAGAAACACAGACAAAAAGTACTTATTCCTTTCACGAAAAAAAATCATCTTTCATATAAAAAATTTCTAAGCGTGTTTTGGCTTGTGGGTCAAATCGGATAGATTGATTTGTTGACTTGGGGCAAACATAAAATTTTTGGTTGGTGAAATATTATTAAAAAGAGTAATGCTATATGTAACGAAAAAAAAATACACGAATCAGCCACACAACTGATGTGGTGTAAATTTTTTTTAAAACTTAAAAAAAATTATTAAAATAAAGTTAAAGTCTCTCTCTACCACACACACACACTCTCTCTCTCTCTCTCTCTCTCTCTCTCGATCTTTCCTCCCGGCCGTCGCTTCCCACTCCGGCTCCCGCCGCTGTTTCTCTGCTTCCGGCCGCCTCTTTCTTCTCCCGATACCGGCCATCGCTTCCCTCCCTCGGTCCCGACCGTTGCTTCCTATCAAGCTCAAACACTGGAATAGAGTTGGTGCCAAGCTTCTCAAAGGATTGCTTCCCTTGTTGAACAGAGTCCTCTGCAACTTCAACTTCATTCAGCTTCAAGCGCTTAATCTCCTCACCCTCGCTTCTATCCTCTCTAGTTCATCTCCACAACTCATAATGCACAAAAAAAAAAAAAAAAAAGTAAAAAAGAACTCTCCTCTGAACTAAATTGAACTAAAAAGGAAATGCTTTTACAACCAAACATTGGTTCTGTCTTAACAAATCAGAACATGGACATCATTGTTCCACAAACCAAAGCTTAAGCTGAAACCAAACAGATTAGGAAAACAAAACTTCATGGGAGCAAATGGCACATTCACAAGCATTGGCCATGCATGTTTCTCCATGAAAGAGGAGCTTGAAGAGTGCATGGACTATGATGTTGGGGATTTCTGCAAAGATGACTGGAAACTAGCTCAGAAACTCATGGTTCATGGTTGTGATCCACTTCCAAGAAGAAGATGCTTTGCAAGAGCCCCAAAACTTTATACTAAGCCTTCACCCAACAATGAATCCATTTGGAAGCTCCCTGAAGATCACAATGTGAGATGGAGCCATTACAGATGCAAAAGCTTTGCTTGTCTTGCTAGAAATGCAACTGGGAAAGGCTTCTTCAAGTGCTCAGATTGCTTCAATCTCACACACCATGAAAAACCAAGATGGATGCAAGTTGTCTACTTTGATCCTTCCTCAAACTCAACTCCTGATTTCCTCATTGAAGATGTATTGAAGATTAAACCTGGGGAGATAAGGGTTAGATTGGATTTCAGTGCTGGAACTGGGACTTTTGCTGCAAGGCTGAGAGAGTTTAATGTTTCCATTGTTACAGCTACCATTAATCTTGGAGCTCCATTGTTCCACAAACCAAGCGTTCACTGAACAAACTCCGAGCACCAAATCAAACTTCATAATCATAGAAACCAATTAACTTTAGAATCTTAGTTTGACACCATATCAACACAACACCACTACAAATCAGCAAGAAAAAAAAAATAAAAAATCAAAAACTCAACTTGAACTCCATTCCCAGCTTAATCTTCACAATACATTGATCATCACTATAAACCCTAACCCTAGTTTCCTCTGCCGTCGTCTTCCCCTCTCGGTTTGCCGATAAAGCGGAGGCATCTTCTCGAAGATATGTGAGCAAGTATGAGTTCTCACAGGGCGGCATTTGGTGAGGAAAGCGGCCGGGGTAGGGAAGAGGCGGCTGGGGAGGGAAGAGGTGATCGGAGGCGGGGAAGCGACGGCCGGGACCCGGGGAAAGAAGCGGTGGCCGGGGCCAGGAGAAGAAAGAGGCGGCCGGGAGCAGGGAGACGGCGACGGGAGCCGGAGTGGCCGGGAGGACTGAGAGAGAGAGAGAGAGAAAGACTTTAACTTTACTTTAATAATTTTTTTTAATGTAAAAAAAAATTTACACGTAACCAGCCACATCTGTGGCTTGTTCGTGTGGTTTTTTCGTTGCATATAGCATTACTTTTTTTTCATGTTCAAAGATGTGTTTGGCTTTCACCTTTATTTAAAAAAAGAAAAAAGAAAAAAAAAATAAATAAAAAGATGCGTTTGCTTTGTAGGCGGAACAGGTTGGATTGCTTTGTTGACTCAAAAATAAGGAATGTGTAGACAAAAAAATTTGTAGGCCATTAATTTGTGATGGCAATAAATGCATTAAATTAATAAATTAAAACCATGAGTGACACTTAAAATTTTGAGTCCCTGAATTAATATATATATATATATATATATATATATATATATATATTAAGCTATAACCAGACTTATTTTGATCTTTTTACTTTTTAGCTAATATAAATTTATAAATATGTCATGAAATTAAGCGTGCTATGTTTAATATAGTCACAAAAATAAATAAATTTATATACTTAATGATGTCATTGTCCGATGTAATCCTAAATTAATTGGGTCAAATATATACGATTAAACAAAAAAATTTCACGAAAAAAATACTAAATAAATAAATAAATTTAAATACTATTAAAATAATAGTTATTTTTCTGTGTAAATTTTATTTCATGATAAATTTGTAAAACAAAGTAAAGTAAAGGGAAACAAAAAATGAGGGGGCATTCTGAATAGATTTTATGACTAGTTATTAGTATTGGTAAAATCATTCTAATTGAATTACGGTTAAGAAAAATCCTTCTAATCTAATTAGAATTTTTTTTTTTTTTGAAAAGGTGGATAAACCACTTCAATTAATAAAAAAGAAGTACAGACTACCACTAGATGTGGTACAAGAAGTACAAAACACAAAAGCGAGGAGACAGGCCCTCCTCAAGACCAACCCAAAAGAGACCGCCTAACCCAAAGCAACATCAGAAGCCGCCACCGCAGGGGAATCAACCCTGAGGTCATCTGCCTGTGGCCCCACGAACTCCAGACTTCTGCGCACAGAGGAGATCGTGTCATCCATCTTGTCTCTAGCGCCATCTGCAATAGAGGAGAACCAAGATAGGAGCAACCGATCAACTTTCACAATCATGCAAAGGACATTCAAATACAAAGCATTGAATACGCAATCATTTCTGGTGACCCAAATAGTCCAAATAATCGCTTTTGCTACCAGACCCCCGACCTCCCTCCTGCTAGAGCTAATGGAGAGTCTCCAATTACCCCAAAGGTCAACTAAATTTACTGGAGGGGGAGGGAGATTAAGTAAGTTGACGAAATAATCCCAAATCTGCATAGCAATAGGGCAGTGAAGAAAAAGGTGGTCCGCCGTTTCTGTCCCCGCATGACACCGGACACACGTTGCAGTTGGCAGCTTATTGCATCTCCTACGCGCCAGGTTATCCAATGTGAGAATCTTATCTTGCCAGGCCAACCAATTGAAAAGGCTGATTTTTTTTGGACAACAAGAGCGCCAAAAAAAACTTGCCACCGGGCAGCGCAGACCGCCATCGATCAGGAAGGTATAATAGGATTTTACTATTAATTGAGTGAGACAATGTGATTGTCATTTATCGTGCCCCATCACAGTTTGTTGAAAAGTATTTTGTAATCAAGACTCGAAGTCAGCTGTTAACAACAAAGTGATGGTCATGCCTGGCTATCACTGTGATTGATTATATGCTAACAATAATATGCTTGTTTTTAAGATGATATTAATTATTATGTGAATTATCTTTCATTCTGTGATGCTATAAAAAGGAGCTCAAGGCCTTCGCAACAAAACCACAAGAACATGTCTAGAGGCTTTCTAGGAATAACATATAGTTTCAAAATGGAACCACGGCTTCCCGCAAAGTTCATGGCCACCTTCCCAACGTTGATGATGATGGTGCTTTTGCTGTTAATACTACTCTTCTCCAATCTTTGTTTTCCTGTTTTCAACATGGCAATAGCTTCAAATATTGAATCTCAAGGTAGGGCTCTTCTTCAATGGAAGGCGGCCCTTGAAACACAAGAACTTCTTGACACCTGGACATCAAAAACCAGTCCGTGCAACTGGACTGGAATCACTTGTAGATATAATGGCCATCACATGGCAACCATCACCAGGGTTCAACTGGGAGAGTTGGGACTAGAAGGGAAGCTGGAGACTCTCAACTTCTCAGCTCTGCCATCTCTCAGAGTTCTCGACCTCACTAGCAACCATATACATGGATCCATTCCTGCAAGCATTTCAGCTCTCTCCAAGCTCACCATCCTTCATCTCTCCGCCAACAATCTCACAGGCATCATCCCTTCAGAACTTGGTAATTTAACAAGACTCAACACCCTATTGCTAGCTGAGAATCAGATAAGTGGCTCCATACCTCCTTCTTTTGGAAAGCTTTTGAACCTGAATTGGTTAGCTATCTCCTTTAATTTCTTAGTTGGTTCCATCCCTCCAGAGTTTGGAAACTTGACCAAACTCAATTTTTTATTTCTATGGAGAAATAACCTCACTGGCCCCATCCCTCGTGAGATTGGACATTTGGTGAATCTCAAGCAATTTGATGTCGCGAGAAACAATATAAGAGGTTCTATCCCTGTAGAAATAGGAAACTTGACTGAACTAAGCTGGTTAAACCTTTATGACAACCAGTTATATGGGTCCATACCAAGCCACATAGGAAATCTGCTGAAGCTTGAAGATTTTTCCTTACAGAGCAATAACATAAAGGGTTCTATCCCTAGAGAGATTCAGAATCTGGTGAACTTAAAAGATTTGAAACTAGCTTACAACCAAATAAGTGGTTCCATCCCACATGGCATTAAAAATTTGACAAAACTTGAAACATTTTGGCTCTTTAATAATAACCTAAATGGCTCCATTCCTTATGAGATTGGGAATCTTGTGAAATTGAGAGATTTTGAATTATATGACAACCAAATAACTGGTCCCATCCCAGAAAACATTGGAAACCTAACCAAGCTTGAAACTCTTTACCTATCTAGCAATAAAATAACTGGCATCATTCCTCCATCTCTAGGAAATTTAAAGGGTCTTACTGAATTAATATTATTAAACAATCATCTCTTTGGTAAAGTGTCTGATGAATTTGAGAACCTCACAAATTTAATTCATTTTGAATTATTTAACAACAGCCTTTCTGGCATTCTACCACCAAATTTGGCCAAAGGAGGTTTGCTTCAAACTCTTTCCTTGGGATACAATAATTTCCAAGGTCCTATTCCAATAAGTTTGAAGAATTCAACAAACCTAGTCAGAGTCCGCCTCGAAAGAAACAAATTTACTGGAGATGTTTCTCAAAGCTTTGGTGTTCATCCACACTTGGTTTATATTGATCTAAGCTTTAACAGATTGTCTAGCACTTTATCACCATCTTGGGGAGCATGCCTCAATTTGACAAGCTTTAAAATATCAAGCAATAGAATCAACGGACAAATACCACGGGAAATCGTTCAATTGCCAATGTTACAGATGCTTGACATCTCTTCCAACAATTTAGTGGGAAAAATTCCAAGGGAGTTGAGTAAGTCATCTTATATGTTTCACTTGAACCTAAGCAATAATCACCTCACAGGAGCCATACCACCAGAATTTGGGCATCTACCTTCATTAGAAGTTCTAGATTTGTCAAGCAATAATTTGATTGGAGAAATACCAATACAGTTGGAGAATTGCATTAAATTGAGCACAGTCAAGTTGAGCAATAATCTACTGAATGGCACCATCCCTTCACAATTTGGTAATTTAAACTTGCATGATGATCTAGACTTAAGTGACAATTTATTCACAGGAGAAATACCACCACAACTTAGCAAGCTAACGGAGTTGCAAGAGTTGAATCTATCACACAATGAGTTGGTTGGTCACATTCCTTCTTCTTTTCAATCAATGGCAAGTTTAACATTATTGGATTTATCTTATAATTCTCTAGAAGGTCCGGTCCCAAACAGCCATTTCTTTCAAACAGCTCCCATTCAGTGGTTTACCCACAATAAGGGCTTATGTGGTCAAGTGCAAGGTTTGCCACTATGTGCTCAATCCCAATCAACAAGTAGAGATGATGCAAAGAAACAACATAAAGTCATTATCTTGATTATTGTTTTGGTACTTGGCACTTTACTTATCATATTTCTAATAAGTGGAATATTCACATTGCGTTGTTATAAGAGAAAGAGATCCACTATAAATGACACAAGGGAAGAATTTGATGGCCATTTCTTCTCTATTTGGAGAGTCGATCATGGAAAGGAAGAATACAAAGAAATCATTAGAGTGACAGAGAATTTCAGTGAAAAGTATCAGATCGGTACCGGAGCATCTAGCATAGTATACAAAGCGTCACTATCATCAGGATTGACACTTGCTATTAAGAAAATTCAAGAAGAAGAAGCCCAAGTGAATGAGCAAGCTTTCCAAAATGAAATACAAGCATTAACTGAAATTCGGCATCGAAATATCGTGAGGTTTTATGGTTTTTGCTCCACTAATAGGTTCAACTTTCTTGCATATGAGTATATGGAGAGAGGAAGCTTGGGTGCCACTTTGAGATCTGAAGAGAGGGCAATGGAATTGGATTGGTTCAAGAGAGTCAGCATTATACAAGACATTGCTCAAGCTTTATCTTATTTGCATCATGATTGTGCTCCACCTATCATTCATCGAGACATAACGAGCAACAACATTCTACTTAATGAGGAGTACAAGGCTTGTGTTTCAGACTTTGGTATTTCGAGATTGCTAAAACCTAACTCATCACATTGGAGTTTACTTGCAGGCACCTATGGGTATATGGCACCAGGTATGTACATATCTCCTAATCATTTTAATTATTTCTTCTATTCATATTTTCCTGTAATTATATTTTTTACATTTTCCAATATTGAACATGAACACTAATGATGGAATATTGAACTGAATTATGACTAAAGTTGCCTTAATTTATTGCTATTTGCAGAGCTTGCCTATATAATGAGAGTGACTGAAAAATGTGACGTATATAGTTTTGGTATTGTAGCACTTGAAGTGATACATGGGACACATCCTGGTGATCTCCTAAGCAATTTTTCATTGAGTATGTTAGTGAAAGATACCCTCGATCCACGTGTTCTACTTCATATAGCTGATCAAGTGATCACAAACCAAGTGCTTTCAGTGATTTTAGTGGCAATGCAGTGCATTAACGATGATCCGCAGGCTCGCCCTACAATGGAACAAGTATCTCAAAGGTTGTCTTCTCCAAAGTCTTTCCCAGCATCTGATATCTATTCTTTTCAAGCACTTACGCTTGATCACCTCATAAACATTGTACAAGTGCATGTTGATGATCAAACACATGAATAATGGGAGCTTAGGTATGATTAAGTCCCATTCTGCTAAGTTTCTTTAATAAGATGCATATCCTTGCTTAATATCCAATATGACTATTACCATGCATTTATATTTCTTGTTTGATAGAAATTTTAGTACAATTGCAAATATTTCAGTATCTCGTTGAACTTTAGCCATGCTTATCACTAAAAGAAAAAAGTGCTTATATTTTAATCAACCTTTTGCATTCGTCTAGAGAGAAAAATTTCTCATGCAAATCACATTAGTTAAAATAAATCTTAGCTTTAATAACATTATATATATAGACCTACTTTTCCAATATAAATTTTCTTGTCTAAGTGTATAATAAGATGAGAACTAATATTATATATTCTTGGTTTAATGCAGCTCATATCACTAAGCGTCCCAAACATGGATGTTGAATCTCTGTGCTTCACCTTTACCAAAAAAAAGGCACAATCCTAGTTACTCAAGGGAGGGTGATCTGACCTTGAGTTTTCAAAGCAATCCACTTTTGTGTTTGTTTGTCTTGGCCTTCCTTATCTTTGTTAGTTTGTGATGTTGTAATGAACTCTCCTTTTTATCTCCATTATCTTGTTTTGCTATAAATAGCTCCCTTTTTATTTTAATAAAGCGGTCGTTCAATTTTATAGAAAACTTACATATTGAAATTTTGTTTTTTCGACATGTTGATAGGGTTGTAAACAATTTTAAGTTTAATCCTTCGAGGTTCAATTCGAGCATTGCTTGAAATTTCGAGTTGAGTTTAAGCTTTATAGAGCCAAATTAGAGTAGCTTATGAGTAGCTTGATTGATTGATAGCCCTAGCTACCTAACGAGTTTATTGCTCTACATTTCTATTAATTCATCCCTTGCAGTTTCTTTCTGTTTTTGGAAAGAAATTAAATAGAGATCCATGCGTCTATCCATTTAACTTGGAAGAAGTTTTGTTGTTTCTTAGAGTCTAACTTTTCATTGAAAATATTTTCTATCAATGGTAACCTTCTTACAAATAATGCAAATGCTTCCATGCTTTATATCTTGACTTAGCACATTCTGCATTCATATTTTCCTTTGCATTTATATTTCCGTTTAGTGTACAAAGTGCTAGTAAATGTCAAGATTGTGGTTAACTATGCTGGCTAATTTAACTTTGAAACCATGCAAAGTTCATAATAAGGATTGTTGGCTTGAATTAATATTTTGAAAATAAAAATATGTATTTTGGAAATAGACTTAACTTTGTTTCAAATTTTCCAAATGATTCCTTTTTCCTTTTTATTTTATTTTCTTTGCAGAAAAAAAGAAACTTGTTTAGATTTCTTCAAACTATTTATTCAAATAATAAAAAAAAAACAAGTTCAAACTAATGGCTAATGTTTCAGTGCTAGCTTTAATTTTGAACTATCACTATCTTGATTATGCACATTCCTCTTTCAATATAAACAAATCTAACTACTCTAATTATGTTAAAAAAATATATGTGTCCTTCACTCATAACAGAGTAGAAGATTTTTTCTTGTTCCGTAAAGCTAGTAAAGTATATACATCACCAATTATATAAAGAAAAGAAAGATTTTAATTCCTCCCGCCTTCAAACTTGGCAAAGTACTGTCAAAGATATTTTGGAAAAATTAAAGTTCTAATTAGTTTTTGTTTGATCATATTAATTGCTAGTAAGCTACCTTTCTTGCTTGATGATGATATTAGCCAAGGCAAGCTTATACTTTCATTTATATACACATACACTCTCAAGTCTCAATTTTAGTGCGACTTTCAACAACATAAATAATGTTAGGAAGAAGGGTCTGTGGACCCCACCACCACATTGGGCTGTCAAGATGGGTTCTGGCATTCCAACATCCACCCTCCTTAGTGCTGCCTTAGTTGGTAAGTCAGTGAAAGGCTGAGGCTTCTTCTATTGTATACCATGGAGCTACATCTAGCCATGTAAGTCTTTTGTTTAGTGAATTCTTCTTGTTCCTGCAGTTTTGGTTTCCAAGTTTGTGGGTATTGTGATATGATGCTAGCTTGTTGTTTATTAGCCCAGCTTGTTAGTTTTTCTTTGCTTTGCTAGTAAGGGATGTTGGTTTGTATTGATAGCATGTGCTCTGTTTGACTAGTTGCCTAATTGCTTGGTGTTTAGTTATGACCACAAGGTGTTTGCTGAAATGCCACTGCCCTTGAAACTTGTTTTATGCTAATTATACGACTAAGTGATCTTGTGGTTGGATGAGTATTTTGAAACTTTGCATGTGTGGTTTGAAGCTTAGCATGTGTGCTTATACTTAGTTATTTGTTGTTTTTCTTGTGGTGGTTTTAAAGCCTTGGAGTAGTAGATGCACTATCCACTAGTTTGAAAATTTCTCAAAATTTCTTTTTTTAGCTATTAGTTTCTCTGCAAATGGGGAAAAGTAGCTGCACTTTTTCAAACAAACGTTTTGCTCTTGTTTTGCAATCAAGAGAGATGAAATTTTTTCAAGATTTTTCAAATCGTTCAACAAAAATTTTAGTGTTCTAACAGCTATTTTTGTTACATATTGTTATCCAGCAAGATTTGTCTGTTGAGAATTTGTCACTTCAAGAAGGAGGCTATGAAGCAGAACTTGATTCTCACTTGAGCTCATTAAGAGAGAAGCTTGCTGTAGTAAATATCTGTTATTTGTTTATCTTTCTATGGTTCCCTTAACTCTGCTTCTCTAGAGACAATTACAAATTTTCTAGGTTGGAAAGGAATCTTCAGAGCTTCATAGAGAGATCCAAGCTCTGGAAAAGCAGGCTTCTCTTAACAACAGTTATGACGCATCCATTGCTGAGGCATTGCAGCTGTATGAGCCGAACTCAATGCATGAGATGTTACAAGGTATAATTGCACTTCCAAACACCTGGTATATCATGTTGGATGATGTTCTAGTTGCACTTTTGCTTTGTGTTTCTGTTTAGCAGTTTTCATCAAAGCATGTCAATGTCCTTAAGATAACCTTGAAGCCATTCTTTCATAGTTTCATTTGAAGAATCAACAAGGAGTGGTTCAATTCTGATTTTCTGTGTCATTCCAAATTCAAATGTAACAATTTAACTACTAAGAGATCTTCCACCACAGCATTTAACAATGGTAGATAAGAGTATGTACTACCAAAGATGGAATTCTTTCTTTCCTACTTTAGTATTTGATGATCTTGGGGACCTTGACTTTTAATAACCTAATAATTTATATCAATTATTTCATCTTCATGTCTTCTTTCATCCAGTTCAGGTTTGACAAAGAGGATTCTTAAGGTTGGACTTGCAAAAGAAATTCAAAGAAATCTTTTGGTTCAAAAGATTTTTGCAAACTAATCATACTTCCTTTGCATGTGCATCAGTGGCAGACAAAACTAGTATAATCACTTAAGCTACCTAAATAACAGTTTTTAAGTCAAACTACTGTCTTTTTACATTACGCAAGCCTTCATGTTTGGGGATGACCTTCTTTTCCCCTTTCCTTTCTTGATCATGCTTGTTTCTTAGACTAGTTAGCCATCCATGGTTTCCTTTCTTGCATGATCCTGCATACCTTCATCAAAGATTTGGAGAATAAAAAACAGCCCCAAGTGGTTTTGCTTAAAATTTACTGTATAATTATTACCACACCATATGTAGATCCTTTTCCTTGCTTTACCTCAATTTGGTCAAATGACTTGGTAGCTTTTCAGAGGTAAAGAAAGTGGCATCAGTACTGCAATCAAAAGCTGAAGCCATGCAGATCAAAAGAAGAAACGAGGTGGAACCTCTGATTGCTGGGAAAATAAACTCACCGAATAAAAGGCAGCATGTGTTAGATAACCATGGTAATTCATAATTTCATATATTGCATGCTGTTATCACCTGTAAATTATCAAAAATGATCCTACTTGGACTCCCTACTTATTTTCAGATCTTTCTTCAAGCCTTGATGATATTCTTGGAGTACTAACTGTCTTGAAGAACATCTAATTAGCAGCAATATGCAATGACATTATCATGGTACCTTCCTCTGCCCTTGTGTTTCTTTCTTTCTTTCCCCCTTTTTTTTTTTTTCCTTTTTTTTGGTGTGTATGTGTGCTGGCACGTGTTGTTGTTGTAAATCTGTGCTTTATTGGAAGGAAGCATGTTACTTGAAAGCAAGTCTTGACTAATCAAGATGACCAAGTGGTGTGTATCAGAGTAAATATTTCTTGACTTGTGACTGTCATATCTTTATGTAGCTACAAGTTCAAGCGGTTCATTGATGTATTTTTTAGTGACTACCTATAACCATTTGGAGGTCACCAAACTATCAATTAAGCTGAACTGCATTGGTTACAATTGTATCCAACCAATCTTGCATGCCCAAATCCGTCATCCATTATCACTTATCACCATGTTATATCAGGTCGAGACTGTTGGTAAGCTTATGGTGTACTATCAGTTCTTTTACTCAAGGAAGTTTGATCATACAACTGATTAGTTCATTGATTTTAATCAAAGATTGGTTTTAATATTTATAGTATTATTCGTATAATTTTTTAGTAGTAAAGTTTACTATTCAGATATCTCATGATCAAGACTAATCATCCCTCATAAGACTGGGTTTGGTCATCCCCGCAAAGGTGAGGCTCTTGCTCATTTGAAACAATGAAGATAATGTTTTTGACTCAATTTAATCTTCCAATTAGACGTAAATTATTTTTCCATGTGATCAATGTAGTATTATAAATTGTTTTTCATATTTATTCTATTTAGTTATTTGCAATATACCGTTGTCAGTGTTTTTGTGGTGAATATAGATTATCATTATCATTGAAATTTTCAATATAGACCTTGACTGTATACACTCATTGATGACCTTAATTATCTGCATTTAGCCCCTCATGCATAGCACTTGACGGTACTGACTTTTTCTATGCATTTGATGTTTGCTCACTTGATGGATTTACAAGCAAAATAATGACCAATGCAAGATGCAATATGAAATGAGATGTTGAAATAATTATATGTGAATAAACAACTATGACAGACATATCCATTTAAGTAATTTTAAAATTTTGATCATACTGTATTGTACAATATTAATATTAATTATAGGCTTGAAAAATATGGTACGTAGAGGGCACTCCTTTGTTATTTTTTTTTTCCTAAATTCCATTTTATCTAAAATTGTTTATTTACTTACTTCCACTTAGATTGAGAAAACAAAAGTAAATCTATTTGGTAACAGTGTGGTTGTTATGTATGTCTTTATCACTGTGTTTGAATGTTTCAATGCATGCTTACCATTTCATGTTGGCTATGAATTCTAATGTTGGTGAATACTAAATATGCTTCCATCTCCTCCACAAAATTTGGAATCTCACTGTCTCTAAAAACAAACAGGGAGAGGGAGACGCCTTGAAGAAATCAATTCTGGCAATTAGCAGTTGACTGTATTAATTAATGTGGTTGCTATGCCTCACCATCAGTGTGGTTGAATGCTATAAATGCTTGTTTTTAAGATGATATTAATTATTAAAGGAATTATAAGTACTGTGCCAATAATATCTTGGTCTATTGGTACTGGGTCTTCTATTGTTGCGGAAGGCGTTTGTGTTCTATTGAAGAAAGATGTTTGAACCTCAACTGACACAAGATTAAGACAATAAGTTGAGAATTTATGCATCATTGTCGTTAACAATGTGGATGCTTATCTTTGAAAATATCATCTTATTTTTAAGAAGATATGAGTTATTGAAGGAGTACTACTCTTTTCCAAACTTTGATGCTTAGATGTGTAAACACTTGGCTTGTTAGGCTATGAATAATTAAAAAAATGCGCAAATGTATGTATACGCTTGCCAATATTCAGCAGGACTAGTATCTTGCATTTGTGCAGATTTTTTTAATTAATTTATACATTATACAATTAATGGACATGCTTTATATCATTAGCAATGCATGCCCCTAGTCATTTATGTATTCCATTTTATCCAAAAAATTTATTTATTTTTTATTTTCATTTGGAGTGAAGGGGAAAAAAAAAAGTAAGAAAGCCTTCTGGGAGAGTCATTCATAAATAATTTTTTTTTTAAAAAAAAAGTCGTTGGATTTCAATATTTGATTTAGAGCATTAAAAGGCTATTAGAATTCGATATGTGATTTATAGCATCACAAAGAAAAAGTCATTGGAATTTGGTATGTGATTTATTTATTTATTTTTTTAAACCATCAGAAAATAATGAAAATAATTGGATTTTATATGTGACTGTAATAATGTATAATTGGTTATGTCATTAAAGTAAATTCGATGACTTTTTTTATGTGATTTTTGAAGTGACCATTGAACTAACAATCCTTATATTTCATTTTCTTAAATACAAATAGTTTTATTTTCCGGAATACAAACATGTACATATTATATGGAAATTTTAGAAAAGTATAAAGTTCGAAAACTACATTATTTTTGAGATAAATATAATTTTAATAGTTTGAGTATATATATATAAATCAAGTAAATTAAAAAAAAACGCAATAAAGTACATGTTTCTGTTGAGTGTTTTGTTAGTTGAAGGAAAATGTTATTTTATACTGTTTATGAATTTTAGAAACATAAAAATTTTCAAAACTGTGTTATATATGCTGAATGATATGGATGCAGCCACGTTGAAGTAACTTAATTATAAACTGCATTTTATTGTGGGCCAATTATCCTTTTTGCTTCTGAATTTTCCACATTGTTTTTGGTTTGAAACTTTGAATAGAAAAATATTGCACTCCTTGAAACAACTGTTTCTTAGATGTGCATTCATGTTGGCTATAAATGGATGCTTGAATCTTACTTTAATTCTGTTGAAACATTCAACATTAAAAGTTAAGACAACTTGGCTGCAGAGACAACAAATTACATCACAAATATTATATCAAGCCTCATCACAGTTAATTTGTGGAAAAGTATTTTGTAATCAAGACTGGTAGTTAGCTATTACTGTGGTTGAATTCTAACAATAATTAATGCTTATTCTTAAAATGATATTAATTATTATGTGAATTATCTTTCATTCTGTGATACTATAAAAAGGTGCTCAAGGCTCTCCTAACAAAACCACAATAACATGTCTAGAGACTTTCTAGGAATAATATATAGTTTCATCATGAAATCATGGCTTCCCTCAAAGTTCACCACCTTCCCAACATTGATGGTGATGGTGCTTTTGCTACTCTTCTCCAATCTTTGTTTTCCTGTTTTCAACATGGCAACAGCTTCCAATATTGAATCCCAAGGGAGAGCTCTTCTTCAATGGAAGGCCACCCTTGAAACACAAGAACTTCTTGACACCTGGACATCACAAACCAGTCCATGCAACTGGACTGGAATCACTTGCAGATATAATGGCCATCACATGACAACCATCACCAAGGTCCAACTGGGAGAGTTGGGACTAGAAGGGAAGCTGGAGACTCTCAACTTCTCAGCTCTGCCATCACTCAGAGTTCTCGAACTCGATGACAACCATATACAGGGATATATCCCTGCAGCCATTTCAGCTCTCTCCAAGCTCACTATTCTTGGTCTCTCTGACAACAATCTCACAGGTTCCATCCCTTCAGAGCTTGGTAATTTGACAAGGCTCAAGAGCTTGTGGCTCTCCCAGAATCAGATAAGTGGTTCCATACCTCTTTCTTTTGGAAAGCTTTTGAACCTGAATTGGCTAACCATCTCCAGTAATTTCTTAGTTGGTTCCATCCCACCAGTGTTTGGAAACTTGACCAAACTCAATTTTTTATATCTATGGAGAAATAACCTCACTGGCTCCATTCCTTGGGAGATTGGGAATTTAGTGAACTTGAGAGACCTTGGAATATCTGACAACCAAATAACTGGTCCCATCCCACAAAACATTAGAAACCTGACCAAACTTGAAACTTTTTACCTGTATAACAATAGCTTAAATGACTCCATTCCTTGTGAGATTGGGAATCTAGTGAACTTAAGAGGCCTTGAAATATCTGACAACCAAATAACTGGCCCCATCCCAAATAGCATTGGAAATTTGACCAAGCTTGAAACTTTTTACCTATATGACAATAGCATAAATGGCTCCATTCCCAATGAAATTGGAAATCTTGCGAACTTGAGAGACCTTGAAATATCTGACAACCAAATAACTGGTCCCATCCCACATAGTATTGGAAACCTGACCAAGCTTGAAACTTTTTTCCTATTTAATAATAGCATAAATGGCTTCGTCCCTCGTGAGATTGGACATTTGGTGAATCTCAAGGAATTTGATGTCTCGAGTAACAATATAAGAGGTTCCATCCCTGTAGACATAGGAAACTTGACTGAACTGAGCTGGTTAAACCTTTATGACAACCAATTATATGGGTCCATACCAAGCCACATAGGAAATTTGCTCAAGCTTGAAACTTTTTCTTTACAGGACAATAACATAAATGGCTCCATTCCTTGTGATATTGGGAATTTAGTGAACTTGATTGACCTTAAAATATCTGACAACCAAATAACTGGTCCCATCCCACATAGCATTGGAAACCTGACCAAGCTTGAAACTTTTTACCTCTTTAGCAATAACATAAATGGCTCCATTCCTCCTTCTCTTGGAAGTTTGAAAAATCTTGCACATTTATATTTAAACAACAATCATCTCTCAGGTATGTTACCTAATAAAATGGCCAATCTTACAAATTTAATTGATCTTGCATTGTTCGACAATAATCTTTTTGGAAATCTACCACCAGATTTGGCCAAAGGCGGTTTACTTCAGTATCTTAGTTTGAACCAAAATAATTTCCAAGGACCCATTCCGATAAGTTTGAAAAATTCAACAAAATTAGTTAGGGTCCGACTTGATGGAAACCAATTTACTGGAGATGTCTCTCAAAGCTTTGGTGCTCATCCACATTTGTATTATATTGATCTAAGCTTTAACAAATTGTCCGGAAATTTATCACCATCTTGGGGAGCATGTCCTAACTTGACAAGCCTTAAAATATCAAACAATAGAATCAATGGACAAATACCATGGGAAATCATTCATTTGCCCAAGCTGCAGTTACTTGACATCTCTTCCAATAATATGGTGGGAAAGATTCCAAGGAAGTTTGATAAATTATCTTACATATTTCAGTTGAACATGAGCAACAATCATCTCACAGGAACAATACCACCAGAATTGGGGCGTCTATCTTTATTAGAAGTTCTAGATCTGTCAAGCAAGCAATCTGAGAGGAGAAATACCAATACAGTTGGAGAATTGCATTAAATTAAATTGGCTCAAGTTGAGCAGTAATCAACTAAGTGGAGCAATCCCTTTTCAACTTGGTAATTTGAACTTGCATGACGTTCTAGACTTGAGCCACAATTTATTCATAGGAGAAATACCACAACAATTAAGCAAGTTAATGGAATTGCGAGAGTTGAACTTATCACATAATGAATTGGTTGGTCCAATTCCATCTTCTTTTCAATCAATGGTAGGCTTAATATCATTGGATTTATCTTATAATTCTCTGGAAGGTCCGATTCCAGAGAGCAATTTCTTTCAAGCAGCTCCCCTTGAGTGGTTTACCCACAATAAAGGTTTATGTGGCCAAGTGCATGGTTTACCTTTGTGTCATCAATCTTGGTCAGCAAGTAAAGGTGATGAAGAGAAGCAACATAAAATCATTATCTTAGGTGTTCCTTTGATATTTGGCATTTTATTTATCTTATTTTTGATAAGTGGAATATGCACGTTGCTTTATTATAAGAAAAAAAGATCCACTGTAAATGACGCAAGTGAAGAATTTGATGGACATTTCTTCTCCATTTGGAGAGTTAGTGATGGCAAGGAAGCATATAAAGAGATCATTAGAGCAACAGAAAATTTTGATGAAAAGTATCAAATTGGTATTGGAGCATGTAGCATAGTCTATAAAGCCACATTATCATCAGGAGTGACACTTGCTATCAAAAAAATTCAAGAAGAAGAAGTCCAATTGAATGAGGAAGCTTTCCGAAATGAAATACAAGCATTAACTAAAATTCGGCATCGGAATATTGTGAGGTTTTATGGTTTCTGCTCTACAAATAAATTCAACTTTCTTGCATATGAGTATATGGAGAGAGGATGCCTTGGCACCAATCTAAGATCTGAACAGGGAGCAGTGGAGTTGGATTGGATCAAGAGAGTCAACATTGTACGAGACATTGCCCAAGCTTTATCTTACTTGCATCATGATTGCCATCCATCTATTGTTCATCGAGATATAACAAGCAACAACATTCTTTTGGATGAAGAGTACAAGGCTTATGTTGCGGACTTTGGTATTTCTCGATTGCTAAAACCTAATTCTTCACATTGGAGTTTGCTTGCAGGCACATATGGGTACATGGCTCCAGGTTTGTATATGCATCCTTGAATCAATGTTATTGCCTTTTCTTTTCAAACTCTCTCATAATTAGATCAATTGATTACCCATGCTGCTTACTAGATTTATTAACCTTGTACATGAACAAATGATGGAGTGAACTAAACTATTACTATTTTTACTTGATTTGTATTTGCAGAGCTTGCCTATGTAATGAGAGTAACTGAAAAATGTGACGTATATAGTTTCGGAATTGTAGCACTTGAAGTGATACATGGAACGCATCCTGGGGATCTCCTAAGCAACTTATCATTGAGTATGCTAGTGAAAGATATGTTAGATTCACGTCTTCCCCTTCATAATACCGATCAAGTGACCACAAACCAAGTGCTTTTGGTGATTTTGATAGCAATGCAGTGCATCGACACTGTTCCACAAGCTCGCCCTACAATGCAAGAAGTATCTCAAAGGTTGTCTTCTCCAAAGTATTTGCCAACATCTGACAACTATTCTTATCAGGCACTTACACTTAATCACCTCGTAAACATTGTGTAAGTGTATATTGATGATCAAGCGCATGAATAATGGGAACTTAGGTACGATTAAGTCTCATTCCGTAAAGTTTCTTTAATTAGATGCACATCCTTGCTTAATATCTAATATGACTAGCACCATGCATTTATATTTCTTGTTTGATTTACATTTTAGTATTGTTGCAAATATTTCAGTATCTGGTTGAACTTTAGCCATGCTTAACACTAAAAGAAAAAAAAAAGTGCTTCTATTTTAATCAACCTTTTGCATTAGTTGAAAGAAAAAAATTCTCACATAAATCACATCAGTCAAAATAAATTTTAGCTTGAATAATATTAAATAGACCTACTTTTCCAATATAAATTTACTTGTCTAAGTGTATAATAAGATGAGAACTAATATTATATATTCTTGGTTTAATGCAGCTCATATTACTAAGCGTCCCAAACATGGATGTTGAATCTCTGTGCTTCATCTTTTCCAATAAAAGGTACAATCCTAGTTACTCAAGGGAGGGTGATCTGACCTTGAGTTTTCAAAGCTATACACTTCTGTGTTTGTTTGTCTTGGTCCTCCTTATCTTCGTTAGTTTGTGATGTTGTAATGAACTCTCCTTTATATTTATATATATATATTGGAAAAATATTGAAGTTCTAAGTTTTTGTTTGATTGTTTTAATTGCTAGTGAGCCACCTACCTCACTTGATGATATGAGACAAGACAAGCTTATACTTTCATTTTTTAGTCATATATATTCTCAAATTTAACGTGAGTTTTAACCAAGGGTCAAGTAATTTCTTTGAAGGTAATAACATCTCTTGTTCCATATTTTCTAATGATGAGATCAGAAATCTTGTGCATCTGAAACTACATTCATCACACAAGCAATAGTATATTTTGCGGATACACCCTCTTTTTCTTCATAACTACATTGGATCCCCCGAATAAAAAGAAAAAAAAAAATTATGAAAATTTTCTAGTAGTCCCCATCCAGTAGTGATCCATATCTCAATGCATTTGTGTCCGTTCAATACACATCGGACGGTTGAGAGCTCTCCCGCGCATTTCAAAACCCACCCCCAAATTCGGTGAGGATCAAAGCGGCGGCCATGGAGGGAAGCGAGAGCGAGGTTGTCTTCGATGCTTGCGATCTTAACCCTCAACGCACGATCTATTGATCTCTTTGTAATTTTTCTCAACCCTAATGTTTGCACTTTTTTGATTCCTCAGGCAGGCTTCTTTCATTATGCATGGGATGTGGGAAGAAGCAATCTGATGAACTTCCAAAGGTATAAAGTCCTCATCTTTGCCGCATTATTCATCAATTTTGTAGTTTTGTGGATGATTTATTAGTGTTTTGTTTGTGATTGTTTGAAATAGGTGGTTATTTTCTAGGATTTGGAGCGATTGGTCATCAGAGTGCTTAGCATCATTTATTATCCCTGAATGATAGATAATTCTGGTGTTAGATTCAATCTAAGATGGATGGGAAGCGCAATTCATTATGCTGAGGATCTGTAGATTGTAACCACAAACAATGGTATTTGATTCCACGCCTTTTTCAGCAAGTCGGGGTTTTTATTTGGGGGAACAACTGTTTTGCTGATCTTTGTATTTGCAAATTAAGTAAGATGGTTCCTGCTTGAAGGAATTTAACCAAAGGTGCTAGTTTGTGGGGCGGCCTTGAGTTGGGACAAGCTGTGAATGGAGGACAAAAACATTGAGCAAACCATAGGCACTTCAAGCTGTTCCTTAGCCCTTTGTTTGTGGTTGGTGAAAATGATTCTAAAGATCTATGAAAGCGGGGCTTAAAAATAGTTTGAATAAGTTATTATTATGGTTTTAACAACCACCATTTTGTTAACATTTCTGGATTCTTAGGTTTGCACATCATTTATTCTTTTTTTTTTTTTGGTCAAATTCCTGCGTAATGTGATTTTCAAGGCTTGCTTTGCGTTAGATACTTCACAATCAAGGCTTGTTGTTCATCTTGGAAAATAAAGGGGTAACATTCAAAGTCTCACACTCAAATTCTCTCATCTATTCAGAAAATAGGTTAGAATATATAGTGTTTATGATCAATTTCTATTGCTTGGTGGATGATACTAAGTTCAATTTAAATTGGCAGCATCTTATTGAAAAACAATCATGGTAGCTGTAACACTTTATTCTTTTTCTTAATCCTCATTTGATTTGTCTATGGATGGCTTTGTTTGAATTGGCTGACATTAATGCTTCCACTATGAATCCTAAAGAAAAGAGACTCCCGTTACTGAACAACATCAAGTGCTTGATAACCTTCAGATTAATAATGGCTAACCATGCTCTAATAGTTTGATCACATTTATCGTTTATTTATTTATTTATTTATTTTTGTGATGTCTTAGGGTGTTTCATACCTTCGCAACATGACCCAAGAAATTCTGGACAAGAGATGAACATCTGGGAAAAATACAGTCTTCGACATTGTTTTGTTGTACCCGAGGGCTCTTGCTGCGAAAAACTGTTGGTTTTCTATCTGAATGGAGCTAATTTATGCAAGCACTGGTACCTCCGATCTTGCTTGTTTTTTGTTTTTTGTTTTTTGTTTTCTACATCTGTAACTGTTCCTGCTATTAACTTTTCATGGATAGGAGACTTCCACTTGCATGTTATTCTTGGTTAAATTAACTCTAGCCTGCTAGCTCTAACCATTTCGAGGTCACCGAACTATCAATTATGCTGAACTGCATTGGTTAAAATTGTATCCAACCAACCCTGCATGTCCAAATCCATCATTCTTTATCACCATGTCATAACAGGTAGAGGCTGTTGGTAAGCTTATGGTGTACTATCAGTTCTTGTACTCAAAGAAGTTTGATCATACAACTGATTAGTTTATAGAATTTAGTCAAAGATTTGTTTTAATATGTGTAATATTATTCATATAATTTTTTTTTACTAGTAAAATTTACTATTCAGATAGCTCATGATCAAGACTAATCATCCCTCATAAGATTGGGTTTGGACATCCCGGGTGAAGGTGAGGCTCTTGCTCATTTGAAAGCAGCTCATTTGAAACAATAAAGATAATGTTTTTTACTCAATTTAATCTCCCAATTATACGTAAATTATTTTTCCATACTATCATTGTAGTATTATAAATTGTTTTTCCTATTTATTCTATTTAGTTATTTGCAACATACTGATGTCACTGTTTTTGTGGTGAATATAGATTATCATTATCATTGAAATTTTCAACATAGACCTTGACTATATACACTCATTGATGACCTTGGCTATCTGCATTTAGTCCTTCATTGATGGCACTCGGCATAACTGACTTTTTCTATGCATTTGCTGTTTGCTCATTTGATGGATTTACAAGAAAAATAATGACCTAATGAATGATGCAATATGAAGTGAGATGTTGAAATAATTATATGTGAATAAACAACTATGACAGACATATCCATTTAAGTAATTTTAAAATTATGATCATACTGTATTGTACAACATTAATATTAATTTTGGGCTTGAAAAATATGGTACGTAGAGGGCACTCTTTTGTTATTTCTTTCCTATATTCCATTCTATCTAAAATTGTTTATTTACTTATTTCCACTTAGATTGAGAAAACAAAATTAAATCTAGTTGGTAACAATGTGGTTGTTATGTATGTCTTTATCATTGTGCTTGAATGTTTCAATGTATGCTCACTACTTCAAGTTGGCTATGAATTCTAATGTTGGTGAATACTAAAGATGCTTCCATCTCCTCCACAAAGACTGAAATCTCACTGTCTGAAAACAAACAGGGAGAGGGAGACGCCTTGAAGAAATCAAGTCTGGCAATTAGCAGTTGACAGTATTAATTAGTGTGGTTGGTATGCCTCGCTATCAGTGTGGTTGAATGCTATCAATGCTTGTTTTTAATATGATATTAATTATTAAAGAAATTATCAATATCATGCGAACAACATTTTGATCTATTGGTACCAGATTTTCTGTGGAAGGTGTTTGTGCTCTATTGAGGAAAGAGGTTTGAATTTCAACTCGTGTAATGTGAAGACACAAGTAAGTTGAGCATTTATGCAGGCCTCTAATGTATATATATATATATATATATCTATATATATTGTCATTGTCGTTAACAATGTGGATGCTTATTATTTACAAGATCTTGTTTTTAAGATATTAGTTTTGGAGGGAATACTAATCTTCTCCAATGTTTGGTGCTTAGATGTGCAAAGTTGCAAACACTTGACTTATTAGTCTGTGGATAATAATAAAAAAAATGCGCACATGTATGTATATACTTGCCAATATTCAGCAGGACTAGTACCTTGCATTTGTACAGATATTTTTTTTTTAATTAATTTGAACTCTTACCATGCTTTTTACTAAAAAAATTTACTTCTATTTTAACCAACCATTTGCATTACAGGGAAAAGAACAGTTCTCATGCAATCACATCCTCTAAAATAAATGTTCTTGTTTGAGTGTATAATATATGATCAACATTTATATATTATGCATTCTTGATTTAATGCAGCTCATGTATATTATTAAACATGTAAAACATATATAGAGAGACTAGTTTAAAGTAAGTTTTATGAGGATTACTGGACATGCAAGTATGTGGTTAATGCACTATTTTTTTTTTAAAAAAAAATGGATAAATTACTGATGTATTACTTAAAAACCAGGTACTAAATACAACTAAAAGGCAACAAAAGAATAAAAAAAACAACTCAACACCAAAAATTGTCAAGATAAACAAAAGGCAGCTATAATTCATTTTGTAGTCGAAAAATACCATTTTTTATAGTATATGTTTTTGGATCTTATAGGTTTGGAGTCAAAGAAACAGTCATGAGGTCAGTCTATCTAGTCATTTTAGTATTCCATGTTATCTAATTTTTTTTTTTTTTTTTTCATTTGGAGTGAAGAAAAAAAAACATTAACAAAGAGTCCTTGGAGAAATATTCATAAATAATTAAAAAAAAAACTCGTTGGAATTCAATGTGTGATTCAAAATGCTATTAAGAAAAAGTCATTAAAATTTGATAAATGATTTATAGCACCACTGGGAAAAAGTCATTTGAATTTGATGTGTGATTGTAATATATAATTCATTACGTCATTGAAGTAAATGCAAAAATATTTTTGATGTGATATTTGAAGTGACCATTGAGCTAACAATTGTCATATTCCAGTTTTTTAAATACAAACAAGTATATCTCATATGGAAATTTTAAAAAATTATAAAGTTTGAAAAATATATTATTATGAGATAAATATAATTTTAATAATAATTTGAGGTATATATATAATTAAAAAATAAATAACTGTTGAGTGTTTTGTCAGTCGAAGGAAAATGTTATTTTACAGTATTTATGAATTTTAGAAACATGTAAATTTTCATAACTGTATTATACTGGATAATATGGATGTATTGTGGGCCACTTATCCTTTTTGCTTCTGAATTTTCCACATTGTTTTTTTGGTTTGAATAGAATAATAGAGACCAAGTCTCATTTGATTGTTCCTCCTTGACAAGCATTGAATTTTAAGGAAAACCAACTCTGAGATGTAATTATATAAATGGATGCTTGAATCTTGCTTTAATTCTGTTGAAACATTCAACATTGAGAGTTAGAGTGTTAGACAATTTGGCTGCAGAAACGACAAATTATATCACAGATATTACATCAATCCTCATCACAGATTCACAATTACTTTGTGGAAAAGTATTTTGTAATCAAGAGTGGTAGTTAAAAATAGCTATCACTGTGATTGAATATATGCTAAAAATAATGCTTATTTTTAAGATGATATTAATTATTATGTGAATTATCTTTCAGACTGTGATGCTATATAAAAAGGTGATCAAGGCCCTCCTAACAAAACCACAAGAACATGTCTAGAGGCTTTCAAGGAATAATATACAGTTTCAACATGAAATCACCGCTGCCCTCAACATTGATGATGATGATGGTGCTTCCCCTATTAGTACTACTCTTCTCCAATCTTTGCTTTCATGTTTCTAACATGGCAACAGCTTCAAATATTGAATCCCAAGGGAGAGCTCTTCTTCAATGGAAGGCCACCCTTGAAACACAAGAACTTCTTGACACCTGGACATCAAAGACCAGTCCATGCAATTGGACTGGAATCACTTGCAGAAATGATGGCCATCTCATGCCAACTATCACCAAGCTCCAACTGAGAGTTTTGGGACTAGAAGGGAAGCTGGAGACTCTCAACTTCTCAGCACTGCCATCAC
This sequence comes from Dioscorea alata, assembly GCA_020875875.1. NCBI lineage: Eukaryota > Viridiplantae > Streptophyta > Magnoliopsida > Dioscoreales > Dioscoreaceae > Dioscorea > Dioscorea alata. The sequence continues at coordinate 21,211,509 of CM037012.1, forward strand.
TCAGAGTTCTCAACCTTAGCAACAACCATATACATGGAACCATCCCTGCAGCCATTTCAGCTCTCTCCAAGCTCACCATCCTTGATCTCGGTAACAACAGTCTCACAGGCATCATCCCATCAGAGCTTGGTAATTTGACAAGGCTCAAGATCTTGTGGCTCTTTGAGAATCAGATAAGTGGCTCCATACCTCCTTCTTTTGGAAAGCTTTTGAACCTAGTGATTTTGGAAGATCTCAGAATATCCTACAACCAAATAACCGGTTCCATCCCCCATAATATTGGAAATCTAACAAAACTTGAAACTTTTTACCTAAGTGAAAATAACATAAATGGTTCCATTCCGCATGAAATAGGGAATTTAATCAATTTGAAAGATCTTGAGATATCTAACACCCAAATAACTGGTCCCATCCCCCGTAGCATTAGAAACTTGACCAAAATTGAAACTTTTTACATAGGTGGAAATAACATAAATGGCTTCATTCCTAGTGACATTGGGAATCTAATGAACTTGAAAGATCTTGCACTATATGAAGACCAAATAACTGGTCCCATCCCATATAGCATTGAAAACCTGACTAAGCTTGAAACTTTATACCTATATAAGAGTAACATAAATGGTCCCATTCCTTATAAAATTGGGAATCTAATGAATTTGAGAATTTTTGAAATATCTGAAAATCAATTAACTGGTCCCATCCCCCGTAGCATTGGGAACTTGACCAAGCTCAAAACCTTTTACCTATATAAGAATAAAATAAATGGCTTCATTCCTTATGAGCTCGGGAATCTTGTGAACTTGATAGAATTTGATGTATCTGATAATCAAATAACTAGTCCTATCCCACATAGCATAAAAAACTTGACCAAACTTGAAATTTTTTACCTACATACCAATAACATAAATGACACCTTTCCTTATGAAATTGGGAATCTAGTGAACTTGAGAGATTTTGAAATATCTCACAACCAAATAACTGGTTCTATCCCACATAGCATCGGAAATGTAACTAAGCTTGAGACATTTTACCTAAACAAGAATAACATATATGGCACTATCCCTCCTTCTCTTGGAAGGTTGAAAGTTCTCACTGGGCTAATTTTGGCCCACAATCATCTCTCAGGCTTGTTGCCGAATGAAATGGCGAACCTCACAAATTTAATTATTCTTGATTTGTTCAACAACAATCTTTTTGGTGACCTACCACCAGATTTGGTTAAAGGCGGTTTGCTTCAATATCTTGGTTTGGGATATAATAATTTCCAAGGTCCCATCCCTGTAAGTTTGAAAAATTCAACAAACTTATCCAGGGTCCGTCTTGAAAGAAACCTATTTATTGGAGATGTCTCTCGAAGTTTTGGTGTTCATCCGCATTTGGATTATATTGATCTAAGTTTTAACAAATTATCCGGCACTTTATCACCAACTTGGGGAGCATGCCTTAACTTGACAAGTCTTAAAATATCAGGCAACAGAATTAAAGGAAAAATACCATGGGAAATTGTTCAATTGTCAAAGTTGCAACTACTTGACATCTCTTCTAATAATTTGATGGGAAAGATCCCACGAGAGTTCGGAAAATTATCTCACTTATTTCACTTGAACATGAGCAATAATCATCTCACAGGAACTATACCACCAGAATTTGGGGATTTATCTTCATTACAAGTTCTAGATCTTTCAAGCAACAATTTGAGAGGAGAAATACCAATACAGGTTGAGAATTGCATTAAATTGATCTCACTCAGATTGAGTAGTAATGAACTAAATGGAGCCATCCCTTTCCAACTTGGTAACTTGAACTTTATGGAAGTTCTAGAATTGAGTGACAATTTATTCACGGGAGACATACCACCACAACTTAGCAAGCCAACAGAGTTGCAAGAGTTGAATCTATCACACAATGAGTTGGTTGGTCACATTCCTTCTTCTTTTCAGTTAATGACAAGCTTAACATTATTGGATTTATCTTATAATTCTCTAGAAGGTCCTGTTCCAAAGAACCATTTCTTTCAAACAGCTCCCATTAAATGGTTTACCCACAATAAGGGCTTATGTGGTCAAGTGCAAGGGTTGCCACTATGTGCTCAATCCCAATCAACAAGTAGAGATGATGCAAGGAAACAACATAAAGTCATTATCTTGATTGTTGTTTTGGTACTTGGCACTTTATCTATCTTATTTCTAATAAGTGGAATATTCGCAGTATATTGCTATAAAAGAAAGAGATCCACTATAAATGACACAAGGGAAGAATTTGATGGGCATTTGTTCTCTATTTGGGGAGTCAATTATGGAAAGGAAGCATACAAAGAGATCATTAGAGCGACAGAAAATTTTGGTGAAAAGTACCAGATCGGTACCGGAGCCTCTGCCATAGTATACAAAGCAACACTATCATCAGGATTAACACTTGCTATTAAGAAAATTCAAGAAGAAGAAGTCCAAGTGAATGAGCAAGCTTTTCAAAATGAAATACAAACATTAACTGAAATTCGGCATCGAAATATTGTGAGGTTTTATGGTTTTTGCTCCACTAATAGATTCAGCTTTCTTGCATATGAGTACATGGAAAGAGGAAGTTTAGGTACCACTTTGAGATCCAAAGAGGGGGCAATGGACCTGGATTGGATCAAGAGAGTCAGCATTATACAAGACATTGCCCAAGCTTTATCTTATTTACATCATGATTGTGCTCCACCTATCATTCATCGAGACATAACGAGTAACAACATTCTTCTCGATGAAGAGTACAAGGCTTGTGTTTCAGACTTTGGTATTTCGAGATTGCTAAAACTCAACTCATCACATTGGAGTTTACTTGCAGGCACCTATGGGTACATAGCACCAGGTATGTATATATCTCCTAATCATCTAATTATTTCTTCAATTCATATTCTCCTGTAATTACTTTTTTTAGATTTACCAACATTGAATATGAACATTAATGATGGAATATTGAAGTGAACTATGACTAAATTTGACTTTATTGCTATTTGCAGAGCTTGCCTATGTAATGAGAGTGACTGAAAAATGTGACGTATATAGTTTTGGAATTGTAGCACTTGAAGTGATACATGGAACACATCCTGGTGATCTCTTAAGCAACTTTTCATTAAGTATGTTAGTGAAAGATATTCTAGATCCACGTCTTCCACTTCATATAGTTGATCAAGTGATCACAAACCAAGTGCTTTTAGTGATTTTAATAGCAATGCAGTGCATTAACACTGATCCACAAGCTCGCCCTACAATGCAACAAGTGTCTCAAAGGTTGTCTTCTCCAAAGTTTTTGCCAGCATCTCACATCTATTCTTTTCAAGCACTTACCCTTGATCACCTCATGAACATCGTGCAAACAAATATTGATGATCAAGCACATGAATAATGGGAACTTAGGGAAGGAGTATATATTACCAGTATTGGAGGTATAATTCAGTTTTCTTCTCTCATTCTCCTAAGTTTCTTTAGTTAGAGGCATATCCTTGCTAAATATCCAACATGATTACTACTATGCATTTATATTTCTTGTTTGATTGAATTTATTGTATAGTTGCAAACATTTCAAAATCTAATTGAACTTTAGCCAAGTTTATTGCCCAAAAAAAATGTACTTATGTTTTAACCAACCTTTTGCATTCATCATTAGAAAAATATTTTCTCATACAATGGCATTATTAAAATAAATGTTAGTTTGAATAATATAGATATATTACTCTAATGACAACCACTAGATAGCCTAGTGGAAGTCACTTTGAATGGTGGATGAGTGGTTCAAGATCAAATCTCTTGTGTTGTAAATGTACTGTACATGTATACTATACATATACTGTAGAAATACTATATTGGTACTGTTCAACACAATGTTCACCAGGTCCCTTGTGGGAGGAGCCGTATTCTTCACCATTCTGGGGTTGCAAGACAGAGGGGATTTATCATTGTGGCCATGTGGGGTTATGATCCATGATATATCATCTTGGGCGCACGTGGCAGGCCCTAATTGCCTAGCGTATTAGTCTGTTCCTCATAATAAATCCCTAGAAGATCGTTATACCACCATAACTGATGCACTACTATACTTGTTTGTCCTTTTGACGTCCCCTTGTGAGGCGCCACTTGTCGCCATTTGTCAAAAAAAAAAATAATATATATTACCTTAATATAAACTTGCTAGTCTAAGTATATAATATCATGGGAATTTATATCATATATTTGTGGCTTAAATGCAGCTCGTACTACTAGCTAAGCGTCGCAAAATCAAGGATGTCACCAATGAAAAGGCACAATTCTAGTCGCTCAAGGGAGGGTGATCTTGATCCTAAGTTTTCAAAGCAGTCCACTTTTGTGTTTGTTTGTCTTGGTCCTCCTTATCTTTGTTAATTTGTGATGTTGCAATGAACTCTTCTTTCATCTTCATTATTTTGTAATCTTGTAATTAACTACCTTTTTAATTATATAAAGTGGTTGTTCTATTTTATAGAAAACTTACATATTGAAATTTTGTTTTTTTGTACAAGTTGATAGGGTTGTAAACAAGTTAAGCTTAATCCTACTAGGTTCAATTCAAGCACTACTTGAAAATTCGAGTTGAGTTTAAGCTTTATAAAGCCAAATTAGAGCAGCTCATGAGTAGCTTGATTGATTGGTAACCCTAGTTACCTATTGAGTTGATTATTTTACAAATCTATTACTTCATCACTTGCAGATTCCTTCTGTTTATATATATATATATATATATATAAGAGATCCATACCTTAACCCATTTAACTCCAAAACCACGCAAAGTTCATAATGAGCGCTCCTCATTAAAGGGATTGTCAAAGGGATAGACAGGTATGAAGGTGCACCAGTTACGGTGACTTACGAACGTCCTAGAAAAATTCCCCTACCCTGCAACCCTTGAGGGGTGAAACCATTGTTTCTCTCACAGAAGACCCACACCCACACCCGTGAATAGTAATTATGAACAGTATTGGACCTGGGTGTACAGTGCATGAACCGTACATAAACAATACTACTGGGGGAAAGATTCGAACCTTTGCGTTCCCCTTTAATACTCTTATGTCATACCATTGAGCTATCCAATGGTTGACATAATAAGGATTGTTGGCTTAAATTAATATTTTGAAAATAAAAATATTTATTTGGGAAATAGATTAAACTTTACTCAAATCTTCCAAATGATTCCTTCTTGCTTTTTAATTTTTTTTCTTTTCAGAAAATAAAAGAAATTTATTTAGACTTTCTTCAAGCTAGTGGTTAATGCTTCATTGCTAGCTTCAGTCTTGAACTATAACTATTTTGATTATGTATATTCACCTTTCAATATAAAAAAAGCTAACTACTCTAATTATGTCAATATATATGTGCTCTTGACTCATATCAGAGTAGATAATTTCTTATTGTTCTTTATTTCATAACGAAAGATATAAAGTTTCTGTTTAATTGTATTAATTGCAAGTGAGACATCAATCTCGCTTGATGATATGAGCCAAGACAAGCTTATACTTTCACTCATATGTCCTCTCAACTTTAGCATGACTTTTAAGTACATAAATAACGTGAGCAAGAAGAGTCAAGCAATTTCTTTGGGAGCAATAACATCTCTTATTACATACCTAATTAATCATGAGATCAGAAATCTTGTGCATCTGAACTAGATTCATTTTGCAAGCAATTGTATAAACGATTCTATTTGTTCTAACCTAACTAATACCTAATGAGATAGGATATCTTGTGATCTTAGTACAATTGTATGTAGATGAGAATCAAATAACAGTGTACATACCTCATGGCATTGGAAATTTGAAATTTCCAAACAATTTGCGCTTATCAAGCAATCCATTGTCGGTTTGGTTTGGCATCAAATGGGAACCCTTACAATTTTAATTTCTCTACAGTAACACAATAACTGTCTTTCTGGTAACTTACCAACAGATTATCTCAAGGGTGGATTGCTTGAATATCTTGTACTAGTGCATAATGATTTCCAAGGTCCCATTGTAAGAAGTTTGAAAACTCTACAAAATTAATCAGAGTCCAACATGAAAGAAATCAATTTACTGGATATATCTCTAGAAGCTTTTAGTGTTAAAATACAAAGCTGAGAAAAACAATTGTTCCCCCAAATAAAAACCCCGACTTGCTGAAAAGGGCGTGAAGTGAATAAAATGCCATTGTTTGTGGTTACAATCTATAGATCATCAGCATAATGAATTGCTCTTCCCATCCATCTAAGATTGAATCTAATACCAGAACTATCTATCATTCAGGGATAATAAATGATGCTAAGCACTCTGATGACCAATCGTTCATAATCCTAGAAAATAATCACCTATTTCAAACAATCACAAACAAAACACTAAATCATCCACAAAACTACAAAATTGATGAATAGTGCGGCAAAGATGAGGACTTTATACCTTGGCAAGCTCATCAGATTGCTTCTCCCAACATCTCATGCATGATGAAAGAAGCCTGCCTGAGGAATCAAAAAAGTGCAGACGTTAGGGTTGAGAAGAGTTACAGAGAGAGATCAATAGATCGTGCAAGAAGATCATCCGTAACGGGAAGCAAAACTGGAAGGCGCCATCAAGGAGATAGTAGGCGGCGCTGGGGACATCGTTGATGAAGCGCTGAAGGTTAAGATCGCAAGCATCGAAGACGGCCTCGCTCTCTCGCTTCCCTCCATGGCCGCCGCTCTGATCCTCACTTAATTTGGGGGTGGGTTTTGAAATGCGCGGGAGAACTCTCAACCGTCCAATGTTAATTGAACGGCCAGATGTGCATCGAGATATGGATCACCACTAGATGGGCTACTATAAAATTTTCATAAATTTTTTCTCTTTTTGTTCGGGGGATCCAATGTAATTATCAAGAAAAATAGGGTGTATCCGCAAAATATCCAGAGGTTTGGATGTTTTTCGGATACACCCTCTTTTTCTTCATAATTACATTGGATCCTTTGAACCAAAAAAAAAAAAAAAAAATTTATGAAAATTTTCTAGTAGCCCATCTACTACTGATCCATATCTCGATGCATTTGTGTTCGTTCAATACACATCGGACGGCTGAGAACTCTCCCGCGCATTTTCAAAACCCACCCCCAAAATCGGTGAGGATCAGAGCGGCGGCTATGGAGGGAAGCGAGAGAGCGAGGCCATCTTCGATGCTTGCGATCTCAACCCCCCGCAGGGCTTCATCAACGAGGTCCTCAACGCCGCCGACGATCTCCTCGATGACGCCTTCCAGTTCTGCCTCCAGTTATACTGATGATCTCCAAGCACGATCTATTGAGCTCTCGCCAAGGTATAAAGGCCTCGGCTTTTGCCACATTATTCATCGATTTGGTGGTTTTTGGATGATTTAGTGTTTTGTTTGTGATTGTTTGAAATGTGTGGTTATTTTTGAGGATTAAGAAGGATTGATGATCAGAGTGTTTAGCATCATTTATCATCCATGAACGGTAGATACTTACGGTTTTATACTCAATCTAAAATGGATGGCAATAGCAATTCATTATGCTGATGGTCTGTAGATTGAAACCACAAACAATGGTATTTGATTCACAACACATCTTTTTCAGCAAGTCGGGGTTTTTATTTTGGGTTGGGGGGTGGGGGTGGCGGGGGATGTGGAACAGCTGTTTTGCTGATCTTTGTATTTTAAAATTAAGTAAGATGGTTAGTGCCTGAAGGAATTTAACCAAAGGTGCTAGTTTGTAGGGTGGCCTTGAGTTGGGGCAAGCTATGAATGGAGGACAAAAACATTGACTAAACTCTAGGAACTTCAAGCTGTTTCTTAGTCCTTTGTTTGTGGTTGGTGAAAATGATGAATATATACAGGAAGAAAAGAAAACCTAAAGCTTTGTGAAAGTGGGACTTGAAATAGTTTGAGTAAGCTATTAATTCTGTTTTCACAACCACCATTTGGTTAACATTTCTGGATTCATAGGTTGCTACATTTCCCTTTCTTTTTGGGTCAAATTCCCGCATAATGTGATTTTCAAGGTCCAAGTCTTGTTGTTCATCTTGGAAATAAAGGGGGCAACATTCAAAGTGTTTTGAATATGGCTTCAAATTCCCAATACGGTACTATACATCTATGAAGCACGGACACTCTGAGGAGCTTGACGCCCCTGTGTTGCATAGTTTGATCATATTTATTGTTTATTTTATTTGTTTTTATTTATTTATTTATTCATTTTTTATATGTCTTAGGGTGTTGCATAACTTTGCAACATGACCCAAGAAATTTTGGACAAGAGAATGAACATCCGGAAAAATTACTGTCTTCGGCATTGTTTTGTTGTACCTGAGGGCTTCTTGCTGCTAAAAACGGTGGGTTTTCTATCTGAAAGGAGCTAATTCATGCAGGCACTGATACTTTCTATCTTGCTTGTTTTTTGTTTTCTGCATCTGCATCTGTTCATGCTATGAACTAATGGATGTGATGCATTTCATGATGTTACTTCGATTAGATCTTTTCATGGATAAGAGACTTCTACCAGCATATCATTCTTGGTTAAATTAACTCTAGCCTGTTAGCTCTAAAGTTTTATATTTAACTATTACTAAGGATTCAAATTTTCTTTTAATTAAAGTCAATATTAAAAAAAATTCAAAAAATTCTTTTTTTAGCTATTAGTTTCTCTGCAAATGGGAAAAAGTAGCTATTAGTTTTGCAATCAAGAAAGATGGAATTTTTCAAGATTGTTCAAAAAGTTCAACAAAAATTTTAGTGTTCTAACAGCTATTTTTGTTAAATATTGTTATCAAACAAGATTTGTCTGTTGAGAATTTATCACTTCAAGAAGGAGGTTATGAAGCAAAACTTGATTCTCACTTGAGCTCATTAGAGAGAGGCCTGCTGCAGTAAATATCTGTCATTTGTTCATTTTTCTTTGGTTTCCTTAACTCTGCTTCTCTAGAGACAATTACAAATTTTCTAGGTTAGGAAGGAGACTTCAGAGCTTTATAAAGAGATCCAAGCTCTGGAAAAGCATTCTTCTCTTAACAACAGTTATGGTGCCTCCATTGCGGAGACACTGAGGATGTATGAGCAGAACTCAACGCATGAGATGTTTCAAGGTATAATTGCACTTCTAAACACCTGGTATATCATGTTGGATGATGCTCTATTTGCACATTTGTTATGTGTTTCTGTTTAGCAGTTTTCATCAAAGCATGTCAATGTCCTCAAGATAACCTTGAAACCATTCTTTCATTTGAAGAATCAACAAGGAGTAATTCAATTCTGCTTATGATTTTCTGTGTCATTCCAAATTCAAATGTAACAATTTAACCACTAAGAGATCTTCCACCACAGCATTTTAACTATGGTAGATATATAAGTGTATGTATGTAGTTCTAGTGAAGATGCAATTCTTTCTTTCCTACTTTAGTCTTTGATGATCTTAGGGACCTTGACTTTTAATAACCTAATAATTTATATCCATTATTTCATCTTCATTTCTTCTTTCATCCAGTTCAGGTTTGACGAAGAGGATTCCCAAGGTCAGACAGGCAAAAGAATTACAAAGAAATTTTTTGGTTCAAAAGATTTATGCAAACTATTCATACTTCCTTTGCATGCATATTAGTTACAGACAAAACTAGTATAGTCACTAAAGCTACCTTCATAACAGTTTTTAAGTCAAGTTATTGTCTTTTTACATTACAGAAGCGTTCATGTTTGGGTATGATGTTTTTTTCCTTTTCCTTTCTTGATCATGCTTGTTTCTTAGACTGGATAGCCATCCATGGTTCCCTCTCTTGCATGATATTGCATACCTTCATCAAAGATTTGGAGCATAAAAAAAGACTTTAGTGGTTTTGCTTCAAATTTAATGTTTTATTATTACCACACCATATGTAGATCCTTTTCCTTGCTTTACCTCAATTTGGTTAAATGACTTAGTAGCTTTTCAGAGGTAAAGAATGTGGCAGCAGTACTGCAATCAAAAGCTGAGACCATGCAGGTCAAATGGACAAAAGAGATGGAACCTCTGATCGCTGGGAAAATGTACTCACCGTGTAAAAGACAGCATGTGTTAGATAACCATGGTAATACATAATTTCATATATCGCATGCTGCTATCACCTGTAATTTATAGAAGTTAAAGCCCAGAATATGATCCTACTTAGAATCCCTTCTTATTTTCAGTTCTTTCTGCAAGCCTTGATGGAATTCTTGGAGTACTAACTGTCTTGAAGAACATGTAACAGAAACATGCAATGACATTATCATGGTACCATCCTCTGCCTTGTGTTTCTTTCTTTCTTTCCATTCTTTTTTTTGGGGTGTGTGTGTATCAGAGTTTATATTCTTAACTTGTGACTGTCATATCTTTATGTAACTACAAGTTTAAGCAGTTCACTGTTATATTTATTAGTGACTAATTATAACCATTTGTAGGCTACCAAACTATCAATTATGCTGAACTACATTGGTTACAATTGTATCCAACCAATCCCGCATGTCAAAATCCATCATCCTTTATTTATTTTTAAGATGATATTAGTTTTGAAGGGAGTACTACTCTTCTCCAATTTTTGGTGCTTAGATGCGCAAAGTTGCAAGCACTTGACTTATTAGTCCATGGATAATTAAAAAAAAAAATTCACAGATGTATGTATATACTTGCCAATATTCAGCAGGACTAGTACCTTGCATTTGTACAGATATTTTTTTTTTAAATTAATTTGAACTCTCACCATGCTTTTTACTAAAAAAATTTTACATTTATTTTAACTAACCTTTGCTCATATTAACGTACAGTTCGCATTTACTGTATGTTAATATAAGCTTTAACAGATTATTGGGCATGTTATTGTCATCTTATGCAGAATGTCTTAATTTAATGGAACTATACCTTCTGAGTTCAGGCTCTGGTCAACAAGATTGCAGGGGAATTTAGTAGGTTATCTTCCACACATTCTATCAACTCAGATCAATACCACAAGAACTCAAGGATTTGTCTTTCACCCTGATATTTGGATTTGTCAGGCAACAATATCCAAGCATCAGTACCAACACAAGTTGGAAAACTGCATTGAACTGCAATCCTTGAAGTTGGGCAGTAATAACTGAGTGGAGACATCCCATTGCAACTCGGCAATTTAAATTTGAAGGAACTATTAGACTTAAGCAACAACTCATATACTAGATATATATGAACCCAACTCTATAAATTAACAGATTTACAAGAACTGATGTTCTGTCTCACTATCATTTTCTAAAGCACTTTCTATACTCTCTTCAGTACATTGATGAGCTTGGTTTCAATAGATCTGTATCACAATAATCTACAAAGTTCAATATATGAAAGCCATTTCTTTTAGAACGCTCTGTTTGCATGGTTCAATGACAACAAAGGCCTGTGTCGTTGAGTACTCTGCATGCTTTTACTCTCTGATGAATAGCAATGTTTCAAACAAACAGCATAAAATTATTGTCTTTGTTGTCATTCCGACTGCTAATTGTTGCATTCTCTGTTTCATCGGAAGAGGAAGAAACATGCTTCAGTTGAAGTTGGTCAAGAGGTTAATGCACGAGTTTTCGCCATATATCGAACTTTGGTGGAAAAAAGCATACAAAAGAAATCATAGAAGCAAGCAACGGAGAATCTTAAATGAAAAATACTGCATCTCATCTGGATCTAGTGCTACTGTCCACAAATTGATATGATAATCAGGAGGGACGTTTGCAGAGGAAAAAAAAATCAGAAAAAAAAAAAAAAAGACCATGTGAATGAGCAAAAGCTTAATTTCTTAAATGAAATTCAATCATTAACTCATATTCAGCAATAGTAAGGCTCAATGGTTTCTGCTCAACTAGTGAATTCAACTATCTCACATTAATGCTGAAGCTTTATCTTGTTTGCATCAAAGTTAATTTGTTCTCCACCCATTTTCCGTAGAGGCATAACATTAACAAGCAATAACATTCAGACTTTGGCACTGCTAAATGACTTAAACCTGATTCATCTTATTGGAGAATGCTGGCAGGTACACATGGATATACGACACCAGTTATATCCATGACCATTCTTCAAGCCTCATAGGTGTATATATTGCTATGAGACATTTCATTGTTTCAAGAAGTGTGGTGTTTTTTTTTCTTCGGAGCTGGCCTATATAATAATATATAATTAAGGGTAAACAAAAGATATGATACTTAGAGGTTTTGGAGAGTCCCCACGCGTAATGAATAATATGAATAGCATTTTGTCCACTTTGTTTAAAAAAAAAAGTTTTGGAGCATGACCAATAGCCACTTTGTTTATTGATACCTGATTTTTTACATAAGGTGTATATTTCAGGGATCATTTAAGATCGAACCCCAAAACCCATTTAAAATAAGAACACACGTGTGTTGTAGTAACTCTACATCTGTGCACATTCCTGACTTATCTTAAAATGGAATGCATCCTAAGGATCTCATTAGTGCCTTATTCTGCACGTTAATAAAAGACTCAAGATTAAAGAAATCATTTAAAGAAGAATAATAAGAAAAATTTGAAGTGCTGCTCCAAAACTTGTTTTAGTTTTACTATCATACCTAATAAAATAAAATTGATGCCATGTTCTTAATGACAAGGACTATTAACTTGCATTTATTTGAGAATAATAATAATATTTATTCGCTGGTCTTTTCTTTTCTTTTTGGCAAATATAAGATGTGTGTTCGGATTTGTTCAAACAATTAAATGACTAAGGTTGCAATGTAAAAAAAAGCTACCAATTTATGGTAATGTATAAGCTCTCTCAGAGTAGAAGATTTCTCAACATTTTTTTAAATAATGAATAAACCATAATTTATTAAAATAATAAATAAAAATAAAACAATCGGAAAACAACCCGAGCTCAAAATAAAAAATATAGAGACAAAACAGTCCGCTGGGCGTGGAGCACACATCAACAATTACTTAAAGGAAAGATTATATTCCTTCCACCTTCAAAAATGGACAAGTATTATTATATATAATTTGGAAAACTTTACACTCTAATTTTCTATTTAACTATATTTATTGTTGTTAGTGAGCCTTCTTTCTTGCTTGATGATGTAATCCAAGAAAATTTTATACTGTCTCACATATATCCTCACAAATTTAGCCTGACTTTCAAGTACATTCAATGCAAATAAATAAATAAATGTATATGGCAATATGATACATATATAATGGTTTGAAACTTATATCAGGTTAGAATATTATTGTTTGCTAGCTATCATCAACTAATTCTTTGTTGGAAGACCTTGACTGCAAACAAGCATCATTTCATTGATCCTAAAGAACACGATTCATTCTACAAAGACGTGAAACTCATGAGCTAGCTTGGAAGACCTTGACCTCAAACAAGCGTCAATTCATTGACCTTAAATAATACAATCCTTTCCACAAAGATGTGAAACTCATGAGCTAACTTGGAAGACCTTGCCAGCAAACAAGCGTCAATTCATTGATCTTAAATAATACAATTCTTTCCACAACGATGTGAAACTCATGAGCTAGCTTGGAAGACCTTGACAGCAAACAAGCGTCAATTCATTGATCTTAAATAATACAGTTCTTTCTATAGATACATGAAACTCATGAGTTAGCTATAGCTTTCTGAAAAGGCAGTCATGGTTCCATAATGGCAACATGCTAATTTCCAGGAATTATCCCAAAGCTTGCAAGACTTGGCCGTCCCTAAAAACTTGTCATGGCCTTCATTTTTAATTTAATAAAAGTTGTTTGTTTTTTTTTTAGAAAAGTAGATAAACCATATATTTTAAAAACTTAAGAGTAAATAAAGCTACAAAGGTCCAAAAAAAAAAAAAAAAAAAACAGAAACAACGAGTGACACTACAACTAAAATTCTAAAACAACACAAAGGACAAACATCGATAAAAAAAAGCTAGAAAAAGCAAGTGGTGACCCTTCTTCAAGTGTTAGGATCCATCAGTTTGGTCTAGGTCTCTTGTGTCGCTAGCGAGTTCTCCACGAAGCTTAAGTTTTTTTGTGATAGTTGAGATCATCTCCTTAAGCTTGGTCTTTTTGCAACTGAAGTTGTATTCACCTAAGCAATAAGCATATGATTAATTTTGTAAATAATAGAAAGATAAGAAAGTGCTCTATAGTTGAAAATAAGATTATGTTTTTCTATTCAAGTAGACCAGCAAATTGCCATAATGAGAAGGTTCCCAAAACCAAGTAAATTTCAGATGTTGCTAGTTCCCCATGAGAACCAAACCTCTTTTAGAATGTTTTGTCCATTGACCCTTTGGAGCTTTCATATTTGTCCAGTGAACATTGTCTACATTTTAATTGAGTGGAAAAATTTATCACACGATATGTGAAAACCAATTGAAGAATAAACCATGTGTTAGTTGCACCAGATCATTTTCCACAAGGTTTTGGTTTTTGTTGACTAGTAATGACTACTATATACGTACCTTTTTTCTGTATGACAAACAGACAAAATTATCATTATCATTAAAATTTTCAATGTAGAACTTGACTATTTGCATCGATTTCACAGATAGATTGATTGATTTATTATTATTATTATTATTATTATTATTATTATTATTATTATTATTATTATTTTACAATAGGTGATAAACACCTCCCACTTAATGGTTTATCAAGAGATAAGCAAGAAATAAATATGTACTAAGATGCACCAATTACGGTGACTTATTGATCTTTTAGAGATTTAATTATTATTTGACTAGTTGTTACATGAGCCAAGGAGAGTTCATCACGTGCAAGCCCAAAAGATTTTACAGGAATCATACCAAACTAATAAATCTGTTCTATCATGTAAACCTTGGAAGAGAAAAAAATGACGACTTCTCCTACAATGGACTCACTTAGAACTCATTTAAACGGATCTAAGCAAGCCAGTCCTTAGGGTAGTGTTTCTCCAAAGAACTCAATTCATGAGATTTGCATAGGCATATATTTGCATATTCAGTGGAGGCCCTGTTCACCCAAATATGAAATTCCAGAAATTTGGATGGGCTAAGTGCGCCCGTGCACAATTCCTATGCTCATTACTCAAATTCTTGAGAATTACACAGCAATTGCTTATGCAATATGCATGAACAGTAATCATGTGCAGCACGTATTGGAAATTTGAAGCCTGTGGCCTACCATTTCTTATATCTTCTTGGACAATATATTAAAGTCATGACAATAAATTGAAGTGAACATAGCTATCGCTCTTTAGTCTTTTCATGTACTTGCGCTTGGTCACTTGATGGAAAGACAAATATGATGATCAAATGCATTAGTTTCTCACCTTTGGTGACTGCACTCTCACTCTTATTCATTTTTGATTTGTCATCCTTTTTGATAGACTAAGTGTGAGAGAAAGAAAGGAATGAGTGTAATGAGTGTATCTTCATTAGAGAGAAACCAAGCCATATAAATACAAGAGAGATATACATGTGAGTAGGTATACATAGTGGTATATGTATAAGTACATTATATATGTATAAATACTCTAACACGCCCCCTCAAACTCACAGTGGGTCATGAACCGAGAGTTTGTCAACTAGAAATTGAAACCGAGCAACAGTATGAGCCTTAGTGAAAAGATCAGCAACCTGCTGTGTGGAGGCAACATAAGGAAGACGAATATTGCCAGCAAGATAATGATGACGAACAAAGTGAAGAGCACTCTCAAAGTGCTTCGTACGCTCATGAAATACTGGGTTGGCTGCGATTTTAATGGCACTTTGGTTATCACAAAAAATAGGAGTGGGGGCAGAAATAGAGATACCAAAGTCTTTTAAAATTTGACGCAGCCAAAGAACCTCCTTAGCAGTAGAAGTCATTGCATCATACTCAACCTCAGCTGTAGAAAGAGCAACAGTAGATTGTTTCTTGCTTTTCCAAGAAATAAGGGAATCACCAAGGAAAATGCAGAAACCAGTAGTAGAACGTCGATCAGCGGCATCACCTGCCCAGTCGGCATCACAATAGGCGCGCAACTCAAGAGAAGAAGTGGCAAAAAAAAGTAAAGAGCGAGATATAGTGCCACGAAGATAACGATGAACTCGTAAGAGAGCAGCATAATGAGTAGAGCGAGGCGCACTCACAAACTGACTGAGAACACGAACAGCATATGCAATATCAGGTCGAGTGACGGTCAGATAAACGAGAGCACCAACAAGAGCACGATAGTGAGTGGGATTCGGCAGAGGCTCTCCATCAGAAGAGGAAAGCTTGTGATGCAGCTCAATAGGAGTAGAAGCAGTACGGAGATCAGTGATATTAGCTCGTCGGAAAATGTCAGATATGTACTTCTGTTGAGACACCAAGTAGCCTCGATGAGAATAGGCAACCTCAAGACCCAGAAAGTAACGAAGAGGACCAAGGTCTTTCATTTGAAACTCGGTGTGTAACCGCTGTTTCAAGGAAAGAACAGTATCAACATCGTCACCAGTAATAACCATATCGTCAACATAAAGAAGAAGAATAGTGATGCCTCGAGGAGTCTGCCGAGTGAAGAGAGCATAATCATGAGAGCTCTCAGTAAAACCAAGAGTAAGAACCACACTGCGAAATCGCTCAAACCAGGCACGAGGTGCCTGTTTTAGCCCATAGATAGCTCGACGAAGATGGCAGACATGCTGAGAAGGATGAGAGAAACCAGGAGGAGGAATCATATAAACATCCTCAGAGAGATCACCATGGAGGAAGGCATTCGTCACATCCAACTAATGAAGTGGCCAGTGACGAGTAGCAGCAATAGCAAAAAGGAGACGAACAGTAGTCAACTTGGCTGTTTATATAAAAAAATTCACATGTCCTAATTTAAATCAAATTAAAAAAAATTTTTTAAAATCACATATAAGCCTAATCATAATCAAATTAGTGGTTAAGATAAATAAATCTCATCATATTTGGATATGTGCAAGTCTAGAAGATATCTTCAAGATAATCTCAAAATACAAATCTCAAGATCAGCCGAGAGCACCGATCTCAAGGCGATCCAAAAAATACTCAAATCTTAAGATCAGCCGAGAGCACAGACCTCGAGGCGATCTAAAAATATTCAAATATCAAGATCAGCCAAGAGCACCGATCTCAAGGCGATCCAAAAGTTCAAATCTTACGATCAGCTAAGAGCACCGATCTCGAGGCGATCTAAAAATATTCAAATATCAAGATCAGCCGAGAGCACCGATCTCAAGGCGATTAAAAAAAATACTCAGCTAAGAGCACCGATCCAACATATACTCAGCTAACATCCCAACATATATATATTTATATCCATTTATCCCAAAACTATGGCAAGGATATTTAAAATATATATATATATACATCCAAAAATATATATCTATATATATACTCATCTTAAAACAATGGCAAGAATGTTCATTTTGAAGCTGTGGCAAAATTTTAAAATTTCAAAACAATGAGATATATATTTTTAAGACGGCAATGAAGCATGTAATGTGACAACGAGACACATACAACAGCTATGTTCAAATATACACGCGATGTGATAAATATATATCAAGTCGAGACTCAAAATATAAAATAGTCAAGATTTGAAAATTCATACAAATCGACAATTAAACTCAGCGGTTTCAAGACAATAGAAGTTAAAGACCCAAAGAGTCTCACAAGTCAAGACTCGAAGGAAGTTTCACAAGCATAAAAGCCGAAGCTTTTGGAAAGTCAAAATCAAGTTTATGATTCATCAACATAGAGAATTCATAACTTGAAAATTTAAATCAAACTCAAGATGCACATCAGATCCAAAATGCAAAATGTCCAAGACACAAGTTCAGACACAAGCCAGTCCACAAGTCAAGATGATTTCAAATTTCATGTATTTTTAATGAGTCTATGAATTCAAATTTATTGAAATAAATGAAATTGATGACTACAACTTGTTTCCTTTTTTTCACACTTATTTCTTAATCGGAGGTTCCTGTGACAATGTCCGGGGTAATTAACATTAAGAGCTTGCCCCTAATGGAAGTCATGAACCCTTAATCTCTTGAAGTCATATAAAATTAAAATTTGATTTGTGATCCATTATTTTTAACCGGTCTAAACATAATCAAAGGCCGGGTGAGAAAAAAAGGAGTTCACAAATTCTGGCACGCCCGGTGGGGACCTGACTTATCCTCCCATCTTTGAAAATGAGTGTGAAAAAGATATTGATAAAAAAAATATATATATATATAATAAAAAATAATAAAAATATCAATGTTTCATCTTCTATGACTGGTGGGTTTTGTTCCCAACCAAATGAGAAGATAAAGGGGGCAAGCCGCCAAGGTCTTAAAAAGAAAATCCCGCTTTGGCTAGATAAGTTGGAAGACCTATTGTTACCAATGAGCGGCCCAGGGGCAAGTTCAAAACAAATAGAGAAGGTTTATGTGTCGTGGAGATCGTCTATGAAGGAGGCGCATACCAACTCATTGATGCTAATGGAGAATAACCTATGCACAAATCAAAGAAGTAGACTGGTCATGTACAAATGTGCGATGAAGTGCATGGCATGTTATCTCAAAGTTTCATTTTATGAACCAAGACATTAAATCTCAATTAATTTTCTTGATTCAACAAAAAAAAAGGAGGGGAGTAATGTAATCACATTGCTATGATTCCATCATCGAATGAATAATCTCCAAGGCCTAATATGAAATGGAAAGAAATTAAAGAGAATTTTATGTTCATAGCAAATGTCTCAAAAAAACCAACTACTAAAGCAAATATATACTAAAAAATAGTTCTAAAAGCAAAACTAGCTAAACAAATAAAAAAAGATAGAGTTCTTCAATGTTTGAAGAATTGAGCACAAGACTTCTTTGCTTTCTCGAGTCTATCAATCAATGTGGTGAAGAGAGCAACATCGCTATCATCTGAATCGTCTTCCCGAGCCTCAGCAAGTTGTGTTCTACTATCATCCGGTGTAGTTTGCAAGTTGGTTTGTGCGAGAATAGAAATTTCCAAGGACTGTTCTGAAGTTGTTACTTCTTGACGCAAAATCTTTATCCTATCTGAAATGTCACAAATCATGTTCTGAAGTTGGTGGCGTTTGGCTTCAAGTTTCTGAAGTTCATCCTTCTTCATATTATTGTCATTGATTAAATTCACTTTGTGCTAGTTAAGATCCTCGAGTGCTAATGTTGTATTTAGCACACGATCTTTGGCTTGTTGCTTATGTACATGAGCTTGGACATTGGGCTTTTCTGAAATCTCTTTAACAAGTAATGCACATCGAGATACCTTTTCCAGAGCATGTTCAAAATTGTTCGAGTTAATGCCGAAGGACATAAGAAATTTACTTGATGCTTTCACGCCATCAATAACATTTTGGTAGTTGTATTGATCAAGAGAGTTAATACTTTCGACTACCTCGTCCCGTAGGAATAATACGGCATTACTCAAATCTACAAAAAAAAAAAAAAGGATGATAAATAATGATAAATTAGTAAATCGAAAGAGAGTGAAAGTAATTTTACCCTGTGGGATTGAAGTAGACGGGCCCGCACTAGTGTCGACGTTGGCAATGGTAGGCTCTAATTCTTTTATATGTTGTCCTAAAAGAATGAAAGATTGTCATTGAAGGGCTAAATTTCAAGAATTTTGTCAAAGATGAAGGTAGAGTGAAATTACCTTCAGTCTGTTTTGATGATGATGTAACTTCAATATTTGTGTCACCATCCTTCAATTCTTCTGTGGAGGGAGTAGAAGTTTTAATAAATTCTTCAGAAGTAGTCCGTCCCAAAGAAGGCGAACTTTCATCATCTCCAAAGCCTGAAATTCAAAATACATGTTAATGCTATGCGGTATGAATAGGTGAATAAATAAATAAATAAAAATATATACCTTCTGGAATTAATGGCGAATGGTGTTGTGGTTGAGTCTCTAAGACAGTTGGCATATCACCTAAGCCAGGTCAAATGCAAATAAGGACAAAATAATAAGAAATTTAATGAATGATAACAAGTTGATCATACCGTGTGGTTGATCAGGAATTATTTCCTCATTTTGGGCAGATATGACATTTTCTGGTGGTGTATCATCAATTTGTATACCTACTAAGAAAAAGTTTGAGTAAAGAAAATATATGTATTCGCCAAAAAAAAAAAAAAAAATCTCTGAAGAATATTTATTGAGGAAATAAAGAAAAAGAAATTCACAAAAAAAAATGATGACGAATAAATGAATGAATGGGATGCGGAAGCATTGATAAAAAAATCTGAAGAATATTTGTACATATTATATGTATAAAAAAAAGGGAGGAAATTAAAAAAAAAAAAAAAAAGGCGGACACAATGATGGTGGACGAAGCAGCACATGTGCAAGTCTTGATGTAAAAAAAAAAAAAAAAAAAAAAATATATATATATATATATATATATATATATATATATATATATAAATATAATGAAAGGCGAACAAAGCAGCAATGCATGCATGTGCTGATAATTTATATGCACAAAAGTGGAAAGTTAACATATAAATAAATAAATAAATGGGCGGAAGTAAAGAAAGTCATGAATGAATGTGCAGCTGGATGTGCTTTTTGGTTAAATATACATATAGTAAAAAGTCATGAATGAATGTGCAGCTGGATATGCTTTTTGGTTAAATATACATATAATAAAAAGTCATGAATGAATGTGCAGCTACATGTCCTTTTTGGTTATATATATATAAACATGGAGGGTTACTGTGCAAAAAAAATATAATAATAAAATAAAAAAAAAGAAAGTAATGATAAACAAATAAATGAAAGTTTTAATTTGTGTATATATATACACACCTTGAGTTCGTTGGCGTTTTACGGAAGAGGGTGGATCGATGGTAGAGTAACCCCGCTTGGACG
The DNA here is from genome assembly GCA_020875875.1 of Dioscorea alata. NCBI lineage: Eukaryota > Viridiplantae > Streptophyta > Magnoliopsida > Dioscoreales > Dioscoreaceae > Dioscorea > Dioscorea alata. The sequence continues at coordinate 21,232,359 of CM037012.1, forward strand.
TAGAGAGACCAATGAAAATACCTTCATTGATAAATCTTGGTGTTCTTGAAGATTGACCTCGATCCTTACTTGTGACAGGCTCTCTTTGAGTTAGAGATGTAATGCTTTGATTGAAGAAAGCTTCAACATTGTTGAACCACTTATGTGCATAGATTAATAAGAGTTTAGCACTCCTGTCATGCTCAGGAATATAAAACAAACTTGAGGTCCTTTGGCGAGAGAAATGAAACCAGTAACCCGCAAGAATCCCAAGGGAGGAAGGCTCTCTAGGGATATTAACATATTTTGGAAAATATTGGTCATAACCAAATTGACGCCCAAATCGATGAGGATTGTAAGGTTCTGCATAAATATCCCAAGCACAACGTAGTGGAAGAACCCCACAACGAAGACAAATTACATACTCTATTGTGGAAGAGTCCAAAGCTTCTGGCCCTGAAGAATACCTAGAGTCTCGTATCCTCTCGCCATTGTGTTGTAGAAATGGAAACGGACGCCATACAAAATTTTCTTCACGTCTGATAAATCTTCTCACATTCAAAGGACAATCAAACGGGGTTGGAGAAGCATTCATATAATGTAACATCTCTGGTATCACCGAAAGTCCTGGAATAGTAGATGTGTCAGCATGAATCCTCCTTCGAAGATATATTCTAGGGAAGTGACATCCAGCCCATGCATATAGAAAGTGAGAAGGAAAAATTGTTGTGGAAAATCCAGGACCTCTCCTATTATTAACCATGGTGTTTAACCCCACATATATCCGTGCTAATACCGCGGGAGCAAAAGCGATCTTCTTCCCGTATACAACATCAGAAGCCATCATGAAAACTGTCGCCCTGATCAAATTACGTCCTCTTGGCATGATGAAGCAACAAATCCAAAGGGCTATGAAAGCCGCTAAGTCAGCATATTGAGAGGGTTTTGGAGGAGGATCAGACTTTGAATCAAACTGTGTTCTCTTTCTAAAAAAACTTATCCAATTATCAAACGATACACCTTTATCATGTCGGGAAAAATCTTGTCTTGCGAGCCATTGATATATATAAAAAAGGTTTCACAAAACAGTAAAGTCAGAAATACCTCTCTGCTGAAATATGTCATTAGTGGGGATGAACTCATCATACATATCACCGCTGATAGGAAGTCCTCCAAGAAGTTTGATGTCCCACAAAGAAATTCCTACCTCTCCATGTAGAAAGTGAAAGGTGTTGGTTTCAGGACACCACAATTCCACCAATGACTTATAAAAATTAAAATCCATATCATATCGTCCAATTGAAGATATAATCCCTCCCACCAGTTCCCCGTGGGACAACTCATTGCGATAATCATTAATAACATCTTTGGCCCAATCAGCATAATCCGGAGAATCAATCAACTCACTTTTGACGGGATTCTTACCCTTCCACCCTAGACGGTGATTGATGATTTTATATCCAAGAGGTTGGAAAATATGTGAATCTTGTGCACTCCCTTCAGGCTTCAAGTAACTTGCATCAATCCTGCTATCTTCGTGACATCGGTTCAGAGTAAGCCTTGCAGTAACTAAACGAGCCGCAGGGCGTTTCACTCACTCTGAATGCTCTTCTCCCTCATAAATAATAATCGGCTCAGATCTTATACCAAAAGTAGGGTTGTGCCGAGTAAGAATTTGACCATGTGGGGATTCATTGCAACATTGATCAATATCCCAAAAAGATTCTTTTTGCGAATTGTTGGCCATAACAACACAAAAGATATAGAGTTCCTACGTCTCTCACTCAATCTCACTAAGGTTCTTCGTGAGAGAAGTATGAAGGGGGCATTTGTTTATATAAAAAAATTCACATGTCCTAATTTAAATCAAATTAAAAAAAAAATTTTAAAATCACATATAAGCCTAATCATAATCAAATTAGTGGTTAAGATAAATAAATCTCATCATATTTGGATATGTGCAAGTCTAGAAGATATCTTCAAGATAATCTCAAAATACAAATCTCAAGATCAGCAGAGAGCACCGATCTCAAGGCGATCCAAAAAATACTCAAATTTTAAGATCAGCCGAGAGCACAGACCTCGAGGCGATCTAAAAATATTCAAATATCAAGATCAGCCAAAAGCACTGATCTCAAGGCGATCCAAAAGTTCAAATCTTACGATCAGCCAAGAGCACCGATCTCGAGGCGATCTAAAAATATTCAAATATCAAGATCAGCCGAGAGCACCGATCTCAAGGCGATTAAAAAAAATACTCAGCTAAGAGCACCGATCCAACATATACTCAGCTAACATCCCAACATATATATATATATATATATATATATATATATATATCCATTTATCCCAAAACTATGGCAAGGATATTTAAAATATATATATATATATACATCCAAAAATATATATCTATATATATACTCATCTTAAAACAATGGCAAGAATATTCATTTTGAAGCTATGGCAAAATTTTAAAATTTCAAAACAATGAGATATATATTTTTAAGACGGCAATGAAGCATGTAATGTGACAACGAGACACATACAACGGCTATGTTCAAATATACACGCGATGTGATAAATATATATCAAGTCGAGACTCAAAATATAAAATAGTCAAGATTTGAAAATTCATACAAATCGACAATTGAACTCAGCGGTTTCAAGACAATAGAAGTTAAAGACCCAAAGAGTCTCACAAGTCAAGACTCGAAGGAAGTTTCACAAGCATAAAAGCCGAAGCTTTTGGAAAGTCAAAATCAAGTTTATGATTCATCAACATAGAGAATTCATAACTTGAAAATTTAAATCAAACTCAAGATGCACATCAGATCCAAAATGCAAAATCCCATGTATGCATGTGCTGAAGAGCATCAAGTTCCTCTGTCATAGCCTGTTGCCACTGGGGATATTTCACAGCCTCACGATAAGACTGTGGCTCAGAATACGAGTGAATGGTAGCGAGGAAGGCTTGGAAATCAGAAGAGTATGTAGAGGAGAGAGAAAGTGACATGACGGGAAATGCGAAGACGGCGAGAATGGGGATCATAACATCGATAGCCCTTATGTTCAGAGCTATATCCTATGGTCTCTCAGTAGTGGGCAAAAGAACAAAACATGTGCAACCGAATGTGCGAAGATGACCATAGGAGGGACGAAGGGAGTAAAGACGTTCATAAGGTGTGCTGTCAGGGAGAAAGAAAGGAATGAGTGTAATGAGTGTATCTTCATTAGAGAGAAACCAAGCCATATAAATACAAGAGAGATGTACATGTGAGTAGGTATACACAGTGGTATATGTATAAGTACATTATATATGTATAAATACTCTAACACTTTTTATTTTTAGTTTGGTTATGGTTATTCTTTTATTTATTATATTTTTTCAATAAATTAGTGATTTATCATTTTTTTTTCAAAAAGAAAAAAAAATGCATTAGTCTCACACTATTGTTTTCGACCTCTTATTATTGAATAATAATAAGTATTTTTGCAAACTATAGGTTAAATATCTGGTCTTGAATGAAGCATGTGAATGATGTAGGAGTGGACATTCAATACATTGGCATTAAAAATACAATCATTCCTAGCAAGCCAGATGTTCCAAACTACTGCTTTAACTACTAATGTCCCTAGATCCCGTTTAGTAGGTGGCAGTGATTGTCACCACATCCCATAGAGTCAATGCATGGAAGAAGGAAGATAGGGGAGATCCAGAATTGTTGCCAAATAGCCCCAAACCAACATGGTAATAGAGCAATGGAGAAAAAGATGATCTACCGATTCCACCGCCGCATGGCACATGACACAAGTATCCGTTGGCAATCTATTGCATCTCCTGCGGGCTAAATTCTCCAAGGAGAGAATCATATTCTTCCACGCCAGCCAGTTGAAGATATTGATTTTTTTTTTACACTAGTTATGCCAGAAGAACTTGTAAACAGGGCATCGCAGGCCACCATCGATAAGGAAGTTGTAGAAGGACTTGACCGAAAAGACCCCGTTCCCAGTTAGCTTCCATATTTTGTTATCCTCCGAGTCTCTGATGACAGTCGTAAGTCTCACATGGATCACCTGCACTTCCTCAACTTCCGAGAATGGGTGAACCGTTAAAAGGTGATCCAACTCTTGAATCGTGCCATTAGGATGTGAGCAACCGTTGAATTTCTCCGGCCATAAATGCATGGATGCCTGCCAGTTAATCCAACAATCCTTCCAAAATAAAGTGTTGGCACCCGAGTTGATCACAAATGAGACATATCACTTGAGCACCGGTTGACTCTACACCACCCCTTTCCAAAAGAAAGAGATCCTCCCACCTCTTGTTGTTCTAATCAGTCCCCAGGGCCACCCGTAGTTGAAACGAACCACCTTAGCCCCACCCCAGGAGGGGTCTGTCGTGTATTTCCACCACCATTTTCCCAACAGGGCTTGGTTAAAGGTGGACAGATCCAGAATTCCCTAACCCCCTGATCACGTGCTCGACATAAGATTCGCCAGCTCATCAGACGACAACCTGGACTATCAATATCCAGGCCTGACCACAAGAAATCCCGTCTTATACGGTCAATTTGTTTGATCACCCAGCAGGGGAGGTGGAAAATGGACATCCAATGGAGAGATGCTTCGTTTTCCATGAGGCAAGACGATGTCGCACCTTCATAATAATCCCCTCCCACTCTTGTATGTGGGGCATCAAGCCAGAAACCGGGAGACCCAGATAAGTAACTGGTAATTGACAAACTGCACAGTGTAGCGTATCAGCTGCCGTCGGATTGGTTGTCACCCCCGAACTACACGTATAGAGGCAAGATTTTGAGAAGTTCATTTAGAGGCCAGACATTCCTTCAAACAAGTATAAGATGAGCTTGATGATCTGTAAGTCTTCCAAACCGCCAATCGTGATTAATAGGAGGTTATCAACATAGTGAAGGTTATACATACTACCCGAATCCCCAAGAGGAACACCCACCAAAATCATGGAAGTTAATGTGTGGGTGAACATCGAACTGAGGGCATCTGTTACCATAAGAAACAGAAGCGGGGACAAAGGATCACCTTGACATAGACCTCTTTTATACCTAATGTAACCATTGGGAGAGCCATTCACCAGGATGTTGGCTTTGGAGGATATGAGTAAATCATTTATCCATCCTCTCCAAGTTGTCCCAAATCCCGGCCCCTAGCCTCCATCAGATCCAAAAGGAAATCCCAATCCACCGAGTAGAAAGCCTTAGCGAAATCCACTTTAAAAACATGCCCGGGAAGCCTGCGTTTACGAATACTAAAAATTAATTCCTCCGCCGTCGCAATATTGTCTAAAATACATCACCCCCTTCAAGAATGCCGACTGATCAGCATCCACCAGGCAATCATAACTTTGCTCAGTCGAGACGCCAGAACTTTCGAGATAACTTTCAAAGATGAGTTAATAAGACTGATCGGGCGGTAATCCCCAGGCTGTTCAAGCGTCCCAACCTCAGGAATTAAAGCAATGCTAGCCCAGTTAATCCTCTCTAGATTAGTGTTCCCAGAGCAGAAATCATCACACAGTCGGGTAAGGTCGGTCTTGATGGTCTCCCAGAATTGTCTGAAGAAATGCAATGGGAAACCATCCGGGCTCGGTGCTTTGTCACAACCAAGGCTAAAGACAGCCGTTTTGATTTCGTCCAAGGTGAAAGGTTGCTCCAACATGGACGGAGTGACATACGGCTTGTTGGCAAAGAGCACTCGCAGGTCCGTCTTGAGTCTTGACGGCCTGTTAACACCAAAGTACTGTACACCTTTCCAATATCCTTAGGTTCTGTGTAAGAGACCCCGTTGTGGCAAATACTTGGGATGAAGTTATGATTCTTGCGACCGTTAGCCACCGCATGAAAGTAGCTAGTGTTTTCATCCCCTTCCTTCAGCCATTTTAGTATCGATCGTTGTTTCCAGTAGATTTCCTCCTGTTTAGCAATGTTATTCAGTTAAGAAAAAATGTCAACTTCCTATCTGGATTCTGGAGAGGTTAAACTTCTTTCCTCCTTGATCAGGTCAATGCACTCTGCTTGTGCATGAGATTAAGCTTTTTAAGCTTGATGGAACCAAAGGAGAACTTAGCCCAATATCGCAGATGATCCCTAAGCTCTTGCATTTTCTTGGCCCAAATGAAAGCCCCACAGCCCTGTGGCAAGTCAGCCTTCCACCACTGCTCCACCATCTCCTGAAAACCCTCCGCCGAGGTCCAGGCCACTTCGTATCTAAACAGTCTAGGACGGTGGATGCGTGGTTACCAACTTCGAGGCGAATAGGCACATGATCGGACCCCAGCCTCGGCAGGCTCTTCTGAATCAGTTTGGGAAAAAGATTTACGCACTCACCATTGACAATGAACCGATCAAGCTTAACACAAATAGGATCTACCTGACCATTGGTCCATGAGAATCTACGTCCTACCGAGGTGGGTTCCAGCAACCCTAGATCTTGGAGGCAGGAATTGGCCATCCTAATATCCTCCAGATTAGGATTGCCCGAGTTCTTGTCCCCAGTATCAAAAATGGCATTAAAGTCTCCGCAGAAAATCCACTGGGCCCCCTGGGGTACAACACAGCCCCTTAGTTCCTCCCAGAAGGCCAATTTTAGCGATCTGGCATTCGGCCCATATACCGTGGTGCAACGCCACTGCAGATTATCCTTCTTGGAGATGAAATCCACCGATAAACTGAAGATGCCCATCTTCACCAATTTCCCAACAAGGTTCGCACTGTTCCACCTAATGATAATGCCACCGGCCGACCCACTAGCAGAAACTGAGAGGAATTGATCAAGATGAGAACCACCGATTTCCCGCCAAATAGACGGGGAAATCTCTTCCAGCTTAGATTCTTGAAGACAGCAAACGTCGACAAAATGAAGAAGAAGAAAGTCTTTCACCAGAAACCTTTTGGCCGGCTTCCCAAGCCCCCTAACTTTCCAAGTGATGATATTCATAATAACACCTTAAACTACGCGACTTTGCGAAGAGGACGCCCGCTCCAGAAGGGAAGCAACATGCAAGTGTTCTAATTCACGTAACTGATTAAGGCAGACATGCACAGGATCCACAAATGTAATATCGCAGGCAGTACAGTAATTTTCAAGTTGTGCATTACACCAATCAGAAATGAGCAAGGGGTTGGAGGGCGTACCTGCCTCCCTGGCCTCAAACTGTAACTTCTTCTTTGTCGATCTCGGCGGTTCCACAAGGTAGCCAGCCTCTTCATTGAACCTGGAAGAAGGTTCCTTCGCTCTCTCACTCCTTTGGGCCTCCCCATTTTTTCCAGAGGATGTGGCGTGTGTCTTCCCTGGGAGATCAGGCAATAGTTTCTTGATGTTGACCTCAAACTCCGAAATTGAGTCCTCAGATCCGGAAGCTTCCCCATTAGGTGACTCACATGATGTCCATTATATTATTCTGTGTATTCTTCGGATGATCCTGTCTTGGCTTTCCTCAGTGGCGGGCAGAGTTAGTGAGAGTTTGGAGGAGGTGATTTCTACTATCAAGCATAGCTTGGAGTTCATTGGCCCTCAAGCTAGTGGAGTACGTGTTCCCCTAACCGTGGAGGAGGATATCTCTCAGGGTGAGTGGTAGGCTTATGTACGTCAGTGTTGTGGCCTTGTGTTAGGCCTGTTTTGCCTCTTTGACTTATGTTCTTTTGCTTTTTGGTGCTTGTACTGTTTGCTTACCTCACCTAGTGGTTGGTCCTTTGTATTTTGTTCCCTATTTTAATATAGTGGTTTATCCACCTTTTCAATATATATATATATATATGATGTAGGAGTGTTACCATATCCAACCTTTGAAAGAATTATTTTGTTATTATATATTCATTTATAATATGTAAATTAAATAATATAGGTGACATATCTGATTAAATAATTTTGTAATTATTATATGATATTTTTTTTAAAAAAAAAAAGAAATTTGTTCAGATTTGTTCAAACAAAATGACTAAGGATTCAGATTTGTACAACAATTATATTTACAAAAAAAGGAACTATATATTTCTTAGTTCTAAAATTTAAAGTTTATTTTCCATAGTTTATTTATTTATTTTGGACTACATTAACAGTTGAAAGATGCACTGTTAACTAGTTAAGCTATTAATAAGTAATTTTTAAAAATTCTTATTATATTTAAATTAAAAAAATAAAAAGTAAGGGGATTTAAAATATAAGGATGGTTTTTTAGCAGTTAAAATAAAAATTAAAATGTTTTACATCACGCGAAACACAGACAAAGTTCTTATTCCTTTCATGAAAAAAATCATCTTTCATATAACAAGTTTCTAAGCGTGTTTTGGTTTGTGGAGTCAAATTGGATAGATTGATTCTTTGACTCGGGGCAAATATAAAGTTTTGGTTGGTGAAATATTATTAAAAAAAAAAACATTTTTCATGTTCAAAGATGTGTTTGGTTTTCGCCTTTATTTAAAAAAAGAAAAAGAAAAAAAATAAAAAGATGGGTTCGCTTTGTAGGGTAGAACAGGTTGGATTGACTTGTTGACTCAAAAATAAAGAGTGTGTAGATAAAAAAATTTGTAGGGCATTAATTTGTGCTGGTAATAAGTGCATATAAAATTAATAAATTAAAGCCATGAGTGACACTTAAAATTTTGAGTCCCTGAATTAATATATATATATATATATATATATATATATATATATATATATATATATATATATTAAGCTATGAACCGACTTATTTTGATCTTTTTATTTTTTAGCTAATATAAATTTATACATATGTCAAAAAATTAAGCATGTTATGTTTAATGCAGTCATAAAAATTAAAAAATTATATACTTAATGATGCCATTATCTGATGTAATCCTAAATTAATTGGGTCAAATATATATGATTAAACAAAAAAATTTCATGCAAAAAATACTAAATAAGTAAATAGATTTAAATACTATTGAAATAATAGTTATTTTTCTAAGTAAATTTCATTTCAGGATAAATTTGTAAAACAAAGTAAAGTAAAGGGAAACAAAAAATGAGAAGGCATTTTGAATAGATTTTATGACTAGTTATTAGTATTGGTAAAATCATTCTAATTGAATTAGGATTAAGAAAAATCCTTCTAATCTAATTAGAGTTTTCAATTACTATTAATTGAGTGAGATAATGTCATTGTCATTTGTCAAGCCTCATCACAGTTTGTTGAAAAGTATTTTGTAATCAAGACTCGAAGTCAGCTGTTAACAACAATGTGATTGTCATGCCTAGCTATCACTGTGATTGAATTCTAACAATAATTAATGCTTATTTTTAAGATGATATTAATTATTATGTGAATTATCTTTCATTCTGTGATGCTATAAAAAGTTGCTCAAGGCCTTCGCAACAAAACCACAAGAACATGTCTAGAGGCTTTCTAGGAATAATATATAGTTTCAACATGAAATCACTGCTTCCCTCAAAGTTCGCCACCTTCCCAACATTGATGATGATGATGGTGCTTTCACTGTTAGTACTACTCTTCACCAATCTTTGTTTCCCTGTTTTCAACATGGCAGCAGCTTCAAAGATTGAAGCCCAAGGGAGAGCTCTTCTTCAATGGAAGGCCACCCTTGAAACACAAGAACTCCTTGACACCTGGACATCAAAAACCAGTCCATGTAACTGGACTGGAATCACTTGCAGATATAATGGCCATCACATGGCAACCATCACCAGGGTCCAACTGGGAGAGTTGGGACTAGAAGGGAAGCTGGAGACTCTCAACTTCTCAGCTTTGCCATCACTCAGAGTTCTCGACCTCAATGGCAGCCATATACATGGATCCATCCCCGCAGCCATTTCAGCTCTCTCCAAGCTCACCTTCCTTGATCTCTCTACCAACAATCTCACAGGCGTCATCCCTTCAGAGCTTGGTAATTTAACAAGACTCAACACCCTATTGCTAGCTGAGAATCAGTTACGTGGCTCCATACCTCCTTCTTTTGGAAAGCTTTTGAACCTGAAATGGTTAGTCATCTCCTTAAATTTCTTAGTTGGTTCCATCCCTCCAGAGTTTGGAAACTTGACCAAACTCAATATTATATATCTATGGAGAAATAACCTCACTGGCTCCATCCCTAGTGAGATTGGACATTTGGTGAATCTTAAGGAATTTGATGTCCCGAGTAACAATATAAGAGGTTCCATCCCTGTAGACATAGGAAACTTGTCTGAACTGAGCTGGTTAAACCTTCATGACAACCAATTATATGGGTCCATACCAAGCCACATAGGAAATATGCTCAAGCTTGAAACTTTTCACCTATATCACAATAGCATAAATGGCTCCATTCCTTGTGAGATTGGAAATCTAGTGAACTTGAGAAACCTTGAAATATCTGACAACCAAATAACTGGTCCCATCCCACATAGCATTGGAAACCTTACCAAGCTTGAAACTTTTTACCTATATGACAATGGCATAAATGGGTCCATTCCTTGTGAGATTGGGAATTTAGTGAACTTGAGAGACCTTGAAATATCTGACAACCAAATAACTGGTCCCATCCCACATAGCATTGGAAACCTTACCAAGCTTGAAACTTTTTACCTATATGACAATAGCATAAATGGCTCCATTCCTTATGAGATTGGGAATCTAGTGAACTTGAGAGACCTTGAAATATCTGGCAACCAGATAACTAGTCCCATCCCACATAGCATTGGAAACCTGACCAAACTTGAAAAATTTGCCCTGTATAACAATGGCATAAACGGGTCCATTCCTTGTGAGATTGGGAATCTAGTAAAATTGGTAATTTTTTCATCATCTGAAAACCAAATAACTAGTCCTTTCCCAAGTAGCATTGGAAACCTAACCAAACTTAAATATTTTGACCTATCTAGCAATAAAATAACTGGCTCTATCCCTCCATATTTTGGAAATTTGAAGGGTCTTACTGTATTAAAATTATTTAACAATCATCTCTTTGGTAAAGTGCCCAATGAATTTAAAAACCTTACAAACTTAATTTTTCTTGAGCTTGCAAACAACCACCTTTTTGGTAATCTACCATTAGATTTGGCTAAAGGAGGTTTGCTTCAGCATCTTGGTTTAACCAATAATAATTTCCAAGGTCTCATTCCGACCAGTTTGAAAAATTCAACAAACTTAGTCAGGGTCCGGCTTGAAAGAAACCAATTCACTGGAGATGTCTCTCAAAGCTTTGGAGTTCATCCATATTTGGTTTATATTGATCTAAGCTTTAACAGATTGTCTGGCACTTTATCACCGTCTTGGGGAGCATGCCTCAACTTGACAAGCTTTAAAATATCAAGCAACAGAATCAACGGACAAATACCACGGGAAATCGTTCAATTGCCAATGTTACAGATGCTTGACATCTCTTCCAACAATATAGTGGGAAAAATTCCAAGGGAGTTGGGTAAGTCATCTTATATGTTTCACTTGAACATAAGCAATAATCACCTCACAGGAGCCATACCACCAGAATTTGGGGATCTACCTTCATTAGAAGTTCTAGATTTGTCAAGCAATAATTTGATTGGAGAAATACCAATACAGTTGAAGAATTGCATTAAATTGAGCACACTCAAGTTGAGCAATAAACTACTAAATGGCACCATCCCTTCACAATTTGGTAATTTAAACTTGCATGATGATCTAGATTTAAGTGACAATTTATTCATGGGAGAAATACCACCACAACTTGGCAAGCTAACGGAGTTGCAAGAGTTGAATCTATCACACAATGAGTTGGCTGGTCACATTCCTTCTTCTTTTCAGTCAATGGCAAGTTTAACATTATTGGATTTATCTTATAATTCTCTGGAAGGTCCGATCCCAAAGAACCATTTCTTTCAAACGGCTCCCATTCAATGGTTTACCCACAATAAGGGCTTATGTGGTCAAGTGCAAGGTTTGCCACTATGTGCTCAATCCCAATCAATAAGTAGAGATGATGCAAAGAAACAACATAAAGTCATTATCTTGATTATTGTTTTGGTACTTGGCACTTCACTTATCATATTTCTAATAAGTGGAATATTCACATTGCGTTGTTATAAGAGAAAGAGATCCACTATAAATGACACAAGGGAAGAATTTGATGGCCATTTCTTCTCTATTTGGAGAGTCGATTATGGAAAGGAAGCATACAAAGAGATCATAAGAGCGACAGAAAATTTCAGTGAAAAGTATCAGATTGGTACCGGAGCATTTAGCACAGTATACAAAGCATCACTATCATCAGAATTGACACTTGCTATTAAGAAAATTCAAGAAGAAGAAGCCCAAGTGAATGAGCAAGCTTTCCAAAATGAAATACAAGCATTAACTGAAATCCGGCATCGAAATATTGTGAGGTTTTATGGTTTTTGCTCCACTAATAGATTCAACTTTCTTGCATATGAGTATATGGAGAGAGGAAGCTTGAGTGCCACTTTGAGATCTGAAGAAAGGGCAATGGTCTTGGATTGGATCAAGAGAGTTAGCATTATACAAGACATTGCCCAAGCTTTATCTTATTTGCATCATGATTGTGCTCCACCTATCATTCATCGAGACATAACGAGCAACAACATTCTTCTTGATGAGGAGTACAAGGCTTGTGTTTCAGACTTTGGTATTTCGAGATTGCTAAAGCCTAACTCATCACATTGGAGTTTACTTGCAGGCACCTATGGGTACATGGCACCAGGTATGCATATATCTCCTAATCATTTTAATTATTTCTTTTATTCATATTCTCTTGTAATTAGATTTTTTACATTTACCAATGTTGAACATGAACACTAACGAAGGAATATTGAACTGAATTATGACTAAACTTGCCTTAATTTATTGCTATTTGCAGAGCTTGCCTATGTAATGAGAGTGACTGAAAAATGTTATGTATATAGTTTTGGGATTGTAGCACTTGAAGTGATACATGGGACACATCCTGGTGATCTCCTAAGCAACTTTTCATTGAGTATGTTAGTGAAAGATACCCTCGATACACGTGTTCCTCTTCATATAGCTGATCAAGTGATCACAAACCAAGTGCTTTTAGTGATTTTAGTGGCAATGCAGTGCATTGACAATGATCCGCAGGCTCGCCCTACAATGCAACAAGTATCTCAAAGGTTGTCTTCTCCAAATTCTTTGCCATCACTTGACATCTATTCTTTTCAAGCACTTACACTTGATCACCTCATAAACATTGTACAAGTTCATGTTGATGATCAAGCGTGTGAATAATGGGAACTTAGGTACGATTAAGTCTTATTCCATTAAGTTTCTTTAATTAGATGCACATCCCTTGCTTAATATCCAATATGACTAGCACCATGCATTTATATTTCTTGTTTGATTGACATTTTAGCATTGTTGCAAATATTTCAATATCTGGTTGAACTTTAGCCATGCATATCACTAAAAGAAAAAAAAAGTGCTTCTATTTTAATCAACCTTTTGCATTTGTCAAGAGAGAGAAAAATTTCTCATGCAAATCACATTGGCCAAAATAAATTTTAGCTTGAATAACATTATATAGACCTACTTTTCCAATATAAATTTTCTTGTCTAAGTGTTAAATAAGATGAGAACTAATATTATAAATATATTCTTGGTTTAATGCAGCTCATATTATTAAGCGTCCCAAACATGGATGTTGAATCTATGTGCTTCATCTTTTCCAATAAAAAGGCACAATCCTAGTTACTCAAGGGAGAGTGATCTATCCTTGAGTTTTCAAAGCAATCCACTTTTCTGTTTGTTTGTCTTGGTCCTCCTTATCTTCGTTAGTTTGTGATGTTGTAATGAACTCTCCTTTTTATGTTCATCATCTTGTACTGCTATAATTAACTCTCTTTTTATTTTAATAAAGTGGTTGTTCAATTTTGTTTATCCTACATGTTGATAGCTGGTAAACAAGTTAAATTTAATCATGTTAGGTTCAATTCGAGCATTGCTTGAAATTTCGAGTTGAGTTTAAGCTTTATAGAGCCAAATTAGAGCAGCTCATGAGTAGCTTGATTGATTGATAACCCTAGCTACCTATTGAGTTGATTATTCTACATTTCTATTAATTCATTCCTTGCGGTTTGCTTCTATTTTTTGGAAAGAAATAAAGAAGAGATCCATGCCTTTATCCATTTAAGTTGGAAGAAGTTTGTTGTTTCTTAAAGTCTAACTTTTCATTAGAAATATTTTCTATCAATGGTAACCTTCTTACAAAGAATGCAAACCCTTCCATGCTCTATATCTTGACTTTAGCACGTTCTGCGTACAGACTGCTAGGAAATGTTACTATGCTGGCTAATTTAACTCTGTAATCATGCAAAGCTCATAATAAAGAATGTTGGCTTGAATTAATATTTTAAAAATAAAACTATGTATTTTGGAAGTAGACTTAACTTTGTGCAAATTTTCCAAATGATTATTTTTTCTTTTTTAATTTATTTTTCTTTTCAGAAAATAAAAGAAACTTGTTTACATTTGTTCAAACTATTTATGCAAATAAAAAAAAAAAACTTGTTCAAACTAATCACTAATGTTTCAGTGTTAGCTTTAGTTTTGAACTATCACTATCTTGATTATGCGCATTCCCCTTTTAATACAAAGCTAACTACTCTAATTATGCTAAAAATATATGTGCTCTTGACTTATAACAGTGTAGAAGATTTTTTTTTTTTTTGAAAAGGTGGATAACCACTTTAATTAAAATAAAACGACAGTACACAACCTTCGTCGAGCATAAGACGGACAAACAAGTACAAAACACAAAGTTACCACAAGCTGTGGTAACCGAGAACAAAAACTAACCCAAAAACCAAGACAACACCAGGATCAGAACAGGCGCCCCCCAACAAGACCGCGGAAATCACCAATTATATAATGAAAGATTTCATCTTGTCCTTTAAAGCTAGTAAAGTATATACATCACCAATTATATAATGAAAGATGTTATTCCTAACACCTTCAAACCTGGCCAAATACTGTCATATATATATTTTGGAAAAAAAAAAAATTGAAGTTCTAAGTTTTTGTTTGATTGTTTTAATTGTTAGTGAGTCACCTACCTCGCTTGATGATATGAGACAAGACAAGATTATACTTTCATTTTTTAGTCATACATAGTCTCAAATTTAGCGTGAGTTTTAACCAAAGGTCAAGTAATTTCTTTGAAGGTAATAACATCTCTTGTTCCATATTTTCTAATGATGAGATCAGAAATCTTGTGCATCTGAAACTACATTCATCACACAAACAATAGTATATTTTGCGGATACACCCTCTTTTTCTTCATAATTACATTGGATCCACCGAATAAAAAGAAAAAAAATTTAAGAAAATTTTCTAGTAGTCCATCTAGTAGTGATCCATATCTTGATGCATTTGTGTCCGTTCAATATACATCGGACGGCTGAGAGCTCTCCCGCGCATTTCAAAACCCACCCCCAAATTCGGTGAGGATCAAAGCGGCGGCCATGGAGGGAAGCGAGAGCGAGGCTGTCTTCGATGCTTGCGATCTTAACCCTCAGCGCTTCATCAACGAGGTCCTCAACGCACGATCTATTGATCTCTCTGTAACTTTTCTCAACCCTAATGTTTGCACTTTTTTGATTCCTCAGGCAGGCTTCTTTCATCATGCATGGGATGTGGGAAGAAGCAATCTGATGAACTTCCAAAGGTATAAAGTCCTCATCTTTGCCGCATTATTCATCAATTTTGTAGTTTTTTGGATGATTTATTAGTGTTTTGTTTGTGATTGTTTGAAATAGGTGGTTATTTTCTAGGATTAGGAGCGATTGGTTATCAGAGTGCTTAGCATCATTTATTATCTCTGAATGATAGATAATTCTGGTGTTAGATTCAATCTAAGATGGATGGGAAGCGCAATTCATTATGCTGATGATCTGTAGATTGTAACCACAAACAATGGTATTTGATTCACTTCACGCCTTTTCAGCAAGTCGGGGTTTTTATTTGGGGGAACAACTGTTTTGCTGATCTTTGTATTTGCAAATTAAGTAAGATGGTTCCTGCTTGAAGGAATTTAACCAAAGGTGCTAGTTTGTGGGGCGGCCTTGAGTTGGGACAAGCTGTGAATGGAGGACAAAAACATTGAGCAAACCATAGGCACTTCAAGCTGTTCCTTAGCCCTTTGTTTGTGGCTGGTGAAAATGATTCTAAAGATCTATGAAAGCGGGGCTTAAAAATAGTTTGAATAAGTTATTATTATGGTTTTAACAACCACCGTTTTGTTTACATTTCTGGATTCTTAGGTTTGTACATCTTCCATTTATTCTTTTTTTTTTTTCGTCAAATTCCTGCATAATGTGATTTTCAAGGCCCAAGGCTTGCTTTGCGTTAGATACTTCACAATCAAGGCTTGTTGTTCATCTTGGAAAATAAAGGGGTAACATTCAAAGTCTCACACTCAAATTTTCTCATCTATTTAGAAAATAGGTTAGAATATGTAGTGTTTATGGTCAATTTCTAGTGCTTGGTGGATGATACTAAGTTCAAAGCAGCATCTTTACTAAAAAACAATCATGGTAGTTGTAACACTTTGTTCTTTTTCTTAATCCTTATTTGATTTGTCTATAGATGGGGGGTTTGTTTGAATTGGCTGACATTAATGCTCCACTATGAATCCTAAATAAAGGAGACATCCGTTACTGAATGACATCAAGTGCTTTATAACCTTCAGATTAATAAAGGCTAACCATGTTCTAATAGTTTGATCATATTTATTGTTTATTTATTTATTTATGTTTGTAATGTGTTAGGGTGTTTCATACCTTCACAACATGACCAAAGAAATTCTGGACAAGAGAATGAACATCTGGGAAAAGTACTTTCTTCGACATTGTTTTGTTGTACCTGAGGGCTTCTTGCTTTGAAATACTGTAGGTTTTCTATCTGAATGGAGCTAATTTATGCCAGCACTAGATTTTCCTATCTTGCCTTTTTTTTGTTTTTTGTTTTCTGCATCTGCAAGTGTTCCTGCTATTAATGTGATGCATTTCATGATGCTACTTCTTCGAGTAGATCTTTTCATGGATAGGAGACTTCCACCAGCATGTCATTCTTGGTTAAATTAACTCTAGCCTCCTAGCGTTAAATTTTTATATATAACTATTATTAAGGATTCAAAATTCTTTATTATTATTATTATTATTAAAGTCGGTAATCAAAAAATTTCTCAAAATTTTTTTTAAGCTATTAGTTTCTCTGCAAATGGGAAAAAGTAGCTACATCTTTTCAAACCACCGTTTCGCTCTTGTTTTGCAACCAAGTGAGATGGAATTTTATAAGATTGTTTAAATGGCTCAAGACAAATTTGAGGGTTCTAACAGCTATTGTTGTTACATATTGTTATCTAGCAAGATTTGTCTATTGAGAATTTATCATTTCAAGAAGGAGGTTATGAAGCAGAACTTGATTCTCACTTGAGCTCATTAAGAGAGAAGCTTGCAGCTGTAAATATCTGTCATTTGTTAATCTTTCTTTGGTTTCCTTAACTCTGCTTCTCTAGAGACAATTACAAATTTCCTAGGTTGGGAAGGAATCTTCAGAGCTTCATAGATAGATCCAAGCTCTGGAAAAGCAGGCTTCTCTTAACAACAGTTATGACGCATCCATTGCCAAGGCACTGCAGCTATATGAGCAGAACACAATGCATGAGATGTTTCAAGGTATAATTGCACTTCGAAACACTTGGTATATCATGTTGGATAATGTTCTAGTTGCACTTTTGCATTGTGTTTCTGTTTAGCAGTTTTCATCAAAGCATGTCAATTTCCTCAAGATAACCTTGAAACCATTCTTTCATAGTTTCATTTGAAGAATCAATGAGTGGTTCAATTCTGCTTATGATTTTTTGTGTCATTCCAAATTCAAATGTAACAATTTAACTACTAAGAGATCTTCTACCATAGCATTTTAACTATGGTAGATAAGTGTATGTACTACTGAAGATGGAATTCTTTCTTTCCTACTTTAGTCTTTGATGATCTTTGGGACCTTGACTTTTAATAACCTAATAATTTATTTATTTTTTCATCTTCATTTCTTCTTTCATCCATTTCAGGTTAGACATAGAGGATTCCTCATGTTGGACTGGCAAAAGAATTACAAAGAAATCTTTTGGTTCAAAAGATTTATGCAAACTAATCGCACTTTCTTTGCATGCGTATCAGTGACAGACAAAACTAGTATAATCACTTAAGCTACCTAAATAACAGTTTTTAAGTCAAACTATTATCTTTTTTGTGGACCCCGCCCATGTAATAAACCCCTAGCTTAGCCTCTAAACCTTGTATTCTTCCCCTTAACCCTTCTCCTTGGTTTCTTTGCATTGAGGAAAGTCTGGAGGGATTCCCGGATTCTATCAAATCTATGCCTCCCACCTTAGCCGAGTTTTTCTCCCCCATGATGATCATCTTCTCTCTTCTTCTTCCATCTCCACCCTCTCCCTCCATTCTCCTACTCCACCTACGCCACTTGGAAGCTTGAAGGAGAGAATATCCACCACCGGAGCTTTGTTTCTACTGGAGTGCTTGTCGGCCGGAGGCGAGGTGAAGAGGAGTGACGAGCTGCCGGTGCTTCCACGAAAGCTAGGTGGGCTCCTTGATCTCTAGTTGGTAGTTGATGCTTGATAGTGTGAGAATTTGCTTGAACCAAGGAGTATAACATGTTTTGGAAGCTTTAGTTGCTTATGATTTGTAGATGATGATCCTAGCTCAAGCTTGTTCTTGTTAGCAATTCCATGGCTTTTGTGTATACTCTTGATTGCATCCAATGTTTGGTCCTGCCTTGTTTCCATTACCCTCAAGTTTAATATATACTCATATCCATATATTGATTCAAAAGCATGCATAAGGTCGTTTAACAACCCTTTTGATTTTTATAATATATATATATATATATATGTGCATGTCTGCATTCTTGGTCTGCTTGGCAATCTTTTAAATACAATATCATATACATATGTTCTGCATGCATGTGTTTTTTTTTTGTGGGCAAACCTTTGAATTATAGTGTTGTCCACAAAAAAAAGATGCATGCATGCAGAACATATGTATATGATATTGTATTCAAAAGATTGCCAAGTAGACCAAGAATGCAGGCATATATAAGCTAGGGGTTTATTACATGGGCGGGGTCCACATTTTTACATTACACAAGTCTTCGTGTTTGGGGATGACCATTTTTCCCCTTTCCTTGCATGATCATGCTTGTTTCTTAGATTGGATAGCCATCCATGGTTCCTTCTCTTGCATGATATTGCATATCTTCATGAAAGATTTGGAGCATAAAAAAAAAATCTTAAGTGGTTTTGCTTAAAATTTACTGTACTATTATTATGAGACCATATGTAGATCCTTTTCCTCGCTTTACCTCAATTTGGTCAAATGACTTAGTAGCTTTTCGGAGGTAAAGAAAGTGGGATCAGTACTGCAATAAAAAGTGAGGCCATGCGGATGGAAAGAACAAAAGAGATGGAACCTCTGATCACTGGGAAAATAAACTCAACGAGTACAAGACAGCATGCGTTAGGTAACCATGGTAATACATAATTTCATATATCGCATGCTGCGATCACCTGTAAATTATAGAAATTAAAGCCTAGAATATTATACTACTTGGAATCCTTAGTTATTTTCAGATCTTTCTGCAAGCCTTGATGATATTCTTGGAGTCCTAACTGTCTTGAAGAACCTGTAACAGCAATATGCAATGACATTATCATGGTACCTTCCTCTGCCCTTGTGTTTCTTTCTTTCTTTCTATTCTTTTTCCCCCTTTCTTTTGCTGTGTGTTTGGGTGCGCGTGTGTTGTTGTACATCTGTGCTTTATTTTAAGTAAGCATGTTACTTGAAAACAAGTATTGAATAATCAAGATCTGTATCAGAGTTATTATTTCTTAACTTGTGACTGTCATATTTTTTATGTAGCTACAATTTACGTAGTTCATTGATGTATTTATTAGTGATTTTTTATAACCATTTGGAGGTCACCAAACTATCAATTATGCTGAACTGCATTGGTTACAATCGTATCCAACCAACCCTGCAGGCCCAAATCCATCTTCTTTTATCACCATGTCATAACAGGTAGAGGCTGTTGGTAAGCTTATGGTGCACTATCAGTTCTTTTACTCAAGGAAGTTTGATCATACAACTGGTAAGTTCATAGACTTTAGTCAAAGATTTGTTTTAATATGTATAATATTATTCATATAATTTTTTAGTAGTAAAATATACTATTCAGATAGCTCATGATCAAGACTAATCATCCCTCATAAGATTGGGTTTGGACATCCTCGGTAAAGGTGAGGCTCTTGCTCATTTGAAAGCATCTCACTTGAAACAATAAATATGATGTTTTTGACTCAATTTAATCTCCCAATTATACGTAAATTATTTTTCCATACTATCAATGTAGTATTATAAATTGTTTTTCATGTTTATTCTATTAAGTTATTTGCAATATGCCATTGTCAGTGTTTTTGTGGTGAATATAGATTATCATTATCATTGAAATTTTCAACATAGACCTTGACTTTATACACTCATTGATGACTTTGGCTATCTGCATTTAGCCCTTCATTCATGGCACTCAGATGGACTGACTTTTTCTATGCATTCTATGTTTGCTCATTTGATGGAATTACTAGCAAAATAATGACCGAATGAATGATTCAATATGAAATGAGATGTTGAAATAATTATATGTGAATAAACAACTATGGCAGACATCCATTTAAGTAATTTTAAAATTATGATCATACTGTATTCTACAACATTAACATTAATTTATGTATTTCCACTTAGATTGAGAAAACAAAAGTAGGCCTAGTAGGTAACAATGTGGTGGTTATGTATGTCTTTATCACTGTGTTTGAATGTTTCAATGCATGCTTACTATTTAAAGTTGGCAATGAATTCTAATGTTGGTGAATACTAAATCTGCTTCCATGTTCTCCACAAAATTTGGAATCACAGTGTCTCTGAAAACAAACTGTGGTTAATGCATGTCCCTAATATTTTATTCTGGGCTTGAAAAATAAGTTTTGTTTTTTTGTTTTTTGTTTTGTATCCTATATAGGTCTGGAGTCAAAGAGGTAGTCATGAGGTTAGGCTATTTAGTCATTTTTGTATTCCATTTTATCCAAAATTTTATTTATTTATTTATTTTCATTTAGAGTGAAGAAAAAAAAAGTAAGAGAGCCTTCTTGGAAAAACACTCATAAATTGTTTTTTTAAAATAAAAAATAGTTGTTGGAATTCAATATATGATTAAGAGCACTAAGCAGAAAAAGTCATTACAATTCGATTTGTGATTTATAGTACCACCAAGGAAAAAAGTCATTGGAATTTAAGTATGTGGGATCAAAAATACGCGTCTGGTATCATGTCTGTGAAGAAGACACCAGACGGCACATCGAAGCACAAATATCATATTTGTTTCGTGGGTTCTTCATTCCTAATAAAGGGCAAGCCTCTATTATTAATTACCCCAGACAGTGTTTTGGGAACCTCCGATTAAGGGCAAAAGTACAAATAAAAAAGGCAAAGAAAAATGATAAATTTATTGTCAAAACATGGTGATCATTACATATGAATATTGCCATATATATATAGGCATACATATTTTATTTATTTATTTATTATTTTTATTTATTTATTTTTTGACGCCGTCATCTGCCTTAGGGAACATGCTTCGCCGCCATCTCATGCCTTGTTGCTGCTTTAAGATTAAGAATCTCACTGCCATTCTGAAATTCATGCCACTTTTAATTCGTATTCTTTATTTTGCTGCCTTTTTATTGCCGCTTTAAACTTGTATATTTCCTTAAAATTCATGTCCCTTCAAGATTTGGATTTCATCAACCGTCTCAAGATATGTATTCCAATATTATATAAGCGTTTTTATTGCTTCTCAATAAGGAAACGCAGGTTGTCAAGTGCTGACATAAGGCTGAGCCACCTAGTCTTCGCCTGGTCCTTTTCTCATTGCTTCATGTCCCATGAACACCATGGTCATTGTTGATGATATCACCACATTATTTTGCCACTTGAAATTTATTTAAACCATGGACGCATGCATGCTTTCCACATTTTCATTTTCATTTCATCATGCTCAATTTTTTTATTATTTATTATATTTGTTTATTTTATCATGCACGTAAGCATGGAAAACATTGCAAGCTTTTTCTCATTCTTTCTCTCATATTCATTTTTTCCATTTTTTTATTTTTTATTTTCATTATTTTTTTTAATTCGTGCACGTTATACATGCATAGCATTGAATGCTTTTCTCATCATTTTTTTTTATTTTTTTTATTTTTTTTTAATTCATGCACATTTGCATGTCCTTTTTTTTCTGCACGTATGCATATATGCCTGCATGCTTTTCTTATTTATTATTATTATTATTATTATTTATTTATTTATTTATTTATTTAATTTTTTTTTTTTGCATGCTTTTCTGATTTCTCTTTTTTTATTACATCATGCACATATGCATGCTCTTTTATATATATATATATTCTTTTTTTTTTCTTTTATATATATATATATATATATATATATATATATAGAGTGAAATCCCCTTTTATTGGCATGGCATCCAAAAGAAGCTATTTTTATTTCATCATTTCATCAACGAGGCCTATCTTTAATTACTTCAAGATTCACATGACATCCAAAAGAAGCCCCTTTTATTGATTTTTCTAGAATTTATATAAATGTAGTAGCCTTATGCAGTTGGTTGTGAAGAGAAGCCTGTGGCTTGAGTTTTATTGTCTTATTCATTATTGTGGACTTGATAAATCCCCAACAAAGCATTGCATATCACAAAGTCAGATTTCATTGGGCATCCTCCATATCTGGAGTATTGATCAATCTTCTCTTTAATAAAGGCAGTCACTTCCTCAGCCAGCCTGCTGTCCATTTCTCTTTGCGTTTGATATCAAAAATTTTGCAGAAGAGTCATTCTGATTACCGGAACCATGCAGCGGGCCATTCATGACTTGTTGATCAACAAGAATGACAGGAACTAGTGACGGACTGCTAAATATATGCATATCTTGAATGGATCTGTTGTTAATCTTCATTTGTGCAATGCTTCTTCCATGGTGGAACCCATTCTTTTGAAAATTTTAATTTTTTATGTCATGCATGTATGCATGCTTTCTCATTTTTTTATATTTTATATATATATTTTTCATGCCATGCCAGCTTCTTGAAGCAAATCTTTTCAAATGATCTTGCTTTACATGGCCCGTACATGCACAGAGCCATATAAATTGAGAAAATTTATTTAAGAATATTTGCACATCACTGCTCATATTCTCCTTATTGATGCACGTGGGTATATAGTAACATGCTTCTCATATATTTGGTGAGGGACGGATACGTGAGCATGCATGCACTCCTGCTAATTCCATTCACGTTGTTTTTTTGGTTTTGGAGCTCAAATAAGAAACAAAGTTCAGGGAAAATGTCTAAAGGATAGATGATAAAGCTTTGAGTCACAAAATGGTCTGAAATTTGATATGAATCTCCAGCTAAAAAAAAAAAGACAAACCATTAAAACAGAAACAAATGCCTGCAAAACTAAGTTCACTTTTTGAGGACCTGTCTGTTCCTCTTCTTCACACCGAATTTGGAAACCTTGAGGCTGCGGTAGACAGCACTAAACCTTGCAAGAGCAACATTTGATTGGTGACGGTCTCAGCCATCTTGCGGAACTCTTTCTTCATGACTGATGCTGGGCTTGTTCTGCTTCTTGATCTTCGTGGTAGCAAGCGTCATAGAGAGACCCTCTCTACCTTGGCGTTGCCATTGCCAAATTGCTTCACAGGAAATGCATTGTTCTTCTTCACGATCTCCCAAACAAGCGGCCAAGTAATATCTGCCATTTCGGCGGCGACGAGGGATCTTGACACCACTGCGTCCGAATGCTTGGTTTTTTGTGACAGCGAATGATCTGAGAAAGGGGTTTTCTAGCTGAATAGGAAGCAATGGAGAGTCGGGGAGAAACAGGAGGTTTCCCGGAGAAATCCACTGAGGATCGAACTTTGACCGTCTCTGTCTCTGTCGCCACCGTCGCCGGTGGGGAGTCGTGGGCGTGTTCACTGAGCGGCAGCGGATGGCGGCATGTCGTGAGGGCAGCTCCTCTTGCATAGTTGGATGAACTAGGCTCTTCTTGGTCATCTTTATTCTTTTCATCTTTTCAGCAACATCTGATTCTTCTCTTTGTCATAAGCCTCAGCATCATCCACAAATAGGCTGGCATTTGACATGAACAGCTCACGACCACTCATGTGATCATTCTTTGCCCTTTCTTGCCTGCGTCGCGGCCAAACCAGCTTCTCTTTCATCCATTTCTCCCTTCTTCCATTGCATAAATAATTCTGGTGTCATAGGAGTGATAGTTGCAACTTTTACACGCTCTTTTTTAATCTCCTCCTTAATAGGCATCTTCTCTGACTCTTCTGCCAATAAAGCCTTCATTTGAGACTTCACATATCCAGGAGGTGAAGCATGCCTGTAATGGCAGCCCTTTCCACCAGCACGACCTTCTCCAATGTCTCTTGATCCCAATCTTCCGTTGTCCCTTCCTTTCCTTGATCACGATGATCGCTATACAAGTCAATCTTCTCCCCATTCCTTTGCACATTCAAATCATGTGAAACCTTGCACTTGAACCCTTTTACACACTGCATGGCCTAAAAGAATTCACATAGTATCAACTTTGGATCAATCCCAACAGGCACTTTGGGCTAGCTGATGGCGACTTTGAACATATCATTCAACTCCTTCTATTTGGCCTTTTTCTCCTCCTTCTTCTTCTTGGCGGCGGTCTAGGAAGCATCAGGTTCGGGCTGCACCACTTGCTGGAGGTTCTGAACGTACTTCTGGACATTCTTGCTCTTGCTCTTATTCTTAAGCCCGAAGGTCTTGTCCTCAACGATCTTCTGCTTCTTAGCGAGCTTGGCTTTGGAAGGTTGCTGCTTTGGCGGCATCAGTAACAGCAACATAGAGCAACATCGGCAACAGCAACAGCAGTAGTAGCAGCAGCATCGGGAACATCGGCAGCGACAGCAACGGCATCAGGCTACGACGGTGTCAGGCGGCAGCTTTTTTTTTTTTTTAGACATATGTGTAAATATGGGGGAAGAGAGATCTCGGCACCTTCTTTTTTTTTTCTTCAAATATGTATATTTCCTTCCTCCCTTTCTTCTTCTCTCTTTCGCCTTCCTCCAAATTTTTCTCAATTCTCCTCCCTCTTTTTCTTCCTTTCTTCCCTCCTTTTAAAAAAGAGAAATTCTTATCCTCCGCCGAATCACAACGCCGTATCAAATACGGATAGGACCAAAATTCAAATTTAAAAATTTTTTAATAAATTTTTTTTTTTTTCAAACGAGGATAAGATTAAATTTGAAATTTAAATTTTTCAAAATTCAAATCCAAATTGCCTCGGGATATGTGTTCTTGGGGACAAATTTGTAATTTGTCATTTTGTGATGCGGGATTAAATGCTACAAGGGTAAGAGATCCCAAACCTGATTGCTGAAATACTGAAAAAGAACTGAAGAAATCCACCACCGATCGATGTCCACGACCGGATACAGGATCTACAACTCACCACCCTCTGGATCTGCCAAGGGATACAGAGTTAAAGGGGTTTTCTCCACACTGGTTTGCAAAACCTGCAGAGGAAAGCCAACAAAGGGGCACAGCCTCCTGTTTCCTAACACTCAAAAACTGACCTCCTTGGTCCACAAGTCAAGAATATAACCCTTGGAACAATCCTCCAAGCATAGGAAAACTAAAGATAAACAAGTATTAAACTAACACACACTTAAGAGACAAGTAATACTAAAGGGAGTACAGCAGTAATATAGTGTAATTAAACAGATCTCCAGAAACCAGTGAACTTGACATGCCTTCAATCTAACAGCCATAACTTCTTCTAGGAATATCCAATTAGGATGAAATTTGTTGGGTTGGAAACTAGACTTCATTGGCTTTCCAGCCATGGGTCATATGCATCTTATGGACTGCATAGTTGCTACAGTTTTCATGAAGAAGTTCACCAAAAACTGGGTGTCTATTTGGGAAGCATGAAATGTCCAAGTGGTCAACACTTGGTTTTTCTGATTCTGCTCCTGCATCATTTTGCCTCGAGATATGTTCTCAAGGGCAATTTTGTAATTTGCATTTTTGATCACCTTGAGATCCGTGCTCTCGGCTGATCTTGGGATTTGAATATTTTAGATCGCTTCAAGATCTGTGCTCTCAGCTGATCTTGAGATTTAGATATTTTGATCGTCTCGAGATCTGTGCTCTCAGCCGATCATGAGATTTGGATATTTTGATCGCCTCGAGATCTGTGCTCTCAGCTGATCTTGAGATTTGGAATATTTTAGATCACCTCGAGATCTGTGCTCTCGACTGATCTTGAGATTTAAACATTTAGATCGCCTCGAGATCTGTGCTCTCAGCTGATCTTGGGATTTGAATATTTTAGATCACTTCGAGATATGTGCTCTCAGCTGATCTTGAGATTTGAATATTTTAGATCGCTTCGAGATCTGTGCTCTTGGCTGATCTTGGGATTTGAATATTTTGATTATTTCAAAAAATTTATTCTACACTTATCTTGAATGTTGTCCTAACTCAATTAGGATTTTGGCTACATGCGATTTTAAAAATTTTTATTTGATTTGAATTAGGATATGCAATTTTTATGTAAACAAAGTATAATTCATTATGTCATTATGTCATTAAAGTAAATGTGACGACATTTTCGATGTGATTTTTGAAGTGACCATTGAGCTAGCAATCGTCATATTTCATTTTCTCAAATAAAAACAAGTATATCTTATATGGAAATTTTTAAAAAATTATAAAGTTTTAAAAATATATTATTATGAGATAAATATAATTTTAATAATTATTTAAGGTATATTATATATATAATTTTAAAAAATAATAAAATCACATAAATTAAAAAAATAATAAAGTATATATTTTTGTTGAAGGAAAATGTTATTTTACAGTATTTATGAATTTTAGAAACATGTAAATTTTCATAACTGTATTATACTGGATAATATGGATGTAGCAACGTTGAATTCATACTCTCGATAACCTTTTTAAAAAAGACTATAATCCAAACGGAACTAATACTTGTAACCTTTGCAACAAGGGTTTTGAAACGGTGGAACATCTTTTCCTTGGCTGTGAATTTTCAGAAAGAATCTGGTCAATTTTTTTGCAAATATTTCCTCCAAACACCTTCCTAACCTCAACTTCGACCATCTTGACCTCTTGGATCCCATCTCTAAATTCTTCCATTCGAAACTTCTGGGATCTCAGCTCTCGAGAAATATTTTGGAATATCTGACTTGAACGCAATAATCACATTTTTAATTCTAGTTATTTACATGTTCATTCTATTTTCTTTAAGACTGCTAATATGCTACTTTCTTGGCTCTCTGCAGATTCAGAAGAGCATGATCATCTTAAAGCCACCCAGAAGATAAAGCGCTCCCTCAGCTTCATGTGCACAAGATTGGCAGAAAACTCTAGCAATACAGCGTGTTCTACAGATCATGAGTAGTTCCATCCTTCGCCGCCTGGACATGCCTATGCCTCCAGTAGGCAGACTTGGCCAGTCTAGCTTCTTCCCTCTTTATGTTTTTTTTTTCTTGCTGTTTCCCTCACCTTTAGTGAGGCTCTTTTCAGTTTCTTCGCTTTTTTGGTTGTTTTCTGTTCGTGTCAGTCCTATACTTTCAGCTCTTTTTTTCAATAAATTCGTGGTTTATCCACTTTATTCAAAAAAAAAAAAAATGTAGCAACGTTGAAATAACTAAACTGCATTTTATTGTGGGCCACATATCCTTTTTGCTTCTGAATTTTCCACATTGTTTTTGGTTTGAAACTTTGAATAGATAAATCACGTAAATTAAAAAAAAATAAGGAAAATATTATTTTATACAAATTTTGAATTTTAGAAACATGTAAATTTTCAAAACTGTTTTATATATACCGGATAATATGGATGTAACTACGTTGACATAACTGCATTTTATTATGGGCCACTTATCCTTTTTGCTTCTGAATTTTTCACATTGTTTTTGGTTTGAATAGAAAAATAAAGACCAAGTCTCATTTGATTATTCCTCCATGACAAGCATTGAATTTAATTCTGTTGAAACATTCAACGTTGAGAGTTAGACATATTGCACCCTTTGAAACAACAATTTCTTAGACATATTCCGTTTCACAATTTGTGGAAAAGTATTTTGTAATCAAGACCGGTAGTATTTTGAATCTTGCTTTTGAATGCTAAAAATAATGCTTATTTTTAAGATGATATTAATTATTATGTGAATTATCTTTCATGCTGTGAAGCTATAAAATGGTGCTCAAGGCCCTCCTAACAAAACCACAAGAATATGTCTAGAGTCTTTCTAGGAATAATATATAGTTTCAACATGAAATCATGGCTTCCCTCAAAGTTCACCACCTTCCCAACGTTGATGATGGCAGTGCTTTCACTGTTGGTACTGCTCTTCTCCAATCTCTGTTTCCTTTTCAACATGGCAACAGCTTCAAAGATTGAATCCCAAGGGAGAGCTCTTCTTCAATGGAAGGCCACTCTTAAAACACAAGACCTTCTTCGCGTCTGGACTTCAAAGACCAGCCCATGCAATTGGACTGGAATTACATGCAGAAATGATGGCCATGGCATGGCAACCATCACCAGGGTCCAACTGGGGCAGTTGGGACTAGAAGGGAAGCTGGAGACTCTCAACTTCTCAGCTCTGCCATCACTTAGAGTTCTCAATCTCAGTCACAACCATCTACATGGATCCATTACTGCAAATATTTCAACTCTCTCCAAGCTCACCATCCTTGATCTCTCTACCAACAATCTCACAGGCATCATACCATCAGCTCTTGGTAATTTGATGAGACTCAAGACCTTGTGGCTCTTTGAGAATCAGATAAGTGGCTCCATACCTCCTTCTTTTGGAAAGCTTTTGAACCTGAATTGGTTAAACATCTCCATAAATTTCTTAGTTGGTTCCATCCCTCCAGAGTTTGGAAACTTGACCAAACTCCAGGGTTTATACCTGTGGAGAAATAACCTCATTGGCTCTATTCCTTGTCCGATTGGGAATCTAGTGAACTTGAGAGAATTTGATATATCTGACAATCAAATAACTGGTCCCATCCCACATAGCATTGGAAACCTGACCAAGCTTGAAACTTTTTACCTACATGACAATAGCATAAATGGCTCCATTCCTCCTTCTCTTGGAAGTTTGAAAAATCTTGCATATTTATATTTAAACAACAATAATCTCTCAGGTATATTGCCTGATAAAATGGCCAATCTTACAAATTTAATTAATCTTGCATTATTCAACAATAATCTTTTTGGAAATCTACCAGCAGATTTGGCCAAAGGCGGTTTACTTCAGCATCTTGGTTTGAGCCAAAACAATTTCCAAGGACCCATTCCGATAAGTTTGAAAAATTCAACAAAATTAGCCAGGGTCCGACTTGATGGAAACCAATTTACTGGAGATGTCTCTCAAAGCTTTGGTGCTCATCCACATTTGTTTTATATTGATCTAAGCAATAACAAATTGTCCGGAAATTTATCACCATCTTGGGGAGCATGTCCTAACTTGACAAGTCTTAAAATATCAAGCAATAGAATCAGCGGACAAATACCAAGGGAAATTGTTCAATTGCCAAAGCTGCAACTACTTGACATCTCTTCCAATAATTTGGTCGGAGAGATCCCAAAGGAGTTCGGTAAATTATCTTACATATTTAACTTAAACATGAGCAACAATCATCTCACAGGAACCATACCACAAGAGTTTGGTGATCTATCTTTATTAGAAGCTCTAGATTTATCAAGCAGTAGTTTGAGAGGACAAATACCAACATGGTTGAAGAATTGCAGTAAATTGCAGTCACTCAAGCTGAGCAATAATAAACTAAGTGGAGTAATTCCTTTTCAACTTGGTAACTTGAATTTACATGAAGTTTTAGACTTAAGTGACAATTTATTCACAGGAAAAATACCACCACAACTTGGCAATTTAATGATGTTGCAAGAGTTGAGTTTATCACATAACAAGTTGGTTGGTTGCATTCCTTCTTCATTCCAATTAATGACAGGCTTAACATCATTGGATTTATCTTATAATTTCCTGGAAGGTCCGGTGCCGGAGAACCAATTCTTTCAAGCAGCTCCCCTCGAGTGGTTTATCCACAATAAGGGCTTATGTGGTCAAGTGCATGGTTTACCTCCATGTCATCAATCGCAGTTAGTAAGCAAAGGTGATGTAGAAAAACATCACAAAATCATTATTTTGATTGTTCCTTTGACATTTGGTATCTTACTTTTGATAATTGGAGTATCCGTATTACTGTACTATAAGAGAAAGAAGTCCATTACAAGTGACACAAAGGAAGAATTTGATGAACATTTCTTCTCCATTTGGGGAGTTAATCATGGTAAGAAAGCATACAAAGAGATTATTAGAGTGACAGAAAATTTTGATGAGAAGTATCAAATTGGTACTGGAGCTTGTAGCATCGTTTATAAAGCAACAATATCATCAGGAGTGACACTTGCTATTAAGAAAATTCAAAAAGAAGAAGAAGCCCAAGTGAATGAGCAAGCTTTTCAAAATGAAGTACAAACATCAATTGAAATTCGGCATCGAAATATTGTGAGGTTTTATGGTTTTTGCTCTACAGATAAATTCAGCTTTCTTGCATATGAATATATGGAGAGAGGATGTCTGGGTGCCACTCTAAGATCTGAGCAAGTTGCAATGAAGTTGGATTGGATCAAGAGAGTCGGTGTTGTACGAGACATTGCTCAAGCTTTATCTTACTTACATCATGATTGTAATCCACCTATCGTTCATCGAGACATAACGAGCAACAATATTCTTTTAGATGAAGAGTACAAGGCTTGTGTTGCAGACTTTGGTATTTCTCGACTCTTAAAATCTAATTCATCACATTGGAGTTTGCTTGCTGGTACATATGGGTACATGGCACCAGGTATGTATGCATCTCCAAATGGATTTAATTGCTTCTTCTATTCAAACTTTGCTATAATTAGACTTATCCATGTGACTTTTTAGATTTATCAACCTTGTACATTAACAATGATGGAGTGAACTAAACTATTACTATTTTTACACTTGATTTGTATTTGCAGAGCTTGCTTTTGTCATGAGAGTGACTAAAAAATGTGACGTATATAGTTTCGGAATTGTAGCACTTGAAGTGATACATGGAATGCATCCTGGGGATCTCCTAAGCAACTTATCATTGAGTATGCTAGTGAAAGATATCCTTGATCCACGTCTTCCCCTTCCCCTTCATATAGCTGATCAAGTGACCATGAACCAAGTGCTTTTTGTGATTTTAATAGCAATGCATTGCATCAATGCTGATCCACAGGCTCGCCCTACAATGCAACAAGTATCTGAAAGATTGTCTTCTCCAAAGTCTTGGCCAACATTTGACATCTTTTCTTTTCAAGCACTTACCCTTCATCACCTCATAAACATTGTGCAAACGCATGTTGATGATCAAGTGCTTGAATAATGAATACTTAGGTATGAGTCAGTTGTATTCTCTCAATCTCCAAAAAGTTTCTTTAATTAGATATATATCCTTGGTTAATATCCAGTAGGACCAGTACTTTGCATTTATTGTATGTATCCTTGGTTAATATCCAGTATGGTGCTGCTGATTCGTGATCATGATTTCCTCTTTCTGATCTGCATCTGCCTAAGGTAGAAGCTCTGTTTCAAAGGTTTCTCCAGACCTTGCTACATCTTTGGAAGAAAATTCCTGCAGATTTCATCAGAAATGTGTGGTTATTTTCGAGGATTATGAATGATTGATCATCAGAGTACGTTTATGATCATTTATTATCTCTGAATGATAGATAATTGTTGTATTATATTCAATCTAAGATGGATGGGAGACACAATTCATTTTGCTGATGGTCTGTAGATTGAAACCATAAACAATGGTATTTGATTTACAATCCCTCTCTTTCAGCAAGTTGAGGGTTTTCAGTGGGGGAACAACTGCTTTGATGAGGTTTGTATTTTAAAATTAAGTAACAAGGTTCCTGATTGAAGAAATTTAACCAAAGGTGCTTGTTCGTGGGGCGGCCTTGAGTTGGGACAAACTGTGAATGGAAGACAAAAACATTAACCAAACTATAAGAACTTCAAGTTAAAAAAAATTCTAAAACTATGTCAAAGTCGGACATGAAATAGTTTGAATAAGTTATTATTCAAACTATTTCATGTCCTTGAATAAGTTATTATTCTGGTTTTCGCAGCCCCCATTTGGTTAACATTTATGGATTCTTAGGTTTGTACATTTCCATTTTTTTTTTTTTTTTTTGGGGGTAACATACAAAGTCTAACACTCAACTTCTCTCTTCTATTTGGAATAGGTTAGAAAATATAGTGCCCATGATCAATTTCTATTGTTTAGTGGATGATTCTAAGTTAAATTTAAATTGGCTGCATCTTACTGAAAAATAATCATGAAGTAACTGGAACACTCTTCCCTTTTTCTTTATCCTCATTTGTTTTGGCTGTAGACAGCTTCATTAGAATTGGCTGACATTAATGCTTCACAATGGATCCATCAAATGCTTGATAACTTCAGATTGATAAAGGCTAACCATGTTCTAATATTTTGATAATATTTATTTTATTATTTTATTTTGCTATGTCTTGATGTGTTTCATACCTTCACAACATGACTTAAGAAATTCTGGACAAGAGAATGGACATCTGGGAAAAATTCTGTCTCCGACATTGTTTTGCTATACCTGAGGGCTTCACTCTGTGAAAAGCTGTAGGTTTTCTATCTGAAAGGAGTTAATTTATGCAGGCACCGATAGTCCTATCTTGCCTGATTTTGTTTCCTGTTTTCTGTTTTCTGCATCTACATCTGTTCTTGCTATGAACTATAGGATATGATGCCTTCATGATGTTACTTCTTCGACTATATCTTTTCATAGCCAGTAAACTTCCAGCATGCCATTTTTATTTAAATTATCTCTAACCTGCTGGCTTTAAAATTTTATAACTTGTATGAAGGATTAAATTTTTTTTTCTTTTTATCAAAATGGGTAAACCAAAAAAAATTTCATTCTTTATTCAGCTATTAGTTTCTCTGCAAATGGGAAAAAGTAGCTGTGCCTTTTCAAGCCATATTTTACCATTTCACTCTTGTTTTGCAGTTAAGAGGTGGAATTTTTCAAGATTGTTTAAATGGTTCAACAAAAAAAAATTGCGGTTCTAACAGCTATTTTGTTGCATACTATTATCCAGCAAGACTTGTCTGTCGAGAATTTATCAGTTGAAGGAGGATATAACGCAGAACTTGATTCTCACTTGAACTTATTGAGGAGAAGCTCGTTGCAGTAAGTATCTGCCATTTGCTCATGTTTCCTTGGTTTTCTTCAACCCTGCTTCTCTGGAGACAATTGCAAATTTTCTAGGATGGGAAGGAATCTTCCAGCTTTACATAGTGATCCAAGCTCTGGAAAAGCAGGCTTTCCATTAGCAACAGTTATGATGCATCCATTAACGAGGCACTATTGCTGTATGAGCAGAACTCAATGCATGAGAATTTTCAAGGTGTAATTGCACTTCTAAACACCTAGTATATCATATTGTGATGCTGCTTTACTTGCACTTTAGTTAGGAGTTTTTGTTTAGAAGGTTTCACCAAAGCATGTCAATGTTTCTCAAGATAATCTTGAAGCCATTCTTTCAGTTGCTAAGAGATCTTCCACTACAGCATTTCAACAGTATGTGGTAGATTAGTGTATGTACTTCTGCTGAGGATGGAATTCTTTGTTTCATACTCTAGTCTTTGATGATCTTGGGGACCTTGATTATTTCTTCATTTCTTCTTTCATTTAGTTCATGTTTGATAAAGAGGAATCCCATGGTTGGGCAGGCAAAACAATCACAAAGAAATATTTTGGTTCAAACGTTATATGCAAACTAGTCATAGTTCATTTGCATGCACATCGGTTACTGACAAAACTAGTGGAGTCACTTAAGCTGCCTAAATAACAGTTTTGTGTTTTCCTTTCTTGATCATGCTTGTTTCTTAGAGTGGATAGCCATCCATGGTTCCCCCTCTCGTATGCTAGTGCATACCTTCATAAAAGATTTGGAGCATAAAAAAAAGGTCTCAAGTGGTTTTGCTTAAAATTTACTCTATTATTACCACTCTATGCAAATCCTTTTCCTTGCTTTACCTCAATTTGGCCAAATGACTTGCTAGCTTTTCAGAGGTAAAGAAGGTGGCATTAGTACTGAAATGAAAAGCTGATATCAAGCAGATCAAAAGAACAAAAGAGATGGAACCTCTGATCACTGGGAAAATGAACTTACCAAGTTTAAGACAGCATGTGTTAGATAACCATGGTAATACGTAATTTCATATATCGCATGCTGCTATCACGTACATGCAAATTATAGAAATTTAAGCCTAGAAAATGATCCTACTTGGAATCCCTATTTATTTTCAGATCTTTCTGCAAGCCTTGATGATACTTTTGGAGTACCAACTGCCCTGAAGAGCATGCAGCAGTCAACATGCAATGACATTATGATGGTGCTATCTTCTCCATATTTTTTTGTAAATCTGTGCTTTATTTGAAGGATGGATGCTACTTGAAAGCAAGTCTTGACTCATCAAGATGACAAGTTGTGTGTATCAGTACTGTTAAAATTTCTTCACTTGTGATTGTCATATCTTTACATAGCTACAAGTGGTTTATTGATGTATTTATTAGTGATTGCTTAAAACAATTTGGAGGTTACCAAACTATCAATATAAGCTGAACACATTGGCTGCAATTATATATAGTCTTTATCACCATGTCATAACCGGTAGAGGCTATTCATAAGCTTATGTTACCATTTATCGAGTTTGATTATACAACTGATTAGTTCATAGACTTTAATCAAATTTTGTTTATTTTTATACATACATATATGTGATTGATCTGTTGTAATTTGTGTATAATATTATGCATATAAAGTTTTTGTTTGTAAAATTTACTCTTCAGATAGCTCATGGTCAAGACTAATCATCCTTGTAAGACTTCTGCTGATCATTTAAACACACCTTATTTGAAATAATAAAAATAATGTTTTTGACTCCATTTTATATCTCAATTATATGTGAATTGTTTGCCGACACTATTAATGTATTACTATAGTTTTTTTCTCATATTTGTTTTATTTAATTATTTGAATCATTCAGTGTGTTTGTGTGGTGAATGTAAATTATCATTATCATTGAAATGTTCAATGTAGACCTTGACTGCTATATCATTGGACCATTGGTGCAAGAGACTTTTTCTATGCACACAGTTTTTCTCATTCAATGGATGATGACGGAATGAATGATGCAATATAAGATGAGATGTTAAAATTTTATTCATGCTATTTTGCTACATGTCTGTCTTGCATGCTTTGTATATCCTTAACCCTTGTTTTGCAATTTATATTATCTTCATTTGAAGTCAGCGCTCATTTTGATTTTATATATTGTTCACACTACTTGATATTTGCTTCATCTTAGATTATGAAAATCAGGACGAATTAACCAGAGTGAATGTCTTCCATGTCTAGAGACTTGCTACAAATATTTTACAAGTTCCAGTATGGAATCACTGAATATTGTATTGGGGGAGAAGACTCAAAAAATTTGAGGTATATGCAATTCATCCTAGTAATTCCAACATGGACTATTAGTATGATCAGTGTTCAAAAAAATGGTAGGCGCTAGTCGAGCAGTTAACCACCTTCTAGCGCCCAAAGAGTCTAAGCAATATAACTATGTATACAGCTATCTATCCATCTTTATATACTGCCATATTTGTATACCTATTTCTATATCTATATATATGTGTGTGCGCGCGCGCACTCGCGCTTGTATCTACAAACGGTTAAATTTGCAAAAGCAAATTGAAATTATGTAAAAAATTTCAACAACTATAATTATCAAAGTTTGGTAAATATATTACTTAATTTGTGGTAAATATAATTTTAATAATTACTTGAGGTATATATTTCTATTGAGAATTTCTGAATTTTAGAATTTTTTTTGACGAATTGGATCAATTTATTAAAAGAAATAAAAACAGTAATAAATAGAACAAAACTCATAAATTTTGAAAACAGTATTATATTAGACAATATATATGTAGCGAGCTAGCTAGGTTGAAATAACTTTACTGTAATTTATTTTATTAGGCCACTTATCATTGTAATTTGACTAATTGTTTTTGATCGATTTACTACCGATAAAGAATATTAATGAACAGAACATGCATTTTTTGCTTCTGAATTCTCCACTTGTTTTTTTGGTTTAAATAGAATAATCAAGACTAAGTCTCATTTGCTTGATTATTCCTCCATGATAATGATTAATGAGAGTGAGACATCAAGGCAGAAACCATAAATTAGCTCTATGAGCTCCCTTCTTCTAAAAAAAAAAAATGTTACATCAAGCCTCATCACAGCTTGCGGAAAACTATTTTGTAATCAAAACTAGTAGTCAACGGTTAACAACAATGTGATTGTCAAAACTAGTAGTCAGCTAACACTGATTGAATGCTAACAATAATTAATTCTTATTTTTAAGATGATATTAATTATTATGTGAATTATCTTCCATTCTGTGATGCTATAAAAAGGTGCTCAAGGCCCTCCTGACAAAGACACAAGAACATGTCTAGAGGCTTTCTAGGAATAACATATAGTTTCAAAATGGAACCACGGCTTCCCACAAAGCTCATGGCCACCTTCCCAACATTGATGATGATGGTGCTTTTGCTGTTAGTACTACTCTTCTTCAACCTTTG
Source organism: Dioscorea alata (assembly GCA_020875875.1). Taxonomy (NCBI): domain Eukaryota; kingdom Viridiplantae; phylum Streptophyta; class Magnoliopsida; order Dioscoreales; family Dioscoreaceae; genus Dioscorea; species Dioscorea alata. Next base: position 21,269,302 of record CM037012.1, read on the forward strand.
TTTTCCTGTTTTCAACATTGCAACAGCTTCAAATATTGAATCCCAAGGGAGAGCTCTTCTTCAATGGAAGGCCACCCTTGAAACACAAGAACTTCTTAAAACCTGGACATCAAAGACCAGTGCATGCAATTGGACTGGAATCACTTGCAGAAATGATGGCCATCTCATGCCAACCATCACCAAGATCCAATTGAGAGATTTGGGACTAGAAGGGAAGCTGGAGACTCTCAACTTCTCTGCTATGCCATCACTCAGAGTTCTTGACCTTAATGGCAACCAACTCCATGGATTTATCCCTGCATCCATTTCAGTTCTCTCCAAGCTCATCATCCTTGATCTCGCTAACAACGGTCTGACAGGCATCATCCCTTTAGAGCTTGGTAATTTGACAAGGCTCAAGACCTTGTGGCTCGCTACAAATCAGATAAGTGGCACCATACCTCTTTCTTTTGGAAACTTGTTGAACCTGAATCGGTTAGCCATCTCCACAAATTCATTGGTTGGTTCCATCCCTTTAGTGTTTGGAAACTTGACCAAACTTAATATTTTATACTTATGGACCAATAACTTCACTGGCTCCATCCCTCATGAGATTGGATATATGGTGAATCTCAAAGAATTTGACATCTCAAGCAACAATATAACAGGTTCCATCCCTCCAACCATAGGAAACTTGACTAAGCTTGAAAAATTTAAGTTGGATATTAATAACATAGATGGCTTCATTCCTTTTGAGATAGGGAATCTAGTGAATTTGAAAATATTTGATATATCTTACAATCAAATAACTGGTCCCATCCCATATAGCATTAAAAACTTAACCAAGCTTGCAATGTTTTACCTGCATGGCAATAACATAAATGGCTCCATTCATGAGATTGGGAATCTAGTGAATTTAGGAAATTTTGACATTTCTGAAAACCAAATAATTGCTTCTATCCCACCTAGCATTGGAAATCTAACAAATCTTGGATTGCTTTACCTATATGGCAATAACATTAGTGGCTTCATTCCTAGTGAGATTGGGAAGCTAATAAACTTGATAGTTCTTGAAATATCTGACAATCAATTAAGTGGTCCAATCCCACACGGCATTGGAAACATAACAAAGCTTAAAGTTTTTCACCTATATAACAACAACATCAATGGCACAATTCCTCCATCTCTTGGAAATTTGAAGGATCTTACTGAATTAAAATTATTTAACAATCATCTCTTCGGTAAAGTACCCAATGAATTTGAGAACCTTACAAACTTAATTATTCTTGAGCTAGCAAACAATAACCTTTCTGGTAATCTACCATTAGATTTGGCTAAAGGAGGTTTGCTTCAGCATCTCGCTTTAGTCAATAATAATTTCCAAGGTCCCATTCCAACCAGTTTGAAAAATTCAACAAACTTATTCAGGGTACGGCTTGAAGAAAACCAATTCACTGGAGATATCTCTCAAAGCTTTGGTGTTCATCCATATTTGGATTATATTGATCTAAGCTTTAATAGATTGTCTGGTACTTTATCACCATCTTGGGGAGCATGCCTCAACTTGACAAGCCTTAGAATCTCGGGCAACAGAATCAGCGGAATAATACCCTTGGAAATAGGTCAATTGCCAAAGCTGCAACGATTTGATATCTCTTCCAACAATCTGGAGGGAAAGATCCCAAGAGAGTTTGGTAAATTATCTAATATTTTTTACCTAAACATGAGCAACAATCATATCACTGGAGCCATACCACCAGAATTTGGGGATCTATCTTCATTAGAAGTTCTAGATTTGTCAAGCAATAATTTGATTGGAGAAATACCAATACAGTTGGAGAATTGCATTAAATTGAGCACACTCAAGTTGAGCAATAATCTACTGAATGGAACCATCCCTTCACAATTTGGTAATTTAAACTTGCATGATGATCTAGACTTAAGTGACAATTTATTCACGGGAGAAATTCCACCACAACTTAGCAAGCTAACTGAGTTGCAAGAGTTGAATCTATCACACAATGAGTTGGTTGGTCACATTCCTTCCTCTTTTCAGTCAATGGCAAGTTTAACATTATTGGATTTATCTTATAATTCTCTGGAAGGTCCGGTCCCAAAGAGCCATCTCTTTCAAACAGCTCCCATTCAGTGGTTTACCCACAATAAGGGCTTATGTGGTCAAGTGCAAGGTTTGCCACTATGTGCTCAATCCCAATCAACAAGTACAAATGATGCAAAGAAACAACATAAAGTCATTATCTTGATTATTGTTTTGGTACTTGGCACTTTACTTATCATATTTCTAATAAGTGGAATATTCACATTGCGTTGTTATAAGAGAAAGAGATCCACTATAAATGACACAAGGGAAGAATTTGATGGCCATTTCTTCTCTATTTGGAGAGTCGATCATGGAAAGGAAGAATACAAAGAAATCATTAGAGTGACAGAGAATTTCAGTGAAAAGTATCAGATCGGTACCGGAGCATCTAGCATAGTATACAAAGCATCACTATCATCAGGATTGACACTTGCTATTAAGAAAATTCAAGAAGAAGAAGCCCAAGTGAATGAGCAAGCTTTCCAAAATGAAATACAAGCATTAACTGAAATTCGGCATAGAAATATTGTGAGGTTTTATGGTTTTTGCTCCACTAATAGGTTCAACTTTCTTGCATATGAGTATATGGAGAGAGGAAGCTTGAGTGCCACTTTGAGATCTGAAGAGAGGGCAATGGAATTGGATTGGTTCAAGCGAGTCAGCATTATACAAGACATTGCTCAAGCTTTATCTTATTTGCATCATGATTGTGCTCCACCTATCATTCATCGAGACATAACAAGCAACAACATTCTTCTTAATGAGGAGTACAAGGCTTGTGTTTCAGACTTTGGTATTTCGAGATTGCTAAAACCTAACTCATCACATTGGAGTTTACTTGCAGGCACTTATGGGTATATGGCACCAGGTATGTACATATCTCCTAATCATTTTAATATTTCTTCTATTCATATTTTCCTGTAATTAGATTTTTTACATTTACCAATATTGAACATGAACACTAATGATGGAATAATGAACTGAATTATGACTAAACTTGCCTTAATTTATTGCTATTTGCAGAGCTTGCCTATATAATGAGAGTGACTGAAAAATGTGACATATATAGTTTTGGTATTATAGCACTTGAAGTGATACATGGGACACATCCTGGTGATCTCCTAAGCAATTTTTCATTGAGTATGTTAGTGAAAGATACCCTCGATCCACGTGTTCTACTTCATATAGTTGATCAAGTGATCACAAACCAAGTGCTTTCAGTGATTTTAGTGGCAATGCAGTGCATTAACGATGATCCGCAGGCTCGCCCTACAATGCAACAAGTATCTCAAAGGTTGTCTTCTCCAAAGTCTTTGCCAGCATCTGATATCTATTCTTTTCAGGAACTTACACTTGATCACCTCATAAACATTGTACAAGTGCATGTTGATGATCAAACACATGAATAATGGGAACTTAGGCATGATTAAGTCCCATTCTACTAAGTTTCTTTAATAAGATGCATATCCTTGCTTAATATCCAATATGACTATTACCATGCATTTATATTTCTTGTTTGATAGAAATTTTAGTACAATTGCAAATATTTCAGTATCTCGTTGAACTTTAGCCATGCTTATCACTGAAAGAAAAAAGTGCTTATATTTTAATCAACCTTTTGCATTCGTCTAGAGAGAAAAATTTATCATGCAAATCACATTAGTTAAAATAAATCTTAGCTTTAATAACATTATATATATAGACCTACTTTTCCAATATAAATTTTCATGTCTAAGTGTATAATAAGATGAGAACTAATATTATATATTCTTGGTTTAATGCAGCTCATATCACTAAGCGTCCCAAACATGGATGTTGAATCTCTGTGGTTCACCTTTACCAATAAAATGGCACAATCCTAGTTACTCAAGGGAGGGTGATCTGACCTTGAGTTTTCACAGAAGTCCACTTTTGTGTTTGTTTGTCTTGGCCTTCCTTAACTTTGTTAGTTTGTGATGTTGTAATGAACTCTCCTTTTTATCTCCATTATCTTTTTATTTTAATGAAGCGGTTGTTCAATTTTATAGAAAACTTACAGATTGAAATGTTGTTTTTTCTACCCGTTGATAGGGTTGTATACAAGTTAAGTTTAATCCTGCTAGGTTCAATTCAAGCACTGCTTGAAATTTTGAGTTGAGTTTAAGCTTTATAGAGCCAAATTAGAGTAGCTCATGAGTAGCTTGATTGATTGATAGCCCTAGCTACCTAGCGAGTTTATTGTTCTACATTTCTATTAATTCATCCCTTGCAGTTTCTTTCTGTTTTTGGAAAGAAATTAAAAAGAGATCCATGCCTCTATCCATTTAACTTGGAAGAAGTTTGTTGTTTCTTAGAGTCTAACTTTTCATTGAAAATATTTTCTATCAATGTTAACCTTCTTACAAATAATACAAACCCTTCAATATAAATATTTTCTTAGAGTTTAACTTCTTCAATATAAATAAAGCTAACTACTCTAATTATGTAAAAAGTATATGTGCTCTTGACTCATAACAGAGTAGAAGATTTCTCCTTGTCCTTTAAAGCTAGTAAAGTATATACATCACCAATTACATAACGAAAGATTTTATTCCTCCCGCCTTCAAATTTGACCAAGCATAGTACCATCATATATATTTTGGAAAAAAATTGAAGTTCTAAGTTTTAGTTTGATTGTATTAATTGCTAGTGAGCCACCTACCTCGCTTGATGATATGAGACAAGACAAGCTTATACTTTCACTTTTTAGTTATATACACTCTCAAATTTAGTGTGAGTTTCAACTATGGGTCAAGTAATTTCTGAGGGTAATAACATCTCTTGTTCCATTGCTAATGATATCAGAAATCTTGTTCATCTGAACTACATTAATTTTGCAATCAATAGTATAAATGTTTCTATTCCTTCTAGCTAGACTAGGTAACATAAGCATGCTCTATGGGTTGTGCCCTTTCTGCAATGAGATCTCTAGAAAATAACTAATGAGATAGGAAAACTTGTGATCTTAGTACATTGCAATAGATGAGAATCAAATAACAGTACATACCTCATGACATTGGAAATTTGAAAGCTCCAAAATATTTGCGCTTGTCGAGCAATCAATTGTTGGCTCGCTTCCGCATGGAATGGGAAACCTTACAAGTTTAGTTCAAGGGTGAATTGCTTGAACATCTCGTTCTAGTGCATAATGATTTGCAGTGTCCCATTCCAAGAAGTTTGAAACTTCTACAAACTTAATCAGAGTCCAACATGAAAGAAATCAATTCACTGGAGATATCTCCAAAAGCTTTGGGGTTCATCCACATTTACAGTACATGGGTATAAGCTTTAACAAAATATCTGGCGTCTTATTGTCATATTCAGCAGAATGTCTTAATTTGGCAAGTATCAAGTTCCCATGGAAGTACACCTTCTGAGTTTAGGCAAATACTAAACTACAGCTGCTAGACCACTAATTCCAACTATCTGGCCAGCAAGATCGCAAGGGAATTGAGCAGGTTATCATCCATGTATTCTATCAACACTTAGGATCAATGCGACAAGAATTCGAGGATTTCTTTTTCACTCAGATGTTTGGACTTGTCAATGAATAATATTCATGGATCAATAAGAACACAAGTTGGAAAACTGCATTGAGCTACCCACATTCCTTGAACTGAGGCAGGAATAACTAAGAGGAGACATAATTTTAAACTGGCAATTTAAATTTAAAGGAATTAGTAGACTAGCGCAGCAATTCATCCACTGCATATGTACAATGACAACTTAACAAATCACCAGACTTACTAGAACTGATTCTCTATCACAATCAGTTTCTAGGCCACATTCTGTCCTCTTTTCTATACATGATGAGCTTGGTTTCAACAGATCGGTCTTACAATCTCCTACAAGGGCCAATACCTGAAAGCTATTTCTTTCAGAAAGCTCCGCTTGCATTGGTCAATCACAACAAATGCTTTTGTGGTCAAGTACAAGAGTTGCCTGTGTGCTTTTCCTCTCTGATGAAAACCATTGTTTCAAGCAAGTAGCAAAAACTCATTATCTTGGTTGTCATTCCAACTACAAGCATTTCCCTTTTTTACTGCTGATTGTTGCATTCTCTCTGCTTCATCACAAGCGGAAGAAACACACTTCAATTGAAGTTGGTCAACAGGTTAATGCACAGATCTTCTCAATATGGAACAATGATGGGAAAGGGGCATACGAAGAGATCATACCACAGAGGATTTTAATGAAAAATACCACATCTGTGCCAGATCTAGTGCTACAGTCCACAATTGATTTTAACATCCGGGGAGAAAATAATCAAGACTTTGCCAATTGACTTACACAAGGGACTATTTTTTGACAGACATCTGCAAGTGTTAAGAGATGAGAAAACCAAATTATCTGTCATACGATAAGTCATTTAGGTAAAATTCAAGAAATCATTTTCACCATTTAGAACATCTTGCAAACTTTCTCGATGTTTAGGGGCTGAATCAGGGAGCAGTTCTCTTGGATACCCAGGACGCAAAACAGCAAGTAATGAATAAGTACAACACACATTTCATACGTCACTAAGAAAGAGCACATACAAAGAAAGTATTGTTACAGGTCTTGGATAGTTTTGTGGATGCCAAATGTCATAACTTAGTAAGAAAATTTTGCCATAATCTTTTAACATATATCTACTATTCCATCTCTTGCCCATAAATTAGTAGTAGATCAAACCAAAACAAAACGTCCTCAAAGGCTCACTATACCACCTGAAGTAAGAATTTTAGATATTTCTAAGCAAATGTTGTGTTACAAACTAAACTTTGTAATTAAAACAACAGTCCACCAAATCCCTCCACCAAGAGATTGTTAGAGCCAAAGCAAATTGGAAAGGGCAACACCAATCAGAGGATAAAGTCAACATTTTTCACACCAACTGCAACTGCAAGAGTATACAATAAAAATGATACTAAAAGTATCAAATTTCACAGGTAATTAGCTAAAGATTTCATTGTTTAAGCCAACACGGATTATAAGTCAACATAGACAGCATCGCCATTAATTTTCCCTTCAAACCAAAACCAACACAAAAGAAAGGAAACACATCAAGAGAACACAAAACAATCAACACAACAACAATAAAGAATTGAAAGAGGATGCAAAAGAGAACTCACATTGGAAAAGGAAGGATTTTGTTCAGCAACGAGGAAGGAAGCCAACTAGGAATGGGCGCGCAGTGCTTCTATGAAAGAGAAGAGGTTTGGATGTTTTGCGGATACACCCTCTTTTTCTTCATAATTACATTGGATCCCTTGAACAAAAAAGAGAAAAAATTTATGAAAATTTTCGAGTAGCCCATCTACTAGTTATCCATATCTCGATGCATTTGTGTCCGTTCAATACACATCGGACGTCTGAGAGCTCTCCCGCGCATTTCAAAACCCACCCCCAAATTAGTGAGTATCAGAGCGGCGGCCATGGAGGGAAGCGAGAGAGCGAGGCCATCTTCGATGCTTGCGATCTCAATCCCCCCGCCAACGATCTCCGCGATGACGCCTTCCAGTTCTGCCTCCAGTTACTGATGATCTCCAGGCACGATCTATTGAGCTTTCGCCAAGGTATAAAGGCCTCGGCTTTTGCCACATTATTCATCGATTTGGTGGTTTTTGGATGATTTAGTGTTTTGTTTGTGATTGTTTGAAATGTGTGGTTATTTTTTAGGATTAAGAAGGATTGATGATCAGAGTGTTTGGCATCATTTATTATCCATGAACGGTAGATACTTACAGTTTTATACTCAATCTAAAATGGATGGCAGTAGCAATTCATTATGCTGATGGTCTGTAGATTGAAACCACAAACAATGGTATTTGATTCACAACACATCTACTTCATCAAGTTGGGGTTTTTATTTTTGGGGGAACAACTGTTTTGCTGATCTTTGTATTTTAAAATTAAGTAAGATGGTTAGTGCCTGAAGGAATTTAACCAAAGGTGCTAGTTTGTAGGGTGGCCTTGAGTTGGGGCAAGCTGTGAATGGAGGACAAAAACATTGACTAAACCATAGGAACTTCAAACTGTTTCTTAGTCCTTTGTTTGTGGTTGGTGAAAGTGATGAATATATACAGGACGAAACCTAAAGCTCTGTGAAGGAGGGACTTGAAATAGTTTGAGTAAGTTATTAATTCTGGTTTCACAACCACCATTTGGTTAACATTTCTGGATTTATAGGTTTCTACATTTCCCTTTTTTTTGGGGGGGTCAAATTCGAGCATAATGTGATTTTCAAGGTCCAAGGCTTGCTTTGTGTTAAATAGTTCACAATCAAGACTTGTTGTTCATCTTGGAAATAAAGGGGGCAACATTCAAAGTGTTTTGAATATGGCTTCAAATTCCCAAAACAGTACTATACATTTATGAAGCACGGACACTCTAGGGAGCTTGACGTCCCCGTGTCCGATACGGACACCGCGTGGACACCACCGAACACGGTGTTGGATACTTCTGACACTTATGCGCTTTGTGAATGATTTTTCTAAAATACCCATGTATATTTCCTAGTTACTTCCTAATACACAAGATCACCAAATTAATCTATAAGTAAATATATTACATATATTACATAAAAGTATATAGATTTATATTTATAATAAATGTTTTATACAAATATATAATATTTTTTATAGCTATGTCCTTTTGTACCTGTGTCCTTAACTTTCCGAAATTACCGTGTCGTCGTGTCTGTTATCAATGGCAAAGATTATGGCAGGCAAAGATTATGGCATAAATCATGCCATAGATCTTTATATATTCTTACCTAGAATAGAATATATGTAATCGGTATATTAGCTGTGAATTAAGATAATTAGCTATATATAGATTATTACCAAAAATAGATTGTACAGAAATTCAGATTTAAAAGAACGACTCAAAGGGAGAAAGGGGCAGGATTTTTCAGCCAATCTATTCAAAATTTGTCATGGTACCAGAGCCATTCTATTGAATCCATAGATGAATATTTGAATTATTGGGTGTTTTCTGTTAGGTTTTCTGGGTTGATTTCTAATCAACATCTTGGCTTTGAGATTTCTTGGTTGATTCATTCTGCAGTTTTAGATTCGCATTTGAATTTGTTTGAGAATGTCTATTGAGAGCTCTTTTGGAAGATCAGGTGCAGAGACTTTGGCTATCAGATTCACAGGAAAGAATTATGCAGCATGGGAGTTTCAGTTCAGAATGTTTCTGAAAGGGAAAGAGCTTTGGGGTCATATTGATGGGTCCTCTACTACTTCTGAAAATGAGAAAGAGCGTAGTAAATGGGAGGCAAATGACGCTCGCATTATCTCTTGGATTTTGGCATCTATTGAAGCTCATATGGTGAACAATCTGCGTTCATTTGGTACAGCTAAGGAGATGTGGAATTATTTGAAGCGTATATATCATCAAGATAATACCGCACGACGATTTCAGCTTGAACTTGAGATCAGTAATTTCAGTCAAGGAAATCTCTCAATTGAGCAGTATTATTCTGGATTTCTTAATCTATGGAGTGAATATTGTGGTATCATCTACTCTGAGATACCTAAGGAGGCTTTGGCAAGCTTTCAAAAAGTTCATGAAGTTAGCATGCGTGATCAGTTTTTGATGAAGCTGAGACCAGAATTCGAAGTTGTTCGTGGTGGATTGCTTAATCGAAATCCAGTTCCTTCTTTAGATACATGTCTTGGTGAATTATTACGGGAAGAGCAAAGATTGGCAACGCAATCTGTTATAAGTGCATCTGCAGAAAATATCAATATTGCTTATGCTGCACAAGGTAGGACTAGAGGCAAAGGACAAATACAGTGCTATAGCTGCAAGGAGTTTGGACATATTGCTCGCAATTGTGCTAAGAAATTTTGCAATTACTGTAAGCAGAATGGGCATATTATCAAGGAATGTCCTACACGTCCAGAAAATAAACGAGCCCAAGCTTTTCACGCTACTGTTCCAAATTCTACAACCGCAAACACTAATCAAGTTGTGATGACTCCAGAAATGGTCCAACAGATGATTCTAACGGCATTCTCTGCACTTGGACTTCAGGGCCAAGGTATGACAGCCTCTTCTATATGGTTTGTTGATTCAGGAGCATCCAATCATATGACTGGTTCATCTGATTTCTTACAAAATTTGCGGCAATATAATGGTAGACAAAATATTCAGATTGCTAATGGTAGTAACATTCCAATTACAGCCATTGGTGATATTGGGCATTCATTTCATCATGTTTTTGTTGCTCCTAAATTGTCTACCAACCTAATTTCTGTTGGTCAATTAGTGGAGAACAATTGTGATGTACATTTCTCTCGTGGTGGTTGTCTTGTGCAGGATCAGGCGTCGGGGAAAGTGATCGCTCAGGGGCCTAAGGTGGGAAGATTATTTCCATTGGAATTTACTGTTCCTAGAACTTTATCTTTAGCTTCTATGATTGTTGAAAATAAGGCTGAAGTTTGGCATAAACGATTAGGCCATCCAAATGATGTGATTTTATCTAATTTAATGAAGCGTGGTTTTCTTGGTAACAGACCTCAATGTTCTACTCATGCATTATCTCTTGAATGTTCTACTTGTAAATTAGGAAAAAGTAAAATGTTACCTTTTCCTACCTATGGTGGTCGTGCTAATGCATGTTTTGAGATTATACATAGTGATGTTTGGGGTATTACTCCTGTTATTTCACATGCACAATATAAATATTTTGTGACGTTCATTGATGACTATAGTCGGTTCACATGGATATATTTTTTGCGCACGAAAGCTGAGGTGTTTACTGTTTTTCAAACCTTTGTGGCTTACATTGAAACACAATTTTCCACTTGTATAAAGATTTTACGGTCTGATAATGGTGGAGAATATGTGTCACATGAGTTTCAAGCCTTCTTGCAGCATAAAGGTATCCTATCTCAACGATCTTGTCCTTATACCCCACAACAAAATGGGATGGCTGAACGTAAAAACCGTCACTTGTTGGATATAGTTCGAACATTACTCATACAGTCTTCAATGCCGTCTAAATTTTGGGCTGAAGCTTTATCAACTGCAGTGTATCTGATTAATCGCTTGCCTTCTCAACAATTGGGTTTTGATTCTCCTTATTATCGTCTTTTTGGTGAGCATCCTGATTATCACATGCTACACACATTTGGTTGTGTTTGTTTCGTGCACTTGCCACCTCATGAACGTCACAAGCTTACAGCACAGTCAGTTCGATGTGCTTTTATGGGTTATAGCACTACTCAGAAGGGATTTTTATGTTATGATAGCATTGCTAATCGTTTGCATATCTCTAGAAATGTCATTTTCTTTGAGCATGAATACTATTTTCAGCAGCATGTTTTTCCTTCCAGCAGTGTTCTCCTACCTGACTTTGATGATATTGATGCAATGACCATGGAGCCATTATCACAAATTGAACGATTTAAACCTGACATTGTCTACCAACGACGAAGGCCTCCATCGTCACAAATCTGTCCTGATCCTGATCTAGATCCAAATCCAGAGCATGCATCTTTAGTTGATACTACCACTTCAACCAATCTTGTGGGTCTTCGAAGATCTTCTCGTATCAGGAAACCTCTTCATAAGTATGGATTCTCAGCGACTTTAGTTAATAATGCAGTTCCTACTTCTTATTCTCAAGCAAGTAAACATGCATGTTGGGTAAAAGCCATGCAGGAAGAACTTCAAGCTCTCCAAGAGAATCATACTTGGGACATTGTTCCTTGTCCTAGTGGCGTTAAACCCATTGGTTGTAAATGGGTTTATTCCATTAAGCTACGATCTGATGGCTCACTTGATAGATATAAAGCGAGGTTAGTAGCACTTGGAAATAGACAAGAATATGGCATAAATTACGAGGAAACATTTGCACCTGTAGCAAAGATGACAACAGTGCGACTTGTTCTAGCTATTGCTGCTTCTAAGCGTTGGCCATTGCGACAGATGGATGTTAAGAATGCATTTTTACATGGGGATCTTAAAGAAGCAATTTATATGACTCCACCATCAGGGTTATTTTCTACACCTTCATCTGATGTTTGTCAGTTAAAACGTTCACTATATGGTTTGAAACAAGCTCCACGTGCTTGGTTTGATAAATTTCGTTCTACACTTCTTAGTTTCTCATTTATTCAAAGTCAGTATGATTCCTCTTTGTTTCTTTGCAAAACACCCAAAGGAATTGTCTTGCTTCTAGTATATGTTGACGATATTGTGATTACCGGGACTGATTCTGAATTGATTTCCAAACTTCAGGACCATCTTCAGCATTGTTTTCATATGAAAGATTTGGGTCATTTACAGTATTTTCTTGGTCTTGAGGTACAATCTGCCTCGGCTGGTATTTTCTTGCACCAGCATAGATACATTAAGGAGTTAATTGCTTTGGCTGGTCTTCAAGATAGTCGATCAGTTGATACTCCTTTGGAAGTGAATGTTAAATATCGTCATGACGAAGGTGATTTTCTATCTGATCCCTCTTTATACAGACAGCTTGTGGGCAGCTTAAATTATCTAACTATTACACGGCCTGATATTTCCTTTGCTGTTCAACAAGTTAGTCAATTTATGCAAGCACCTAGACACCTTCATCTAGCAGCTGTTCGTCGCATTGTTTGCTATTTGAAAAACACTTCTGCCCGGGGACTTTTCTTTCCAACAGATTCTCCTATTCGTCTGGTTGCATATAGTGATGCCGATTGGGCTGGTTGTTCTGATACTAGACGTTCAGTTACAGGTTGGTGCATGTTTATTGGTAACTCTCTTATATCTTGGAAAAGCAAAAAGCAAGATCGGGTGTCTAAATCTTCTACTGAGTCTGAGTATCGTGCTATGTCCTCTGCATGCTCGGAAATTGTTTAGCTTCGTGGATTGTTGGGTGAGCTTGGTTTTCCTCAAATTAAACCTACTCCGCTTCATGCAGATAATACTAGTGCAATACAAATTGTTGCTAACCCAGTGTTTCACGAGCGTACTAAGCATATTGAAGTGGATTGTCACTCTATTCGTGAAGCATATGATGCTCAAATCATCTCTCTTCCGCATATCACAACTAATCTATAGATAGCTGATGTGTTTACTAAAGCTCTTTCCAAAAACCGGCATCACTTTCTTGTGGACAAATTAATGCTCGTTGATCACCCAGCATCAATTTGAGGGGGGATATCAATGGCAAAGATTATGGCAGGCAAAGATTATGGCATAAATCATGCCATAGATCTTTATATATTCTTACCTAGAATAGAATATATGTAATCGGTATATTAGCTGTGAATTAAGATAATTAGCTATATATAGATTATTACCAAAAATAGATTGTACAGAAATTCAGATTTAAAAGAACGACTCAAAGGGAGAAAGGGGCAGGATTTTTCAGCCAATCTATTCAAAATTTGTCATCTGTGTCATGTCATTTCGTGTCAATATGTCCGGGTCCGTGCTTCTTAGCTGTACATAGTTACTGTTTATATGTGCAATGTTATTGTTCATGTGTACATGGTTAGTGTTCATGTGTGCTTGGGCGTGTTCGAGATCGTGGAAATCTCAGGAATTTAAGCATGGGCATGCTTATGCTCGTGCTAATCTCAGGAGTTTGAGATTTGGGTGAACACAGCCACCAAGCACAGTGCACAAGCATGCTTATGCCCGTGCGGATCTCAGGAATTAAGTTTTTGAATGAACACGGTCTATAAGTTTGGTAATGTAAAAACTCTCATTACATTTTAAAGAGTAAAAGTGAGAGACCAAGAAAAAGGGATTGGAGCAATTGAAGAAGAAGGCTTGAGATTGGCTTGGAAACTCGAAGGAGCTTGGTTTGCTTCTTCAAAGAAGTGAAGAAGAGGAGTAACTTTGTCTTTCATGCTTGTAAGCCTCTTTGGTGATTTTTCTTCTTGTTTGTGAAGCCGTCCATAGGTCTAAGCTTGTAAAGCTTGTACTTTTCACCTTTCAACCTTGTAATGGAAATTTCTTGTCGCCTCTACTTGTGGAAGTGGATTTGAAGAGCTGAACCATGTAAAATCCTTGTGACCTTTGTTGAATGCTTGTTTGCCCCACTCTTTCCTTGTAAGTTTGTGAAACACATTAGCCATATTAGCTCTTTCTGCTGCGGTTAACCCCAACTCAAGGTCTAACACTCCTCGTTTCTATCCGGAAAACTGGTTAGAATATGTAGCGTCTATGATCAATTTCTATTGGTTGATGGATGATACTAAGATTAATGCTCCACTATAAATCCTAAAGAAAAGAGACTCCAGTTACTGAATAACATGAAGTGCTTAATTACCTTTAGATCAATAAAGGTTGACCATGTTTTGATAGTTTGATCATATTTATTGTTTATTTTATTTGTTTATGTATTTATTTATTCATTTTTTATATGTCTTAGGGTGTTGCATGCCTTTGCAACATGACCCAATAAATTTTGGACAAAAGAATGAACATCTGGAAAAGTTACTGTCTTCGACATTGTTTTGTTGTAACTGAGAGCTTCTTGCTGCTAAAAACTGTAGGTTTTCTATCTGAAAAGAGCTAATTTATGTAGGCACTGATACTTTCTATCTTGCTCGTTTTTTGTTTTCTGCATCTGCATTTGTTCATGCTATGAACTATGGGATGTGATGCATTTCATTATGTTACTTCGATTAGATCTTTTCATGGATAAGAGACTTTTACTAGCATTTCATTCTTGGTTTAAATTAACTCTAGCTTGTTAGCTCTAAAATTTTATATTTAACTATTACTAAGGATTCAAATTTTCTTTTAATTAAAGTCAATATCCAAAAAAAATCTAAAAAAATTCTTTTTTTAGCTATTAGTTTCTCTGCAAATGGGAAAAAGTAGCTTTTAGTTTTGCAATCAAGAGAGATTGAATTTTTCAAGATTGTTCAAAAAGTTCAACAAAAATTTTAGTGTTCTAACAGCTATTTTTGTTAAATATTGTTATTCAACAAGATTTGTCCGTTGAGAATTTATCACTTCAAGAAGGAGTTTATGAAGCAGACTTGATTCTCACTTGAGCTCATTAGAGAGAGGCTTGCTGCAGTAAATATATATCATTTGTTCATTTTTCTTTGGTTTCCTTAACTCTGCTTCTTTAGAGACAATTACAAATTTTCTAGATTGGGAAGGAGACTTCAGGGCTTTATAGAGAGATCCAAGCTCTGAAAAAGCATTCTTCTCTTAACAACAGTTATGGCGCTGCCATTGCAGAGGCACTGCGGATGTATGAGCATAACTCAACGCATGAGATGTTTCAAGGTATAATTGCACTTCTAAACACCTGGTATATCATGTTGGATGATGCTCTATTTGCACATTTGTTATGTGTTTCTGTTTAGCAGTTTTCATCAAAGCATGTCAATGTCCTCAGGATAACCTTGAAACCATTCTTACATTTGAAGAATCAACAAGGAGTAATTCAATTCTGCTTATGATTTTCCGTGTCATTTCAAATTCAAATGTAACAATTTCCTTGTAGTCGTTGGCGGAATTTCCTTCTTTCCCCAGCTGCTAAGGCTACACTCATAAACTCCTCCCTTCTCTCTGTCCCAACGTATACTCTTTCCGTGTGCTCTATTCCTGACCAGATTCTTTCAGAAATCACTAAGATTGTGCGGAATTTCTTCTGGTGTAGAAATGGCAATGGAAAGGGCATCCATAATGTGTGTTGGAAAACTATTATTGAAGGTAAGTCTGAGGGGGGGATTGGTATCAGAAATTTATTCATTGCTAAGCACTCCCTCATGGCCAAACATTTGTTCAACTTTTTGAATCTTGGTGACTCCATTTGGGTTGACATTTTGCGTTTAAAATATGGTAATTTTAACTTCTGGAGGAATTCCCCTCCAGCCAAATGCTCTTGGTTCTTCCGTAACCTTTGCAATTCTGCCATGATTATCAAACCTTTCTGTCGGATATCCTCTGTTAATCCTGATATTACTTCATTTTTCTGGGACCCGTGGTTTTGTGATATTCCCATTGCCTGTAAGCCGACTTTCCTTAATATGAATGAAAATCTGGAGAACATTTCTTTATCTGATCTTGTGCAGGATAATTCTTGGTGTGGCGATAGGTTAAATTCTATTTTTGGTCCTAATGTTAATCTGCAGGACGTTTTAAGTACCTCTATTGATTTCAGCTCTTTCAATCATTGGATTTGGAACCCCACAACCAAAACGAGTAAAACATCTACTGCAGTTTATAATCATCTTACCCAGCTCTCTTCTCTGAATGATCACTGGCCTGGCTGGTCAATGATCTGGAAAATTCATGTTGCTCCTCGCGTGAAATACTTTCTCTGGACCCTGTTTCATGGTAGACTGTCCACTTACAACTATCTGCACCACTTAAACCTGGGTCCGGATAATCCTTGTGTCTTCTGTAATATTCATCCGGAAACCATTGAACACCTTTTCTACCAGTGTACTAAAGCTCAACTTGCCTGGTCTCTCCTTAGCTCCTTTACCAGTATTCCTATCCAATTTCCTCTTGGTTTTGCTGCTGGCAATTGGATTTCTGATGGCAGATTTAATCTTTCTACCATCTCCCTTATTGCTGCCACTGCGTGGGGTATTTGGAAAGCTCGGTGTGAGGCTATTTTTCAGAATGCTAATCCTTCTTTTCAGTTCATTGTTTACAGGGCCGTCGCCCATGTTCAAGAATATACATTTGGCAGCAGTGATGTGTCTGGGTACAAGCTTATATTGAATAACTTCACCACTGTTGATGGAAATTTCCTTTTCTCTCATTCCTGCGCCAACGCCAGTTCTCGGGTTCGATCTCTTGGTTTTTTTCTAGTAAATGGTAACTACTCTGTTCTTTTTGCAGGGTGTCTGTCCCTGCCTCCTGATGATAATTCACTTGATGATTTACTGGCCTTAGATGTTGCGCTCCAAACTGCAATTGACCCTCATTTCTCAGTCAGACATATATTCGTCAACAATCATAAAGTTCATACAACATTGTCCAACCCGAATCCTGTCACAACGTGGAGATTTAACACTCAAATTCTGAATTTGCTGGATCTCTTGCGGTCTCATAACTCCCCTTCAATTCACTGCATTCCTAGCTCTTGGATGTCTCCTGCAATTCAGCTTGCCTCGCATGGTTTCCATTTCACGTCACTGAATCTTTTCCTTTATGGTCGTGACCTCCCTTACTGGTTAATGAAATCCTTTCTTGAGTCTGGGTTTGTGTTTAATTAGCTTTTTACTTTCTTTTGTCTTTGTCCTGTTGTTGTTCTTGCTAGACTCTCTGTTATCCTTTGTTTTTTATTTTTTAATAAGATAGCCCCCTGGGGTTCTTTCAAAAAAAAAAAAAAAAAAAAAAAAAATTCAAATGTAACAATTTAACCACTAAGAGATCTTTCACCACAGCATTTTAGCTATGGTAGATATATAAGTGTATGTAGTTCTAGTGAAGATGGAATTCTTTCTTTCCTAGTTTAGTCTTTGATGATCTTAGGGACCTTGACTTTTAATAACCTAATAACTTATATCCATTATTTCATCTTCGTTTCTTCTTTCATCCCGTTCAGGTTTGACAAAGAGGATTCTCAAGGTCAGACAGGCAAAAGAATTACAATGAAATTTTTTGGTTCAAAAGATTTATGCAAACTATTCATATTTCCTTTGCATGCATATTAGTTATAGACAAAACTAGTATAGTCACTAAGCTACCTTAATAACAGTTTTTAAGTCAAATTATTGCCTTTTTACATTACACGAGCATTACTGGAGAGAGTGAACATTACTGGAGAGAGGAAGTGTAGGTGTCACCCTAAGGTTAGAAAGAGCTTTTCAGTTAAAATAAATGAAGAGAGTGAACATTACTGGAGACATTAATGCTGAAGCTTTATCTTGCTTGCATCAGTATTAGTTTGTTCTCCACCCATTTTCCATAGAGGCATAACATTAACAAGCAATAACATTCAGACTTTGGCATCTTAAACCTGATTCATCTTATTGGAGAATGCTGGCGGGTACACATGGACATACGACACCAGTTATATCCATGACCATTATTCAACCCTCAGAGGTGTATATATTTGCTATGAGACATTTCATTGTTTCAAGAAGTGTGGGTTTTTTTTTTTTTTTTTTTTTTTTTTTGTGGAGCTGGCCTATATAATAATATATAAGGAAAACGAAAGATATGATACAATAGAGTTTTTGGAGGGTCCCCATGCATAATGAATAATATGAATAATAGTTTGTCCACTTTATTATAAAAAAAAAAAAAAAAAAGTTTTGGAGCGTGACCAATAACCACTTTGTTTATTGATAACGGATTTTTTACGTAAAGTGTTTGTTTCAGGGAAGATCCAAGATCGAATCCCAAAACTCATTTAAAATAAAAATACACATATGTTGTAGTAACTCTACATTGGTGCACATTCTTGATTTATATTAAAATGGAGTGACACATGGAATGCATCCTAAGGATCTCATTAGTGCCTTATTCAACATATTAGTAAAAGACTTAGATTAAAGAAATCATTTAAAGAAGAATAATAAGAAAAATCTAAAGTGCAACTCCAAAATTTGTTTTAGTTTTACTATCATATCAAAAAAATAAAATTAAATTAAATAAAATTGATGCCATGTTCTTAACGACAAGGACTATTAACTTTGATTTATTTGAGAATAATAATATTTATTTGGCCAGTAGTAATGATTCCTTCTATCTTTTTTTTTCTATTTTTTTTTTTTTTTGGCAAATATAAGATATTGTTCAAACAATTAAATGACTAAGGTGAACACTAGCGAGCGGGCGGTTGATGAGTTGGCCGAGGAGGCACCTGTCCAGTCCGGGAGGTAGCCTTGCTTTCTTGTGGTGGTCTGTGGTGGCTTGCGAGGGGTCTGTTTTCTCCTTTTGCGGCTCTGCTTCTTTCTATTTTTTTTGTTTTGTGTTTGTACCTGTACCACATCTAGTGGTTTTTTTATTCTGATGTTTGTATCTGTGTTGTGACTCTCTTCCTTTTAATGCATTTTGTGGTTTATCCATTTTCTCAAAAAAAAAAAAAAAAAAAAAAAGAAAAAGAAGACTAAGGTTTCAGGACTAAGCTTAGTCTTGAACTATTGCTATCTTGTGACCTCACTTTTTTTTTTTTTTTTTACAAAGGGGACAAGCACCACCCCACAATGGAGTGTCAAGGGACAAATAGATACAAAGGTGCATCAGTTACAGTGGCTTAACGATCCCCTAGAGATTTATTAACTTGGCTAGAAGTTACATGGGGCAATTAGATTCCTACCATGTGAATGCTCAAAAGATAGTTTAAGAACCAAACCAAATTAATAAATCCCCCTTCTCTGCAACCCTGGAGGAGAGGAAAACGACATCATCCCACAGAGAACCTATGAACAGTAAATAAACAGTATCACTATAATATTTATACAATATTTACAGTATATGCGCAGTACTGTAACAACCCATTTGACTTTCACTTTTCAATGTAAAAAAAGCTAACTACTTTATGGTAGTGTATAAGCTCTCTTGATTCCTATCAGAGGTGAAGATTTCTCAACATTTTTTTGAAATAAATATAAATTATAATTTATTAAAAATAATAAATAGAAATATAACAATTGGAAAACAACCAGAGCTCAAAATGATAAGTATAGAGACAAAACAGTCCACTGGCGCGTGGAGCACACATCAACAATTACTTAAAAGGAAAGATTATATTCCTCCCACCTTCAAAAGTGGATAAGTATCATTATATATAATTTGGAAAACTTTACATTCTAATTTTCTATTTAAGTATATTAATTGTTGTTAGTGAGCCTTCTTTCTTGCTTGATGATGTAATCCAAGACAATTTTATACTGTCTCACATATATCCTCACAAATTTAGCCTGACTTTCAAGTACATACAATGCAAATAAATAAATAAATGTATCTGGCAATATGATACATATATAATGATTTAAAACTTATATCAAGTTAGAATATTATTGATTGCTAGCTATCATCAACTAATTCTTTGTTGGAAGACCTTGACTGCAAACAAGCATCATTTCATTGACCCAAAAGAATACGATTCATTCTGCATAGACGTGAAACTCATGAGTTAGCTTGGAAGACCTTGACCACAAACAAGCGTCAATTCATTGATCTTAATTAAATAATACAATTCTTTCCACAAAGATGTGAAACTCATGAGCTAGCTTGGAAGACCTTTCACAGCAAACAGGCGTCAATTCATTGATCTTAAAGAATACAATTCTTTCTATAGATACATGAAACTCATGAGCTAGCTAGCTTTCTGAAAAGGCAGTCATGGTTCCATAATGGCAACAAGCTAATTTCCAGGAATCATCCCAATGCTTGCAAGACTTGGCCGTCCCTAAAAACTTGTCAAGGCCTTCATTTTTAATTTAATAAAGAGTGTGTGGAAGATAACCTACTGAATGCTTCGTAGGCGTGTAGGTAATAAGCATATAATCAATTTTGTAAATGGTAGAAAGATGAGAAAGTGCTCTGTAGTTGAAAATAAGAGTATTTCTTTCTATTCAAATAGATCAGCAAATAGCCATAATGAGAAGGTTCCCAAGACCAAGTAAATTTCAAATGTTGAACCAGATCATTTTCCACAAGGTTTTGGTTTTTGTTGACTAGTAAGTAGTAACGGCAATTATATACGTCCCTTTTTTCTGTGTGACAAACAGGCAAAAATTATCATTATCATTAAAATTTTCAATGTAGAACTTGACAATTTGCATCAATTTCACAGATTGATTGATTTATGATTAATAATAATAATCATAATAATAATAATAATAATAATAATTATTATTATTATTATTATTATTATTATTATTATTATTATTTAACAATAGGTGATAAACAACCCCACATAATGGTTTATCAAGAGATAAGCAAGAAATAAATATGTATTAAAATGCACCAATTACGGTGACTTCTACAAATAACTCACTTAGAACTCATTTAAATGGATCTAAGCAAGCCTGTCCTCAGGGTAGTGTTTCTCCAAAGAACTCCATTCATGAGATTTACATAGGCAAATATTTGCACATTCACTGGAGGCCATGCTCACCCAACTATGAAATTCCAGAGATTTGGATGGGCTAAGCGTGTCCATGCGCAATGCCTGTGCTCATTAGTCAAATTCTTGAGAATTACACAGGTTGAACACAACTCCTATGCAATATGCATGAACAGTAATCATGTGCAGCACGTATTATTTGAAGCCACATACACATCATTATTGTCAATGTGGCCTACCATTTCTTATATCTTCTTGGACAATATATTAAAGTTAATAAATTGAAGTGTGAACATAGCTATCGCTTTTTAGTCTTTTCATGCACTTGCGCTTGGTCACTTTATGGAAAGACAAACATGATGCTCAAATGCATTAGTCTCTCACCTTTGGTGACTGCACCCTCACTCACTCTTATTCATTTTTTGTTTGTCATCCTTTTTCTTTTTAGTTTGGTTCTGGTTATCCTTTTATTTGTTATATTTTTTTTCAATAAATTGATGATTTATCAAATTTTTTCAAAAAAAAAAAAATTGCATTAGTCTCACACTATTGTTTTGGACCTCTTATTATTGAATAATAAAAAGTATTTTGCAAACTATAGGTTAAATATCTAGTCTTGAATGAAGCATGTGAATGTAGGAGTGTTACCTTATCCAACTTTTGAAAGAATTATTTTGTTATTATATATTCATTTATAATATGTAAATTAAGTAATATAGGTGACATATCCAATTAAATAATTTTGTAATTATTATATGATATTTTTTACCAAAAAAAAAAAAAGAAATAGTTCAAATTTGTTCAAACAAAATGACTAAAGTTTCAGAGTTGTACCACAATTATATTTATAAAAAAAGGAACTTTATATTTTTTAGTTCTTAAATCTAAAGTTTTTTTTTCCCTAGTTTATTTATTTATTTTGGACTACATTAACAGTTGAAAGATGCACTGTTAACTAGTTAAGCTATTAATAAGTAATTTTTAAAAATTCTTATTATATTTAAATTAAAAAAATTAAAAAGTATGGGAATTTAAAATATAAGGATGTTTTTTTAGAAGTTAAAATAAAAATTAAAATATTTTGGATAGTGAGAAACACAGACAAAAAGTACTTATTCCTTTCACGAAAAAAAATCATCTTTCATATAAAAAATTTCTAAGCGTGTTTTGGCTTGTGGGTCAAATCGGATAGATTGATTTGTTGACTTGGGGCAAACATAAAATTTTTCGTTGGAGAAATATTATTAAAAAGAGTAATGCTATATGTAACGAAAAAAAAATACACGAATCAGCCACACAACTGATGTGGTGTAAATTTTTTTTAAAACTTAAAAAAAATTATTAAAATAAAGTTAAAGTCTCTCTCTACCACACACACACACACTCTCTCTCTCTCTCGATCTGTCCTCCCGGCCGTCGCTTCCCACTCCGGCTCCCGCCGCCATTTCTCCACTCCCGGCTGCCTCTTTCTTCTCCCGGTACCGGCCACCGCTTCCCTCCCCCGGTCCCGACCGTTGCTTCCTATCAAGCTCAAACACTGGAATAGAGTTGGTGCCAAGCTTCTCAAAGGATTGCTTCCCTTGTTGAACAGAGTCCTCTGCAACTTCAACTTCATTCAGCTTCAAGCGCTTAATCTCCTCACCCTCGCTTCTATCCTCTCTAGTTCATCTCCACAACTCATAATGCACAAAAAAAAAAAAAAAAGTAAAAAAGAACTCTCCTCTGAACTAAATTGAACTAAAAAGGAAATGCTTTTACAACCAAACATTGGTTCTGTCTTAACAAATCAGAACATGGACACCATTGTTCCACAAACCAAAGCTTAAGCTGAAACCAAACAGATTAGGAAAACAAAACTTCATGGGAGCAAATGGCACATTCACAAGCATTGGCCATGCATGTTTCTCCATGAAAGAGGAGCTTGAAGAGTACATGGACTATGATGTTGGGGATTTCTGCAAAGATGACTGGAAACTAGCTCAGAAACTCATGGTTCATGGTTGTGATCCACTTCCAAAAAGAAGATGCTTTGCAAGAGCCCCAAAACTTTATACTAAGCCTTCACCCATCAATGAATCCATTTGAAAGCTCTCTGAAGATCACAATGTGAGATGGAGCCATTACAGATGCAAAAGCTTTGCTTGTCTTGCTAGAAATGCAACTGGGAAAGGCTTCTTCAAGTGCTCAGATTGCTTCAATCTCACACACCATGAAAAACCAAGATGGATGCAAGTTGTCTACTTTGATCCTTCCTCAAACTCAACTCCTGATTTCCTCATTGAAGATGTATTGAAGATTAAACCTGGGGAGATAAGGGTTAGATTGGATTTCAGTGCTGGAACTGGGACTTTTGCTGCAAGGCTGAGAGAGTTTAATGTCTCCATTGTTACAGCTACCATATAATCTTGGAGCTCCATTGTTCCACAAACCAAGCGTTCACTGAACAAACTCCGAGCACCAAATCAAACTTCATAATCATAGAAACCAATTAACTTTAGAATCTTAGTTTGACACCATATCAACACAACACCACTACAAATCAGCAAGAAAAAAAAAAAAAAATCAAAAACTCAACTTGAACTCCATTCCCAGCTTAATCTTCACAATACATTGATCATCACTATAAACCCTAACCCTAGTTTCCTCTGCCGTCGTCTTCCCCTCTCGGTCTGTCGATAAAGCGGAGGCATCTTCTCGAAGATATGTGAGCAAGTATGAGTTCTCACAGGGCGGCATTTGGTGAGGAAAGCGGCCGGGGTAGGGAAGAGGCGGCTGGGGAGGGAAGAGGTGATCGGAGGCGGGGAAGCGACGGCCGGGACCCGGGGAGAGAAGCGGTGGCCGGGGCCAGGAGAAGAAAGAGGCGGCCGGGAGCAGGGAGACGGCGACGGGAGCCGGAGTGGCCGGGAGGACTGAGAGAGAGAGAGAAAGACTTTAACTTTACTTTAATAATTTTTTTTAATGTAAAAAAAAAATTTACACGTAACCAGCCACATCAGTTGTGTGGCTTGTTCGTGTGGTTTTTTCGTTGCATATAGCATTATTTTTTTCATGTTCAAAGATGTGTTTGGCTTTCACCTTTATTTAAAAAAAGAAAAAAGAAAAAAAAATAAATAAAAAGATGCGTTTGCTTTGTAGGCGGAACAGGTTGGATTGCTTTGTTGACTCAAAAATAAGGAATGTGTAGACAAAAAAATTTGTAGGCCATTAATTTGTGATGGCAATAAATGCATTAAATTAATAAATTAAAACCATGAGTGACACTTAAAATTTTGAGTCCCTGAATTAATTAATATATATATATATATATTAAGCTATAACCAGACTTATTTTGATCTTTTTACTTTTTAGCTAATATAAATTTATAAATATGTCATGAAATTAAGCGTGCTATGTTTAATATAGTCACAAAAATAAATAAATTTATATACTTAATGATGTCATTGTCCGATGTAATCCTAAATTAATTGGGTCAAATATATACGATTAAACAAAAAAATTTCACGAAAAAAATACTAAATAAATAAATAAATTTAAATACTATTAAAATAATAGTTATTTTTCTGTGTAAATTTTATTTCAGGATAAATTTGTAAAACAAAGTAAAGTAAAGGGAAACAAAAAATGAGGGGGCATTCTGAATAGATTTTATGACTAGTTATTAGTATTGGTAAAATCATTCTAATTGAATTACGGTTAAGAAAAATCCTTCTAATCTAATTAGAATTTTTTTTTTTTTTTGAAAAAGTGGATAAAGCACTTCAATTAATAAAAAAGAAGTACAGACTACCACTAGATGTGGTACAAGAAGTACAAAACACAAAAGCGAGGAGACAGGCCCTCCTCAAGACCAACCCAAAAGAGACCGCCTAACCCAAAGCAACATCAGAAGCCGCCACCGCAGGGGAATCAACCCTGAGGTCATCTGCCTGTGGCCCCACGAACTCCAGACTTCTGCGCACAGAGGAGATCGTGTCATCCATCTTGTCTCTAGCGCCATCTGCAATAGAGGAGAACCAAGATAGGAGCAACCGATCAACTTTCACAATCATGCAAAGGACATTCAAATACAAAGCATTGAATACGCAATCATTTCTGGTGACCCAAATAGTCCAAATAATCACTTTTGCTACCAGACCCCTGACCTCCCTCCTGCTAGAGCTAATGGAGAGTCTCCAATTACCCCAAAGGTCAACTAAATTTACTGGAGGGGGAGGGAGATTAAGTAAGTTGACGAAATAATCCCAAATCTGCATAGCAATAGGGCAGTGAAGAAAAAGGTGGTCCGCCGTTTCTGTCCCCGCATGACACCGGACACACGTTGCAGTTGGCAGCTTATTGCATCTCCTACGCGCCAGGTTATCCAATGTGAGAATCTTATCTTGCCAGGCCAACCAATTGAAAAGGCTGATTTTTTTTGGACAACAAGAGCGCCAAAAAAAACTTGCCACCGGGCAGCGCAGACCGCCATCGATCAGGAAGGTATAATAGGATTTTACTATTAATTGAGTGAGACAATGTGATTGTCATTTATCGTGCCCCATCACAGTTTGTTGAAAAGTATTTTGTAATCAAGACTCGAAGTCAGCTGTTAACAACAAAGTGATGGTCATGCCTGGCTATCACTGTGATTGATTATATGCTAACAATAATATGCTTGTTTTTAAGATGATATTAATTATTATGTGAATTATCTTTCATTCTGTGATGCTATAAAAAGGAGCTCAAGGCCTTCGCAACAAAACCACAAGAACATGTCTAGAGGCTTTCTAGGAATAACATATAGTTTCAAAATGGAACCACGGCTTCCCGCAAAGTTCATGGCCACCTTCCCAACGTTGATGATGATGGTGCTTTTGCTGTTAATACTACTCTTCTCCAATCTTTGTTTTCCTGTTTTCAACATGGCAATAGCTTCAAATATTGAATCTCAAGGTAGGGCTCTTCTTCAATGGAAGGCGGCCCTTGAAACACAAGAACCTCTTGACACCTGGACATCAAAAACCAGTCCGTGCAACTGGACTGGAATCACTTGTAGATATAATGGCCATCACATGGCAACCATCACCAGGGTTCAACTGGGAGAGTTGGGACTAGAAGGGAAGCTGGAGACTCTCAACTTCTCAGCTCTGCCATCTCTCAGAGTTCTCGACCTCACTAGCAACCATATACATGGATCCATTCCTGCTTGCATTTCAGCTCTCTCCAAGCTCACCATCCTTCATCTCTCCGCCAACAATCTCACAGGCATCATCCCTTCAGAACTTGGTAATTTAACAAGACTCAACACCCTATTGCTAGCTGAGAATCAGATAAGTGGCTCCATACCTCCTTCTTTTGGAAAGCTTTTGAACCTGAATTGGTTAGCTATCTCCTTTAATTTCTTAGTTGGTTCCATCTCTCCAGAGTTTGGAAACTTGACCAAACTCAATTTTTTATTTCTATGGAGAAATAACCTCACTGGCCCCATCCCTCGTGAGATTGGACATTTGGTGAATCTCAAGCAATTTGATGTCGCGAGAAACAATATAAGAGGTTCTATCCCTGTAGAAATAGGAAACTTGACTGAACTAAGCTGGTTAAACCTTTATGACAACCAGTTATATGGGTCCATACCAAGCCACATAGGAAATCTGCTGAAGCTTGAAGATTTTTCCTTACAGAGCAATAACATAAAGGGTTCTATCCCTAGAGAGATTCAGAATCTGGTGAACTTAAAAGATTTGAAACTAGCTTACAACCAAATAAGTGGTTCCATCCCACATGGCATTAAAAATTTGACAAAACTTGAAACATTTTGGCTCTTTAATAATAACCTAAATGGCTCCATTCCTTATGAGATTGGGAATCTTGTGAAATTGAGAGATTTTGAATTATATGACAACCAAATAACTGGTCCCATCCCAGAAAACATTGGAAACCTAACCAAGCTTGAAACTCTTTACCTATCTAGCAATAAAATAACTGGCATCATTCCTCCATCTCTAGGAAATTTAAAGGGTCTTACTGAATTAATATTATTAAACAATCATCTCTTTGGTAAAGTGTCTGATGAATTTGAGAACCTCACAAATTTAATTCATTTTGAATTATTTAACAACAGCCTTTCTGGCATTCTACCACCAAATTTGGCCAAAGGAGGTTTGCTTCAAACTCTTTCCTTGGGATACAATAATTTCCAAGGTCCTATTCCAATAAGTTTGAAGAATTCAACAAACCTAGTCAGAGTCCGCCTCGAAAGAAACAAATTTACTGGAGATGTTTCTCAAAGCTTTGGTGTTCATCCACACTTGGTTTATATTGATCTAAGCTTTAACAGATTGTCTGGCACTTTATCACCATCTTGGGGAGCATGCCTCAATTTGACAAGCTTTAAAATATCAAGCAATAGAATCAACGGACAAATACCACGGGAAATCGTTCAATTGCCAATGTTACAGATGCTTGACATCTCTTCCAACAATTTAGTGGGAAAAATTCCAAGGGAGTTGAGTAAGTCATCTTATATGTTTCACTTGAACCTAAGCAATAATCACCTCACAGGAGCCATACCACCAGAATTTGGGCATCTACCTTCATTAGAAGTTCTAGATTTGTCAAGCAATAATTTGATTGGAGAAATACCAATACAGTTGGAGAATTGCATTAAATTGAGCACAGTCAAGTTGAGCAATAATCTACTGAATGGCACCATCCCTTCACAATTTGGTAATTTAAACTTGCATGATGATCTAGACTTAAGTGACAATTTATTCACAGGAGAAATACCACCACAACTTAGCAAGCTAACGGAGTTGCAAGAGTTGAATCTATCACACAATGAGTTGGTTGGTCACATTCCTTCTTCTTTTCAATCAATGGCAAGTTTAACATTATTGGATTTATCTTATAATTCTCTAGAAGGTCCGGTCCCAAACAGCCATTTCATTCAAACAGCTCCCATTCAGTGGTTTACCCACAATAAGGGCTTATGTGGTCAAGTGCAAGGTTTGCCACTATGTGCTCAATCCCAATCAACAAGTACAGATGATGCAAAGAAACAACATAAAGTCATTATCTTGATTATTGTTTTGGTACTTGGCACTTTACTTATCATATTTCTAATAAGTGGAATATTCACATTGCGTTGTTATAAGAGAAAGAGATCCACTATAAATGACACAAGGGAAGAATTTGATGGCCATTTCTTCTCTATTTGGAGAGTCGATCATGGAAAGGAAGAATACAAAGAAATCATTAGAGTGACAGAGAATTTCAGTGAAAAGTATCAGATCTGTACCGGAGCATCTAGCATAGTATACAAAGCGTCACTATCATCAGGATTGACACTTGCTATTAAGAAAATTCAAGAAGAAGAAGCCCAAGTGAATGAGCAAGCTTTCCAAAATGAAATACAAGCATTAACTAAAATTCGGCATCGAAATATCGTGAGGTTTTATGGTTTTTGCTCCACTAATAGGTTCAACTTTCTTGCATATGAGTATATGGAGAGAGGAAGCTTGGGTGCCACTTTGAGATCTGAAGAGAGGGCAATGGAATTGGATTGGTTCAAGAGAGTCAGCATTATACAAGACATTGCTCAAGCTTTATCTTATTTGCATCATGATTGTGCTCCACCTATCATTCATCGAGACATAACGAGCAACAACATTCTACTTAATGAGGAGTACAAGGCTTGTGTTTCAGACTTTGGTATTTCGAGATTGCTAAAACCTAACTCATCACATTGGAGTTTACTTGCAGGCACCTATGGGTATATGGCACCAGGTATGTACATATCTCCTAATCATTTTAATTATTTCTTCTATTCATATTTTCATGTAATTATATTTTTTACATTTTCCAATATTGAACATGAACACTAATGATGGAATATTGAACTGAATTATGACTAAAGTTGCCTTAATTTATTGCTATTTGCAGAGCTTGCCTATATAATGAGAGTGACTGAAAAATGTGACGTATATAGTTTTGGTATTGTAGCACTTGAAGTGATACATGGGACACATCCTGGTGATCTCCTAAGCAATTTTTCATTGAGTATGTTAGTGAAAGATACCCTCGATCCACGTGTTCTACTTCATATAGCTGATCAAGTGATCACAAACCAAGTGCTTTCAGTGATTTTAGTGGCAATGCAGTGCATTAACGATGATCCGCAGGCTCGCCCTACAATGGAACAAGTATCTCAAAGGTTGTCTTCTCCAAAGTCTTTGCCAGCATCTGATATCTATTCTTTTCAAGCACTTACGCTTGATCACCTCATAAACATTGTACAAGTGCATGTTGATGATCAAACACATGAATAATGGGAGCTTAGGTATGATTAAGTCCCATTCTGCTAAGTTTCTTTAATAAGATGCATATCCTTGCTTAATATCCAATATGACTATTACCATGCATTTATATTTCTTGTTTGATAGAAATTTTAGTACAATTGCAAATATTTCAGTATCTCGTTGAACTTTAGCCATGCTTATCACTAAAAGAAAAAAGTGCTTATATTTTAATCAACCTTTTGCATTCGTCTAGAGAGAAAAATTTCTCATGCAAATCACATTAGTTAAAATAAATCTTAGCTTTAATAACATTATATATATAGACCTACTTTTCCAATATAAATTTTCTTGTCTAAGTGTATAATAAGATGAGAACTAATATTATATATTCTTGGTTTAATGCAGCTCATATCACTAAGCGTCCCAAACATGGATGTTGAATCTCTGTGCTTCACCTTTACCAAAAAAAAGGCACAATCCTAGTTACTCAAGGGAGGGTGATCTGACCTTGAGTTTTCAAAGCAATCCACTTTTGTGTTTGTTTGTCTTGGCCTTCCTTATCTTTGTTAGTTTGTGATGTTGTAATGAACTCTCCTTTTTATCTCCATTATCTTGTTTTGCTATAAATAGCTCCCTTTTTATTTTAATAAAGCGGTCGTTCAATTTTATAGAAAACTTACATATTGAAATTTTGTTTTTTCGACATGTTGATAGGGTTGTAAACAATTTTAAGTTTAATCCTTCGAGGTTCAATTCGAGCATTGCTTGAAATTTCGACTTGAGTTTAAGCTTTATAGAGCCAAATTAGAGTAGCTTATGAGTAGCTTGATTGATTGATAGCCCTAGCTACCTAACGAGTTTATTGCTCTACATTTCTATTAATTCATCCCTTGCAGTTTCTTTCTGTTTTTGGAAAGAAATTAAATAGAGATCCATGCGTCTATCCATTTAACTTGGAAGAAGTTTTGTTGTTTCTTAGAGTCTAACTTTTCATTGAAAATATTTTCTATCAATGGTAACCTTCTTACAAATAATGCAAATGCTTCCATGCTTTATATCTTGACTTAGCACATTCTGCATTCATATTTTCCTTTGCATTTATATTTCCGTTTAGTGACAAAGTGCTAGTAAATGTCAAGATTGTGGTTAACTATGCTGGCTAATTTAACTTTGAAACCATGCAAAGTTCATAATAAGGATTGTTGGCTTGAATTAATATTTTGAAAATAAAAATATGTATTTTGGAAATAGACTTAACTTTGTTTCAAATTTTCCAAATGATTCCTTTTTCCTTTTTATTTTATTTTCTTTGCAGAAAAAAAGAAACTTGTTTAGATTTCTTCAAACTATTTATTCAAATAATAAAAAAAAAACAAGTTCAAACTAATGGCTAATGTTTCAGTGCTAGCTTTAATTTTGAACTATCACTATCTTGATTATGCACATTCCTCTTTCAATATAAACAAATCTAACTACTCTAATTATGTTAAAAAAATATATGTGTCCTTCACTCATAACAGAGTAGAAGATTTTTTCTTGTTCCGTAAAGCTAGTAAAGTATATACATCACCAATTATATAAAGAAAAGAAAGATTTTAATTCCTCCCGCCTTCAAACTTGGCAAAGTACTGTCAAAGATATTTTGGAAAAATTAAAGTTCTAATTAGTTTTTGTTTGATCATATTAATTGCTAGTAAGCTACCTTTCTTGCTTGATGATGATATTAGCCAAGGCAAGCTTATACTTTCATTTATATACACATACACTCTCAAGTCTCAATTTTAGTGCGACTTTCAACAACATAAATAATGTTAGGAAGAAGGGTCTGTGGACCCCACCACCACATTGGGCTGTCAAGATGGGTTCTGGCATTCCAACATCCACCCTCCTTAGTGCTGCCTTAGTTGGTAAGTCAGTGAAAGGCTGAGGCTTCTTCTATTGTATACCATGGAGCTACATCTAGCCATGTAAGTCTTTTGTTTAGTGAATTCTTCTTGTTCCTGCAGTTTTGGTTTCCAAGTTTGTGGGTATTGTGATATGATGCTAGCTTGTTGTTTATTAGCCCAGCTTGTTAGTTTTTCTTTGCTTTGCTAGTAAGGGATGTTGGTTTGTATTGATAGCATGTGCTCTGTTTGACTAGTTGCCTAATTGCTTGGTGTTTAGTTATGACCACAAGGTGTTTGCTGAAATGCCACTGCCCTTGAAACTTGTTTTATGCTAATTATACGACTAAGTGATCTTGTGGTTGGATGAGTATTTTGAAACTTTGCATGTGTGGTTTGAAGCTTAGCATGTGTGCTTATACTTAGTTATTTGTTGTTTTTCTTGTGGTGGTTTTAAAGCCTTGGAGTAGTAGATGCACTATCCACTAGTTTGAAAATTTCTCAAAATTTCTTTTTTTAGCTATTAGTTTCTCTGCAAATGGGGAAAAGTAGCTGCACTTTTTCAAACAAACGTTTTGCTCTTGTTTTGCAATCAAGAGAGATGAAATTTTTTCAAGATTTTTCAAATCGTTCAACAAAAATTTTAGTGTTCTAACAGCTATTTTTGTTACATATTGTTATCCAGCAAGATTTGTCTGTTGAGAATTTGTCACTTCAAGAAGGAGGCTATGAAGCAGAACTTGATTCTCACTTGAGCTCATTAAGAGAGAAGCTTGCTGTAGTAAATATCTGTTATTTGTTTATCTTTCTATGGTTCCCTTAACTCTGCTTCTCTAGAGACAATTACAAATTTTCTAGGTTGGAAAGGAATCTTCAGAGCTTCATAGAGAGATCCAAGCTCTGGAAAAGCAGGCTTCTCTTAACAACAGTTATGACGCATCCATTGCTGAGGCATTGCAGCTGTATGAGCCGAACTCAATGCATGAGATGTTACAAGGTATAATTGCACTTCCAAACACCTGGTATATCATGTTGGATGATGTTCTAGTTGCACTTTTGCTTTGTGTTTCTGTTTAGCAGTTTTCATCAAAGCATGTCAATGTCCTTAAGATAACCTTGAAGCCATTCTTTCATAGTTTCATTTGAAGAATCAACAAGGAGTGGTTCAATTCTGATTTTCTGTGTCATTCCAAATTCAAATGTAACAATTTAACTACTAAGAGATCTTCCACCACAGCATTTAACAATGGTAGATAAGAGTATGTACTACCAAAGATGGAATTCTTTCTTTCCTACTTTAGTATTTGATGATCTTGGGGACCTTGACTTTTAATAACCTAATAATTTATATCAATTATTTCATCTTCATGTCTTCTTTCATCCAGTTCAGGTTTGACAAAGAGGATTCTTAAGGTTGGACTTGCAAAAGAAATTCAAAGAAATCTTTTGGTTCAAAAGATTTTTGCAAACTAATCATACTTCCTTTGCATGTGCATCAGTGGCAGACAAAACTAGTATAATCACTTAAGCTACCTAAATAACAGTTTTTAAGTCAAACTACTGTCTTTTTACATTACGCAAGCCTTCATGTTTGGGGATGACCTTCTTTTCCCCTTTCCTTTCTTGATCATGCTTGTTTCTTAGACTAGTTAGCCATCCATGGTTTCCTTTCTTGCATGATCCTGCATACCTTCATCAAAGATTTGGAGAATAAAAAACAGCCCCAAGTGGTTTTGCTTAAAATTTACTGTATAATTATTACCACACCATATGTAGATCCTTTTCCTTGCTTTACCTCAATTTGGTCAAATGACTTGGTAGCTTTTCAGAGGTAAAGAAAGTGGCATCAGTACTGCAATCAAAAGCTGAAGCCATGCAGACCAAAAGAAGAAACGAGGTGGAACCTCTGATTGCTGGGAAAATAAACTCACCGAATAAAAGGCAGCATGTGTTAGATAACCATGGTAATTCATAATTTCATATATTGCATGCTGTTATCACCTGTAAATTATCAAAAATGATCCTACTTGGACTCCCTACTTATTTTCAGATCTTTCTTCAAGCCTTGATGATATTCTTGGAGTACTAACTGTCTTGAAGAACATCTAATTAGCAGCAATATGCAATGACATTATCATGGTACCTTCCTCTGCCCTTGTGTTTCTTTCTTTCTTTCCCCCTTTTTTTTTTTTTCCTTTTTTTTGGTGTGTATGTGTGCTGGCACGTGTTGTTGTTGTAAATCTGTGCTTTATTGGAAGGAAGCATG
Source organism: Dioscorea alata (assembly GCA_020875875.1). Taxonomy (NCBI): domain Eukaryota; kingdom Viridiplantae; phylum Streptophyta; class Magnoliopsida; order Dioscoreales; family Dioscoreaceae; genus Dioscorea; species Dioscorea alata. The sequence goes on from CM037012.1 coordinate 21,302,813, forward strand.
TTACTTGAAAGCAAGTCTTGACTAATCAAGATGACCAAGTGGTGTGTATCAGAGTAAATATTTCTTGACTTGTGACTGTCATATCTTTATGTAGCTACAAGTTCAAGCGGTTCATTGATGTATTTTTTAGTGACTACCTATAACCATTTGGAGGTCACCAAACTATCAATTAAGCTGAACTGCATTGGTTACAATTGTATCCAACCAATCTTGCATGCCCAAATCCGTCATCCATTATCACTTATCACCATGTTATATCAGGTCGAGACTGTTGGTAAGCTTATGGTGTACTATCAGTTCTTTTACTCAAGGAAGTTTGATCATACAACTGATTAGTTCATTGATTTTAATCAAAGATTGGTTTTAATATTTATAGTATTATTCGTATAATTTTTTAGTAGTAAAGTTTACTATTCAGATATCTCATGATCAAGACTAATCATCCCTCATAAGACTGGGTTTGGTCATCCCCGCAAAGGTGAGGCTCTTGCTCATTTGAAACAATGAAGATAATGTTTTTGACTCAATTTAATCTTCCAATTAGACGTAAATTATTTTTCCATGTGATCAATGTAGTATTATAAATTGTTTTTCATATTTATTCTATTTAGTTATTTGCAATATACCGTTGTCAGTGTTTTTGTGGTGAATATAGATTATCATTATCATTGAAATTTTCAATATAGACCTTGACTGTATACACTCATTGATGACCTTAATTATCTGCATTTAGCCCCTCATGCATAGCACTTGACGGTACTGACTTTTTCTATGCATTTGATGTTTGCTCACTTGATGGATTTACAAGCAAAATAATGACCAATGCAAGATGCAATATGAAATGAGATGTTGAAATAATTATATGTGAATAAACAACTATGACAGACATATCCATTTAAGTAATTTTAAAATTTTGATCATACTGTATTGTACAATATTAATATTAATTATAGGCTTGAAAAATATGGTACGTAGAGGGCACTCCTTTGTTATTTTTTTTTTCCTAAATTCCATTTTATCTAAAATTGTTTATTTACTTACTTCCACTTAGATTGAGAAAACAAAAGTAAATCTATTTGGTAACAGTGTGGTTGTTATGTATGTCTTTATCACTGTGTTTGAATGTTTCAATGCATGCTTACCATTTCATGTTGGCTATGAATTCTAATGTTGGTGAATACTAAATATGCTTCCATCTCCTCCACAAAATTTGGAATCTCACTGTCTCTAAAAACAAACAGGGAGAGGGAGACGCCTTGAAGAAATCAATTCTGGCAATTAGCAGTTGACTGTATTAATTAATGTGGTTGCTATGCCTCACCATCAGTGTGGTTGAATGCTATAAATGCTTGTTTTTAAGATGATATTAATTATTAAAGGAATTATAAGTACTGTGCCAATAATATCTTGGTCTATTGGTACTGGGTCTTCTATTGTTGCGGAAGGCGTTTGTGTTCTATTGAAGAAAGATGTTTGAACCTCAACTGACACAAGATTAAGACAATAAGTTGAGAATTTATGCATCATTGTCGTTAACAATGTGGATGCTTATCTTTGAAAATATCATCTTATTTTTAAGAAGATATGAGTTATTGAAGGAGTACTACTCTTTTCCAAACTTTGATGCTTAGATGTGTAAACACTTGGCTTGTTAGGCTATGAATAATTAAAAAAATGCGCAAATGTATGTATACGCTTGCCAATATTCAGCAGGACTAGTATCTTGCATTTGTGCAGATTTTTTTTAATTAATTTATACATTATACAATTAATGGACATGCTTTATATCATTAGCAATGCATGCCCCTAGTCATTTATGTATTCCATTTTATCCAAAAAATTTATTTATTTTTTATTTTCATTTGGAGTGAAGGGAAAAAAAAAAAAGTAAGAAAAAGTCGTTGGATTTCAATATTTGATTTAGAGCATTAAAAGGCTATTAGAATTCGATATGTGATTTATAGCATCACAAAGAAAAAGTCATTGGAATTTGGTATGTGATTTATTTATTTATTTTTTTAAACCATCAGAAAATAATGAAAATAATTGGATTTTATATGTGACTGTAATAATGTATAATTGGTTATGTCATTAAAGTAAATTCGATGACTTTTTTTATGTGATTTTTGAAGTGACCATTGAACTAACAATCCTTATATTTCATTTTCTTAAATACAAATAGTTTTATTTTCCGGAATACAAACATGTACATATTATATGGAAATTTTAGAAAAGTATAAAGTTCGAAAACTACATTATTTTTGAGATAAATATAATTTTAATAGTTTGAGTATATATATATAAATCAAGTAAATTAAAAAAAAACGCAATAAAGTACATGTTTCTGTTGAGTGTTTTGTTAGTTGAAGGAAAATGTTATTTTATACTGTTTATGAATTTTAGAAACATAAAAATTTTCAAAACTGTGTTATATATGCTGAATGATATGGATGCAGCCACGTTGAAGTAACTTAATTATAAACTGCATTTTATTGTGGGCCAATTATCCTTTTTGCTTCTGAATTTTCCACATTGTTTTTGGTTTGAAACTTTGAATAGAAAAATATTGCACTCCTTGAAACAACTGTTTCTTAGATGTGCATTCATGTTGGCTATAAATGGATGCTTGAATCTTACTTTAATTCTGTTGAAACATTCAACATTAAAAGTTAAGACAACTTGGCTGCAGAGACAACAAATTACATCACAAATATTATATCAAGCCTCATCACAGTTAATTTGTGGAAAAGTATTTTGTAATCAAGACTGGTAGTTAGCTATTACTGTGGTTGAATTCTAACAATAATTAATGCTTATTCTTAAAATGATATTAATTATTATGTGAATTATCTTTCATTCTGTGATACTATAAAAAGGTGCTCAAGGCTCTCCTAACAAAACCACAATAACATGTCTAGAGACTTTCTAGGAATAATATATAGTTTCATCATGAAATCATGGCTTCCCTCAAAGTTCACCACCTTCCCAACATTGATGGTGATGGTGCTTTTGCTACTCTTCTCCAATCTTTGTTTTCCTGTTTTCAACATGGCAACAGCTTCCAATATTGAATCCCAAGGGAGAGCTCTTCTTCAATGGAAGGCCACCCTTGAAACACAAGAACTTCTTGACACCTGGACATCACAAACCAGTCCATGCAACTGGACTGGAATCACTTGCAGATATAATGGCCATCACATGACAACCATCACCAAGGTCCAACTGGGAGAGTTGGGACTAGAAGGGAAGCTGGAGACTCTCAACTTCTCAGCTCTGCCATCACTCAGAGTTCTCGAACTCGATGACAACCATATACAGGGATATATCCCTGCAGCCATTTCAGCTCTCTCCAAGCTCACTATTCTTGGTCTCTCTGACAACAATCTCACAGGTTCCATCCCTTCAGAGCTTGGTAATTTGACAAGGCTCAAGAGCTTGTGGCTCTCCCAGAATCAGATAAGTGGTTCCATACCTCTTTCTTTTGGAAAGCTTTTGAACCTGAATTGGCTAACCATCTCCAGTAATTTCTTAGTTGGTTCCATCCCACCAGTGTTTGGAAACTTGACCAAACTCAATTTTTTATATCTATGGAGAAATAACCTCACTGGCTCCATTCCTTGGGAGATTGGGAATTTAGTGAACTTGAGAGACCTTGGAATATCTGACAACCAAATAACTGGTCCCATCCCACAAAACATTAGAAACCTGACCAAACTTGAAACTTTTTACCTGTATAACAATAGCTTAAATGACTCCATTCCTTGTGAGATTGGGAATCTAGTGAACTTAAGAGGCCTTGAAATATCTGACAACCAAATAACTGGCCCCATCCCAAATAGCATTGGAAATTTGACCAAGCTTGAAACTTTTTACCTATATGACAATAGCATAAATGGCTCCATTCCCAATGAAATTGGAAATCTTGCGAACTTGAGAGACTTTGAAATATCTGACAACCAAATAACTGGTCCCATCCCACATAGTATTGGAAACCTGACCAAGCTTGAAACTTTTTTCCTATTTAATAATAGCATAAATGGCTTCGTCCCTCGTGAGATTGGACATTTGGTGAATCTCAAGGAATTTGATGTCTCGAGTAACAATATAAGAGGTTCCATCCCTGTAGACATAGGAAACTTGACTGAACTGAGCTGGTTAAACCTTTATGACAACCAATTATATGGGTCCATACCAAGCCACATAGGAAATTTGCTCAAGCTTGAAACTTTTTCTTTACAGGACAATAACATAAATGGCTCCATTCCTTGTGATATTGGGAATTTAGTGAACTTGATTGACCTTAAAATATCTGACAACCAAATAACTGGTCCCATCCCACATAGCATTGGAAACCTGACCAAGCTTGAAACTTTTTACCTCTTTAGCAATAACATAAATGGCTCCATTCCTCCTTCTCTTGGAAGTTTGAAAAATCTTGCACATTTATATTTAAACAACAATCATCTCTCAGGTATGTTACCTAATAAAATGGCCAATCTTACAAATTTAATTGATCTTGCATTGTTCGACAATAATCTTTTTGGAAATCTACCACCAGATTTGGCCAAAGGCGGTTTACTTCAGTATCTTAGTTTGAACCAAAATAATTTCCAAGGACCCATTCCGATAAGTTTGAAAAATTCAACAAAATTAGTTAGGGTCCGACTTGATGGAAACCAATTTACTGGAGATGTCTCTCAAAGCTTTGGTGCTCATCCACATTTGTATTATATTGATCTAAGCTTTAACAAATTGTCCGGAAATTTATCACCATCTTGGGGAGCATGTCCTAACTTGACAAGCCTTAAAATATCAAACAATAGAATCAATGGACAAATACCATGGGAAATCATTCATTTGCCCAAGCTGCAGTTACTTGACATCTCTTCCAATAATATGGTGGGAAAGATTCCAAGGAAGTTTGATAAATTATCTTACATATTTCAGTTGAACATGAGCAACAATCATCTCACAGGAACAATACCACCAGAATTGGGGCGTCTATCTTTATTAGAAGTTCTAGATCTGTCAAGCAACAATCTGAGAGGAGAAATACCAATACAGTTGGAGAATTGCATTAAATTAAATTGGCTCAAGTTGAGCAGTAATCAACTAAGTGGAGCAATCCCTTTTCAACTTGGTAATTTGAACTTGCATGACGTTCTAGACTTGAGCCACAATTTATTCATAGGAGAAATACCACAACAATTAAGCAAGTTAATGGAATTGCGAGAGTTGAACTTATCACATAATGAATTGGTTGGTCCAATTCCATCTTCTTTTCAATCAATGGTAGGCTTAATATCATTGGATTTATCTTATAATTCTCTGGAAGGTCCGATTCCAGAGAGCAATTTCTTTCAAGCAGCTCCCCTTGAGTGGTTTACCCACAATAAAGGTTTATGTGGCCAAGTGCATGGTTTACCTTTGTGTCATCAATCTTGGTCAGCAAGTAAAGGTGATGAAGAGAAGCAACATAAAATCATTATCTTAGGTGTTCCTTTGATATTTGGCATTTTATTTATCTTATTTTTGATAAGTGGAATATGCACGTTGCTTTATTATAAGAAAAAAAGATCCACTGTAAATGACGCAAGTGAAGAATTTGATGGACATTTCTTCTCCATTTGGAGAGTTAGTGATGGCAAGGAAGCATATAAAGAGATCATTAGAGCAACAGAAAATTTTGATGAAAAGTATCAAATTGGTATTGGAGCATGTATCATAGTCTATAAAGCCACATTATCATTAGGAGTGACACTTGCTATCAAAAAAATTCAAGAAGAAGAAGTCCAACTGAATGAGGAAGCTTTCCGAAATGAAATACAAGCATTAACTAAAATTCGGCATCGGAATATTGTGAGGTTTTATGGTTTCTGCTCTACAAATAAATTCAACTTTCTTGCATATGAGTATATGGAGAGAGGATGCCTTGGCACCAATCTAAGATCTGAACAGGGAGCAGTGGAGTTGGATTGGATCAAGAGAGTCAACATTGTACGAGACATTGCCCAAGCTTTATCTTACTTGCATCATGATTGCCATCCATCTATTGTTCATCGAGATATAACAAGCAACAACATTCTTTTGGATGAAGAGTACAAGGCTTATGTTGCGGACTTTGGTATTTCTCGATTGCTAAAACCTAATTCTTCACATTGGAGTTTGCTTGCAGGCACATATGGGTACATGGCTCCAGGTTTGTATATGCATCCTTGAATCAATGTTATTGCCTTTTCTTTTCAAACTCTCTCATAATTAGATCAATTGATTACCCATGCTGCTTACTAGATTTATTAACCTTGTACATGAACAAATGATGGAGTGAACTAAACTATTACTATTTTTACTTGATTTGTATTTGCAGAGCTTGCCTATGTAATGAGAGTAACTGAAAAATGTGACGTATATAGTTTCGGAATTGTAGCACTTGAAGTGATACATGGAACGCATCCTGGGGATCTCCTAAGCAACTTATCATTGAGTATGCTAGTGAAAGATATGTTAGATTCACGTCTTCCCCTTCATAATACCGATCAAGTGACCACAAACCAAGTGCTTTTGGTGATTTTGATAGCAATGCAGTGCATCGACACTGTTCCACAAGCTCGCCCTACAATGCAAGAAGTATCTCAAAGGTTGTCTTCTCCAAAGTATTTGCCAACATCTGACAACTATTCTTATCAGGCACTTACACTTAATCACCTCGTAAACATTGTGTAAGTGTATATTGATGATCAAGCGCATGAATAATGGGAACTTAGGTACGATTAAGTCTCATTCCGTAAAGTTTCTTTAATTAGATGCACATCCTTGCTTAATATCTAATATGACTAGCACCATGCATTTATATTTCTTGTTTGATTTACATTTTAGTATTGTTGCAAATATTTCAGTATCTGGTTGAACTTTAGCCATGCTTAACACTAAAAGAAAAAAAAAAGTGCTTCTATTTTAATCAACCTTTTGCATTAGTTGAAAGAAAAAAATTCTCACATAAATCACATCAGTCAAAATAAATTTTAGCTTGAATAATATTAAATAGACCTACTTTTCCAATATAAATTTACTTGTCTAAGTGTATAATAAGATGAGAACTAATATTGTATATTCTTGGTTTAATGCAGCTCATATTACTAAGCGTCCCAAACATGGATGTTGAATCTCTGTGCTTCATCTTTTCCAATAAAAGGTACAATCCTAGTTACTCAAGGGAGGGTGATCTGACCTTGAGTTTTCAAAGCTATACACTTCTGTGTTTGTTTGTCTTGGTCCTCCTTATCTTCGTTAGTTTGTGATGTTGTAATGAACTCTCCTTTATATTTATATATATATATTGGAAAAATATTGAAGTTCTAAGTTTTTGTTTGATTGTTTTAATTGCTAGTGAGCCACCTACCTCACTTGATGATATGAGACAAGACAAGCTTATACTTTCATTTTTTAGTCATATATATTCTCAAATTTAACGTGAGTTTTAACCAAGGGTCAAGTAATTTCTTTGAAGGTAATAACATCTCTTGTTCCATATTTTCTAATGATGAGATCAGAAATCTTGTGCATCTGAAACTACATTCATCACACAAGCAATAGTATATTTTGCGGATACACCCTCTTTTTCTTCATAACTACATTGGATCCCCCGAATAAAAGAAAAAAAAAAATTATGAAAATTTTCTAGTAGTCCCCATCCAGTAGTGATCCATATCTCAATGCATTTGTGTCCGTTCAATACACATCGGACGGTTGAGAGCTCTCCCGCGCATTTCAAAACCCACCCCCAAATTCGGTGAGGATCAAAGCGGCGGCCATGGAGGGAAGCGAGAGCGAGGTTGTCTTCGATGCTTGCGATCTTAACCCTCAACGCACGATCTATTGATCTCTTTGTAATTTTTCTCAACCCTAATGTTTGCACTTTTTTGATTCCTCAGGCAGGCTTCTTTCATTATGCATGGGATGTGGGAAGAAAGCAATCTGATGAACTTCCAAAGGTATAAAGTCCTCATCTTTGCCGCATTATTCATCAATTTTGTAGTTTTGTGGATGATTTATTAGTGTTTTGTTTGTGATTGTTTGAAATAGGTGGTTATTTTCTAGGATTTGGAGCGATTGGTCATCAGAGTGCTTAGCATCATTTATTATCCCTGAATGATAGATAATTCTGGTGTTAGATTCAATCTAAGATGGATGGGAAGCGCAATTCATTATGCTGAGGATCTGTAGATTGTAACCACAAACAATGGTATTTGATTCCACGCCTTTTTCAGCAAGTCGGGGTTTTTATTTGGGGGAACAACTGTTTTGCTGATCTTTGTATTTGCAAATTAAGTAAGATGGTTCCTGCTTGAAGGAATTTAACCAAAGGTGCTAGTTTGTGGGGCGGCCTTGAGTTGGGACAAGCTGTGAATGGAGGACAAAAACATTGAGCAAACCATAGGCACTTCAAGCTGTTCCTTAGCCCTTTGTTTGTGGTTGGTGAACATGATTCTAAAGATCTATGAAAGCGGGGCTTAAAAATAGTTTGAATAAGTTATTATTATGGTTTTAACAACCACCATTTGTTAACATTTCTGGATTCTTAGGTTTGCACATCATTTATTCTTTTTTTTTTTTTTGGTCAAATTCCTGCGTAATGTGATTTTCAAGGCTTGCTTTGCGTTAGATACTTCACAATCAAGGCTTGTTGTTCATCTTGGAAAATAAAGGGGTAACATTCAAAGTCTCACACTCAAATTCTCTCATCTATTCAGAAAATAGGTTAGAATATATAGTGTTTATGATCAATTTCTATTGCTTGGTGGATGATACTAAGTTCAATTTAAATTGGCAGCATCTTATTGAAAAACAATCATGGTAGCTGTAACACTTTATTCTTTTTCTTAATCCTCATTTGATTTGTCTATGGATGGCTTTGTTTGAATTGGCTGACATTAATGCTTCCACTATGAATCCTAAAGAAAGAGACTCCCGTTACTGAACAACATCAAGTGCTTGATAACCTTCAGATTAATAATGGCTAACCATGCTCTAATAGTTTGATCACATTTATCGTTTATTTATTTATTTATTTATTTTTGTGATGTCTTAGGGTGTTTCATACCTTCGCAACATGACCCAAGAAATTCTGGACAAGAGATGAACATTTGGGAAAAATACAGTCTTCGACATTGTTTTGTTGTACCCGAGGGCTCTTGCTGCGAAAAACTGTTGGTTTCTATCTGAATGGAGCTAATTTATGCAAGCACTGGTACCTCCGATCTTGCTTGTTTTTGTTTTTTGTTTTTTGTTTTCTACATCTGTAACTGTTCCTGCTATTAACTTTTCATGGATAGGAGACTTCCACTTGCATGTTATTCTTGGTTAAATTAACTCTAGCCTGCTAGCTCTAACCATTTCGAGGTCACCGAACTATCAATTATGCTGAACTGCATTGGTTAAAATTGTATCCAACCAACCCTGCATGTCCAAATCCATCATTCTTTATCACCATGCCATAACAGGTAGAGGCTGTTGGTAAGCTTATGGTGTACTATCAGTTCTTGTACTCAAAGAAGTTTGATCATACAACTGATTAGTTTATAGAATTTAGTCAAAGATTTGTTTTAATATGTGTAATATTATCATATAATTTTTTTTTACTAGTAAAATTTACTATTCAGATAGCTCATGATCAAGACTAATCATCCCTCATAAGATTGGGTTTGGACATCCCGGGTGAAGGTGAGGCTCTTGCTCATTTGAAAGCAGCTCATTTGAAACAATAAAGATAATGTTTTTTACTCAATTTAATCTCCCAATTATACGTAAATTATTTTTCCATACTATCATTGTAGTATTATAAATTGTTTTTCCTATTTATTCTATTTAGTTATTTGCAACATACTGATGTCACTGTTTTTGTGGTGACTATAGATTATCATTATCATTGAAATTTTCAACATAGACCTTGACTATATACACTCATTGATGACCTTGGCTATCTGCATTTAGTCCTTCATTGATGGCACCTCGGCATAACTGACTTTTTCTATGCATTTGCTGTTGCTCATTTGATGGATTTACAAGAAAAATAATGACCTAATGAATGATGCAATATGAAGTGAGATGTTGAAATAATTATATGTGAATAAACAACTATGACAGACATATCCATTTAAGTAATTTTAAATTATGATCATACTGTATTGTACAACATTAATATTAATTTTGGGCTTGAAAAATATGGTACGTAGAGGGCACTCTTTTGTTATTTCTTTCCTATATTCCATTCTATCTAAAATTGTTTATTTACTTATTTCCACTAGATTGAGAAAACAAAATTAAATCTAGTTGGTAACAATGTGGTTGTTATGTATGTCTTTATCATTGTGCTTGAATGTTTCAATGTATGCTCACTACTTCAAGTTGGCTATGAATTCTAATGTTGGTGAATACTAAAGATGCTTCCATCTCCTCCACAAAGACTGAAATCTCACTGTCTGAAAACAAACAGGGAGAGGGAGACGCCTTGAAGAAATCAAGTCTGGCAATTAGCAGTTGACAGTATTAATTAGTGTGGTTGGTATGCCTCGCTATCAGTGTGGTTGAATGCTATCAATGCTTGTTTTTAATATGATATTAATTATTAAAGAAATTATCAATATCATGCGAACAACATTTTGATCTATTGGTACCAGATTTTCTGTGGAAGGTGTTTGTGCTCTATTGAGGAAAGAGGTTTGAATTTCAACTCGTGTAATGTGAAGACACAAGTAAGTTGAGCATTTATGCAGGCCTCTAATGTATATATATATATATATATATCTATATATTGTCATTGTCGTTAACAATGTGGATGCTTATTATTTACAAGATCTTGTTTTTAAGATATTAGTTTTGGAGGGAATACTAATCTTCTCCAATGTTTGGTGCTTAGATGTGCAAAGTTGCAAACACTTGACTTATTAGTCTGTGGATAATAATAACAAAAATGCGCACATGTATGTATATACTTGCCAATATTCAGCAGGACTAGTACCTTGCATTTGTACAGATATTTTTTTTTAATTAATTTGAACTCTTACCATGCTTTTTACTAAAAAAATTACTTCTATTTTAACCAACCATTTGCCTTACAGGGAAAAGAACAGTTCTCATGCAATCACATCCTCTAAAATTAAATGTTCTTGTTTGAGTGTATAATATATGATCAACATTTATATATTATGCATTCTTGATTTAATGCAGCTCATGTATATATTAAACATGTAAAAATATATAGAGAGACTAGTTTAAAGTAAGTTTTATGAGGATTACTGGACATGCAAGTATGTGGTTAATGCAATATTTTTTTTTAAAAAAAAATGGATAAATTACTGAT
>CM037013.1:0-157500 GCA_020875875.1 Dioscorea alata
TTTTTTTTTTTTTTTTAATCCCAACTACCCAAAGAAGGATAAGAAAAAAAATTTGAAGTTTAAAATTTTGATTTCTTCTCGACCTTTTTTTTTTTTTGTTTTCAAATTTTGATTTATTTTGCTCATTATTTGTTTAATATTTTTTTATACATTTTCTCCTTTCTTTGTAATTGAGTCCTCACTTTTCCTTTTTTTCACTTCATATCGAAATACTTTTTAAAAACACTCGTTATTATTCATCCTTTCTCTCTCTTATTTTTGTTTGAACTCCTTTTTATTTAAAAAAAAACATTATTCTTTATGTTTATTTTTTTTTGTTTTTTGTTTTTTTTTTTTTATTAAGGTCTAAATCGAACTTTTAATTTCGCAAGCATCCCTCTTTATTCATCTTCGATTTAAGACCTCGCTGACCTCATTCTCCCCTCGCCGCTCTTTTGTTCGTGGTTAGGGTTTGTCTCTTCGGTGACCCCATCGGTGGATCTCCGATGTGGGCTTTGGTGAGAGCCTGGGACATTCACGGCCCCGTGGTCGGTGCCGAACGGCACCTCATGTCCCAACGAGCAACCTTGACGCGAAGATCCAGCGGGATAATGATGCGTCTTCGATCAGGGATTTGTCCTTATTTTGGTATCGTATAGAAAACGAGGGTGCTGACACTGCCGCTGCCTTGAGATCCGATCGGCAACGGCGGCCTCACTGTGAGCTATCTATCCGATTCTTTTTCCATGGTTCTTTTTTTAATGATTTTGTAGGTTTTCTTTATCATCTTGATGAATGAATGGTTTGCTAAATTCGTTTTGGTTTCTGTACGTTGAACTATCCTTTTGACTCTTTCTAGGGTTTCTTGACAAGGTGATTTTTAATATTCTGCGGTTTTTTTTTTTTTTTTCTCGACTGTGTGAGTTCTAGCTAGATGTATGCACTTGAGGCGTCTTTCCAGATTTCATTACTAGGCTATGGATTTGCTCTAAGATAAACAGAAGAGAAAACTTTAATGGCGGTTTCTTAAAGGTCAGCGCTAGATCTGGATCAAGGCAGTTATAAAAGTAGATATCTTCCAGACGAAGGTGAGTATCAAGGTCTGGTCTGGCTCAATCTCCTGCTTCCCCCTAGGGCTCTTCTTTATCCCTACATCCTTATTCAAACAAACCAGGACTGAACTGAGCTCCCTTTTCTTGAACTGGATATAGAGAATTTTTCTATCACTCAAACCGATCTTCTTGTCGTCGTCTTAGCTTTCTCTTTCTAGTCCCGAGTCACCCAAGTGTCTTTTAAGTGCATGATAAGTTTAAAGGTATTACGTTTGATGTTATCGCATTCAGTGAATGGTGAAATAACCGTGTATATCCAACCTCCCCTGCATGGCACATGAAGACATGATAAAGAACAAATAACTCGGTGTATATGTCTACGTGTAATGTAAGTTCATAGAATACCAATACAATACTCTCATTCTTCATTGAAAACATCAATCCAAACTTCACTGCACGACATGCTAAAGGTTCCCTTTAACAATGGTAATGTAGTTATAGAGCCATTTGAACATATCTTATTAGTGACTACATATAAACGTTGATATTTGTGCATGTGATGCTTATATCCTTGCAACTTAGTTATAAGCCATTACCGATTGAGTTAGAAGCACATGGCATTCGTGACATCTAACAGGTGCTTAATTATGGTTGGCCTTGATAGTTCTTAGTGTTTATGTTTCAGTGACCGCATCTCGTGGGTTGAATGATATATCTATGGATGATAGATTTGAGAGGTGGATTGGTGAGCATGGTCGAACATACAAAGATGTCTCTGAGAAGCTGTGTTGCTTCGAGATATTCAAGAAGAATGTTGAGTTCATTGAGTCCTTTAATGCCGGGGATCACAAGTATAAGATTTGCGCAAACGAGTTTGCCGACCTAACGAATGAGAAGTTCAAAGCCATGTACAATGGCTTTAAACTTCCTTCCACTCATAGCAACACGGCAAAGTGTGAACTTTAGTATTGTTGGTTTTGTTATGTTCCTTAATGTTGTTGTTTCAGTTAACTCATTGTTGCTAACATTAGACTTTGTGATAATAAATTTAAACATCTTCAGATGCAGATTAAATTTGAACTACTTCTACTTAAATGCATGGCGTGCTATTAGTTTATATTATGCCATTTAATCAAGGCTGATTTCTAAATTGTGTTATGATCTAGTTTGATCCTTGAGTTTTGAAAACCAATAATTCTATTTCCTCTGGCTTCATAAATATGTTAAGAATTGGCTTGATAGTGATTTACGTAACTATTTATTGAATTTTTAGTCAATTTCCTTTATGAGTCCTTAAATTGTATAGTTTTTTACTTGCCATGTTGGTCAAGCTTTTGTATGACAATATCGTTGAAATTATGATAGTCGATGACCTTTTTATTGTGCTTTTTTTGGATGGTGATGTAATCATAAGTACTTGTGTTCTTTAACAATTATAATGTTCCAATATTATTCCTTTTTTCCTAGCATGAACTTGGGAAGCCACCATTGCCATTTCCTCACATCTTTCACAACTAACTAACTCTTGTTTTTTTCTTTTTCTTTTTCTTTTTTTTTCTATTTTTTTTTCAATCAACGGCTGAAATACTTCAAAATGTTAGTTCTTTGGTTGAGGTCCAGTGATTGCTAGTAACTTTTTCTTTCACCTATTGCTAAATATATGGAAGGCCATAATTCTATTATCTACTAGTGATATGATAATTTCTGTTGTGGGCTTAAAGTTGCTTTTCCTATATATGCATGTTTTGAAATAAAAGGATAGTTTATTTTAATGCTTATTTATGTTTCTATTATCATTTCTATGACTGGGATCTCATTAAACATGCATGAATTTCCTGTTATAAATTACATGCTGCAGCAATATTGAGTTCCTTTTAATATTTGTGTGTGTGTGCACATGCTTATTTTATAATCTAGTGGAGTTACCTAATTATTTGATTGAAACTTTTGGCTTTCCTCTAGTCAAGTTTTCAGTTGTTATGTTAATTGAATTTCTATGCTGGTTTATTTATATTTAATTTTATGATATAGTTGCATTTATGATATTAATTGATTTTGGTTGTGCTTTTTGCTTAGAAGGTAATGTAACTGCAACTACTTGTCTTCTTTTTTTAACAATTATAGATTCTTAGTTGATATTCCAACATGGTTATTTATTTATTTTGTTCACACATGAGATTTGGAAATCAATGATGCCATTTCCTTAGATCTTCTATTTTTAAATTTTGTGCAGCTATTACTTGCTACTCAAATATGTGATTTTTTTTCTTTGGTTAGCGTCAGGTAGTTATCTATTAGTTGTATCAAACATTAATCTAGTTGTATCCAATATGCTAATCAATTCCTTTTCTACTCAGTGTATGTGTGGTACCTTGCAAATCTAGTTATGAACTTATGATCACTAAGAAACTGCTTTCAAGGTTTAGGTGTTGACTTTAGATGATCATACTGAATGCGAAATTCCTTTAATTTGATGTACAACATACACCAACTAAAGCAAGTTAGTTCTTTCCACATTTGCCAAAAATGCTTCATCAGGTTATGGATATGATTGTTGTCTTTTTCTTTGAACATTTTCTGCAAATGGCCATTTTCTTCAAATTCGCAAGAAATAAGGTCATGTAGAAGTTATACAAGTTTTCTTGTGGTTTTTGTTAATTAAGGTTTTTTTCCTTTTTTGTTTAATGTGATTACTAAGTAAATACATTCTAAAACTGAGATAGATGCATGAACTTAGAATCTTTTCCAGCCTTTGCTAAATATCTAGAAGAACGTTAATCCATCATCTGCTATTGATATGGTGATTTTTATCACTGACCTATTGCTTTTCATATATCCATGTTTTGAAATATAAGGATAGATTGCTTTAAGACTTATTTATAGTTCTGTTATCAGTTCTATAGCTGGGATAACATTATGCATGCATGTTCTTCTTGTCTTGGAATTATTGCAGCCATACCGAGTTCACTCTACACGTGCTCACTCATTCATACATCTTCATATTGATAACTCTATTATTGTTAAGTGAATAAGTACTCTTTTTGCGCATTTTGCACACTTTATTTAAAGTTTCAAACAACAAGATGTTGGTTCTAGTTTGTTATATCATGCATTATGCTTCAGAAAGTTAGGTCTAAAAATTTCTTAACATGCTTTATGTGAGGTTTTTAAATCACAAGATATTGGTTCTACTTTGTTATATTGTACATTATGCTCTGGAATCTTTGATAGTCTTCCTCAGGGTATTATAGTGCAAGTACGAATGTATTCTTAGTTTTGTCCTTAAATAAGGCCTTATTTTTATTTTGTATTTGTTGTTTTAAATTTTTGGTTGGCTCTTAGATGTTTGAAGGGAATTTGTGGTATTATGATTTTTTAGGAGAGGTTTACTTGCCCAAATGGTCCAATTGATGAGCAATGATGGCCTTCTTTAGGGTACTATAAGACAAGCTTGAATTTCTTCTTAGCTTTGCAGTTTGCATTTGCATGAGCCGTGTTTTTTTTTTTTTTCCTTTTTTTTCTCCATGAGTTACCCGATTGTTAAGTGAATAAGTACTCTTTTTGCGCATATTACACACTTTATTTAAAGTTTCAAACAACAAGATGTTGGTTCTAGTTTGTTATATCATGCATTATGCTCCAGAATCTTAGGTCTAAAAATTTCTTAACATGCTTTATGTGAGGTTTTTAAATGACAAGATATTGGTTCTACTTTGTTATATTGTACATTATGCTTTGGAATCTTTGATCTTAAAATTTCCTGACATGCTTTATTTAAAGTTTCGAATAACAAAATTTTGATTCTAGTTTGTTATATTATCCATTATGCTCTATATTTTGTTCTTATCTGAAAATTTCTCAACGTTCTGATTCATCATGTTTCAATGGAGTCATGCACATGTTTTTTATGTTCGTTGTACTTGGATTATCATTATATGCATTTTAGTTTGTGAAAGCTAGGCACATCTATGATAATCTTCCTCAAGGTACTATAGTGCAAGTATGAATGTATTCTTAGTTTTGTCCCTTAAATAAGACCTTATTTTTATTTTGTATTTGTTGTTTTAAATTCTGGTTGGCTCTTAGGTGTTTGAAGGGATTTATGGTATTATGATTTTTTAGGAGAGGTTTACTTGCCCTAATGGTCCAATTGATGAGCAATGATGGCCTTCTTTAGGGTATTATAAGACAAGCTTGAATTTCTTCTTAGCTTTGCATTTGCATGAGACGTGTTTTTTTTCTTTCTTTTTTTTTTTCCTCCATAAGTTGTCTTAAATTTTTAGTTACCTCATGGGGCAAGATTTATGATGTCATGATTTTATTAAGTCATCCCTTGTCTGTTGCCCAATTTCTTCTCCAATTGACTAGCTAGAATATTGAACCATGCAATATTTACATTGCTCGGACTTGTATTCTTTTTTGAAAACTTAATTTCTGGAAAATATTCTTTTTGGTTTGATTCTAATTGTTTGTAAAGTTATGCTACTACCAAGCATGTCATAATGTAATTAAATTTTTGGAGGGTAGATAGCATGGTATTTTTCATGCCTCTTGAAGCTATGGTCTTTGTCTTTGGTTGAGTAACCAAAATGTTGAACTACATTTAAAGCTAAGCGGTTATCGAGTGCAACTGTTTCTACTTTGACATTCTTTAGAATGAGGTTTCTTTCGTTATTTTAGATGGGCATTAGAGCTTAGTTTTTCAATTAAATCATATGCATCTTTTCTTTTTAGCAGTCATAATCTTGTAAGGGGATTTTTGAAATGATTTTTGATAATATAAGTTGTGCTTCTCAAGTCATTATGTTCTCATATTTTGCTTTTCTTGGTTTTGATTGAATAAAATGAAGTAAGTGGTCATGTTTCTTTTAAGTTCACACATATGTTGATCCTAGTTAAGGTTGCTATTTCTGCACAAATGTAGATTATACCTTTGGAAATGCATTTAAAAATTAAAATGAGGCCATCAACCAACTTAATAGAATTTTTTTTCTTTTTTTAAGTGCAAACTTGTAGTGGCATTATAATAATATGCTTTCTACTTGTCAGTTTATTACTTCTTTGTTTATACTATCTTCATGTGTGAGATTTTGTTTAACAATGCATGTTAAACTCAATACATAATTTCGCAAGTGTTTTTGTGATTTTCTTTAATAAGCTATTTCTGTCTTCATATCATTCCAAAATTAAGCAATTCCATGTAAATTTCTGTTTGAATTTTTGAATCTAGGAACTCAAATTCTTATTATAAGTTACTGTTGGTTAGATCTATGTGTAACTAACTATTCACAGTTATACTTTGATAATCCGTGAATCTTTGACAAGCATTGTTAAATGTTAGATTCTTCTTTTTTTGGTTATGAATTCAATAAAATAAACAAGTCTTTTTGGACGAATCAAAACTCAGTAGCAGAATAGACAAAGACTAAACAGGGAATTCAACTCTTTTTATAGGTAATTCAAGCAATCAAGTTAAACTTTGCAATTTATCTTGGTGGTATCAAACATCAACAGCTCGCCAATCAATTCCTGCCTAGGTTTTTTAAGTTTAAGTATATCTTACCGGCATCAACGTTCCAAATCAGAGGTATGTTTGTATGATTCCTTGTTCTGTCCTTTACAGCATCAATGATATTTTTCTGAGTTTGGATCTAACTCTGAATGACTTGCTTTTCTGCGTTCTATTTTAATTTGTGTCATTACTATGGAGTATGGTATGGTGTATACCGAAATGCTTATACCTGGAAATTGGTGAATAGCAAACCAACTATGGTTGGAACGAAGAAGTTATTCTCAATCCAGCTGGATCCATGTCCTTTAAATTCAATTCATAACAGGGGCAAACACATTATATAGCAGTATTATTTTGTAGAAATGCATCTTATAACCCACTGCTCTCTCTCAAACCTTCCTCATTATAATCCTTATAGTCACAGACCATGCCAACACACTATTATGGTTATATTTCTTTCTTTGCCACAAAATCTAAAATATTTTCTCCGTTGTGTTTCCAAGTTATTAAGTTTCATCATCTTTAACAAACTCTTCTTTTTTTATTTTGTATTTGTGCCTTTTGTTTTAGATGGCTATACAAGATATGAGTAAGCCCTCGAAGCTTGCTATTTCCATGAAATTGACTTTGTATTTGTGGTTTTTCTTCCAAGAAAAGTTAAAATATCTTTATGTTTTTATACCCCTTGGATTTATTGCTTAGGCTTAATTTCCTAGATTGATATCAGTGAACTGAACTCTTTTATCTGCTTATTTTGATGTATACTGCACACTATATACAAAACCTTATAAGTTTATCAACTAAGATACTAAATAACATGCTTTACTTCCAAATCATTACTAAAAGGTACTAGTGGATGGTGTTGAGAGTTTATGCATGTGGAAGAGAGGATTTCAGGCTTTCCTTTTATTCCTCTCTTCTCTATGGAAGATAGGGCTCCAAATAGAGAAAGTAGATCTCAAGCATGTGCTTGATTTCCTTTTTGTATTAAAAAATTTGGTTTTGAGGTTATACTGCTTGATGGATTAGAATTTTGTTCTTGGATTTTAAGGTTATACACTTATACTAGCCTGGGGTTTGGAAAGCCTTGGGATTTAAGGTTATACAAGTTGAAGGATCAGGGATTTGGCGGTTCAGCTGTGGGTTTTCAGTTTATGCTGGTTTAAGGTTCCAACTTTGGGTTTTAAGGTTGTACTTGTTTAGGAAATAGGCTTTCAGCCTGAATTTTCTGCATTCCAGGTTTAGGGGTTAAAATTCCAGACTTGCGTTTTGAGGTCATACTTGTTTTTTCTAAATGCAAGATTTGCATGGCTCGTTCTTTATGTTTTATAACTTTGTCTTTGATGTGAAAATGTTGTAATATGTAATAATGTGCTGGCTAATCTTTTTTGAGTTTAAACTTCAACTTCTTCTTGGAAAAAGGTCAGTTTAGTATTTGTTGAAGGTCTTGTGTTGTTAAGACACATGATGCTATTTGTTCAGTTGTGATTGTAAAATTTAAACCTTTTCATGTGCTAAGAAAGAGGGGATATAGGAGGAGTTTCAAATTTATTGTATATTTAGCCTGTCAATAGTAGCTATGAATTAGAAGATTTCAATTATTGGATAATGAAATCATGGTTTTTAAATTTTGATTGATGATGGAATATATTTTAACTGTCCATCATCATAACAGTTCAGATTGATGATGGATAATGTCTTAAAAAGAATTTTGAGAAAGCACTTGTTATTAGTTTCAATAATTAAGAAATAAAGGTGTTAGACAAATTTAGGATTAGTTTTAACTCAGAATGAATCTGGACATATCAATTATTAAAAAAAATGATAATATTTTTAAATTTGGATAACAGTCCATCATCTCAATGGCTAAGACTCATGATGGAATAGCAACTATTAGGTAATATCTCACCATCCATTATTCATCTCTAACACAATGGATGTTCCAAATTGATTCCTCTTGGCTTCATATGCATGGGATCCTGGCAATTCAAATACCCTCCCTAGTAGCTTGCTTCTCAAGTCAGTAAACGATCATCAACTCAGATTCATGGTCGAATGACAATATCTCACCGAAGTAAATTGTGTGCCATTAACAATTCTTTTTTATTTGTCCGTCCAGATTTGATCTACTGTATTATTTTTCTTTGAGAACTAGTACAGTTCTTATTTTATCTTCTTGCTGCGAAGAAGTTGAAAATACGGATTTTATTGGAATACAAGAAATCAGCAGCTATTATCAGAATTAGATGAGCTTGATGGTTGAGCTGGATCAATTTTTAATATTTCTGTTATGAAGCCAAATCTACATGTTTAGGCTATTAGATATGTGGAAAGAATAAAATAGCAAGTGCAAGTGGCATGGCGGACCACTAAAAGAATTTGTATGTTGAATATTAAATATTTGCATTCTTAAGGAAATTTTTTACTTTATGTTCAATCACTTCACTACTATTTTTTTATTTTTAATTCTTGAATTTGGTTTAAGCAATTTCATGTTTCATGGGAAAAACATCCATTTGGTATGACCAAATGTTGATAATAATCAAATGCTCCTCCTGCATGTTATGATTGTCCACAAGTGCATAGGATTTAAAAATGTTCTTCTATGGTCATGTTTGGGTTTTCACTTTATGTGTCTTTTGATGTAGATGTAGGTTAACGGCTGGGATGACCTACACAAATATAGCAGTTGAGCATAGCCTCAACCCTAATCTAGGGCTTTTTGAGTTTCACATGACATCTCATCAAACCTGCCTAAAGTGAAAAAGTTCAGCTCAATTTGTTTTAATATAGCTCACTTTTACTAATCTGATTTTAACAGCATTTGTTCGTTGGTTTTATTTATAACCATAAACTGACTAGTTAGTTGTGGCATTCTTTGGCCACATGTTTTTGCTATGGATTTTATGAACTTTATCAGTGTTAAGATTTGGTTTGAATGAAGACAGCTGTTAGTTGCTCAGCCTCAATTTACATGCTGTTTTTAGTGTGTTCTGTCCAATGTGTATTTGTGGTTGATCATATTTTATACACACTTGTATAAGCTTAGTCATTGGTTATTTCATAACTTGTAGCTGTGGTACATAATTTGAAGAGCCTGATTATTTACCCATTTTTTTAGAGAGTTTTATCTTTTTGTGTATAAAGTTTATTAAGCATTATTAGGATATTTTAATTTCTTGGTTAATAAAGAATTTTATGTTTTTGCTATCTTATAGCATTATACTTTTACTTTCATGTATTATTTTGTGGAAGAAATCTATTAAGGAGTTATTTATAAGAAATTGGCTACAATCTATTATCTAAAACTTGGCCACTAATATAGATGATTATGTTGACTTGTTATTTATTGTTTACTATTGATAACAACTTGATGATATCTTTCATCACACTTAAATGATGATATCTTTCAATTGAGTTTGTTTTTCAAGTTTTTCTTTGATAACTCGTAAATGAATTGTTTTCATCTTTTATAGCCATCAACTCAAAATTTAAATTTTTTCTTGGTCTCCGAGTGGTGTCAGAAACCTAGATAAGAAAACATGCTTAGAAATTGTGGCAAAGATGAGACCTCTGGAGCTGAAGTTCTTGTTCCTGCAACTACAAGTAGCTATAATTGTTTAAAAATATTGTCAAATGCTTGGACTTCTCATTTCTTTTTCTAGTTAAATATTTTGTACTTTCCTCCTATGGCCTTAACTGTCTTATTTTGAAATGGCTTTTTTTTTCATTATCTGATTTTTTTACTTATGTTTACACCATATTTTTTAGTCTTGTTTTTAATTACATCTTTCTTCAAGATTTAGAACTTGTCTGCGTAATTGCTTTGTCCATAATTATCACCCAAACCATCATACTAAAGCTTAATATTTTTTTTTTCTAGATACTCTAATTTTTAGGTGAGATATCATTTTAGTCTCCTTGGGTTGATTTCAATGTATGTGTAACCTGAACAAAACAAATTTGTGATATTACTTTGCCTTCTTAAAACCTCATTGAAATTAAGCCATCAATGAGCTGTTAACCAATTGCTAAAAATGGATGCTGGATTTGTTTAATTTTTCTCAAATTGATGCATCACTTAAAAATTTCTAATAATTTTATTTGTCTATAACATTTTTGAAAATATAGTGTTCTTGATATGCAAATAGAAGGTAAGGTAATATCATAGATTTTCCTTTTGAAAATTATGGTGGTTTTCGTGCCCTGGTAAACTTGCAAGTGGTGATGTAGTTTAGCTCCGAAACATTTTGTTCACTTTTGTGGACTGTGTTTCAATTCCACTCAAAAATTTGTTTATCATGATCCACTTCTATATCTTTTTCGCAACCACCAAGTAGTTGCTTACATTTTCTAATGTCGCAAGGGGCTTTCACTTATTTTAGCTGTTGTGATTATTATGTATTATTTCTTACCTTTTTTCTTTAATAACATGTTTTTCAATTTTCATTGCCCTTGTGCCTATTTTGTATTATTTTGTGCCTTTTTGTAATCAGTAACATGTTTTTCAGTTTTTCATTTCCATTGTTGTGGTACCTATAGTGGAGGCTTGGTCTTCAAGCTGCAACACTTAATTATGGATGTGGTAGATGCTTGACTACATGGCGTATGTTGTGTTTACCTGAGAAGGTCAATGCTTTACTTCATGTCTATTATATTTTCTCGTGGCTCTATTCCATTTTCAAACGTTATTTACGTTTCATACCAAATACAAGCAGGTTATTGTTTTTATTGCTTTATGTTTGCTTGTGAAGCTGGCCTAAGATATTTATTGAAGTTGAATTTTGTTTTCTGCCAAATATGTAGGTGGCCGTAGGTATTTTATTCTTACTTACAATACTATACTGTTACTATTTGGTGCTTGCATGATCATATCTTTCAAGGATATGAAGTTGATTACTTGATTTTCGTATATTTCTTATATCTAGGTGAACATAGCTATGTTACTGTTGCTTATAGAGCTATATTGTTACTATTTGGTGCTTTCATGACTTGGCCGTTGGATGCCAAGCTGCCCCTCTATATGTACCCACGTCCTCTTCAAGAGAGTGATGGGTGGAGCAGGCTGAAAGGGAGGGAGAGGAGAATCTCAGAGAGGGAGAAATGATATCAGTTTTGTGTTTGAATCCTTTCTCTTTGTTGGCCAAGTGAAGCAGTGTGAGGAATCTCTGGTTGCCATTGATTTCTCCTTTTTAATCAAGTTAGAGTGCTTTTCAAATTGTAAGGTGATACTGGTTTGGAGTTTCAGATTTATGTGTGTGGGAGAGAGGATTTCAGTCACACTTGGCAATCCCTCCCTTATTTCCATAAGAAAAGGTTTCAGAGAGATGGTCTCAGGCCTGTGGTTGATTTCCTCTTTTTTCAGAAATTATGTTTATAAGTTTATGCTGGTTTAAACGCTTCGGATTTTGATTTTCGGTTTTTAGTTTATACCAGTTTAAGGAATCTAGTTTGAACCTTTGGGCTTAAGGTTACACTGGTTTAGGAATTGGTTTGGCCTGACTTTATGGATTTGTTGGTCTAATGATTAGGATTTCAGCTGTTTTTGGCTTTGTTTCTGCACAGGTTAATCTGGTTGAGAAAAATGAGAGATACCAGTTCAAGTCTAAACCATCATCACAGCAGCATGTTATCCTCCTCATGTGTTTTGTTGAATGTTTGGTTCCTTCCAGTTCTAATGACGAGCAATGCATTGAGGAAGTGGTCAATAATGATGAGTTATGGTGCGCATTCTACGCATTCAGCTTCAACAGTTGAATATATGGTCTTTGTTATGTTGGTTTTATTTATTATCATTGCATCTATGTGTAATAAAACTCATATTTAATACTACTCTGCAAATGTGCAGATCTGATTTGTTATGCTCATGCATTGTTTCCCATATGCCTCTCTCTCCCCCCTCTATCGGGGTGTGTGTGTGTGTGTTCAATGCTCCTGCCTCCTTTGAGAAACTCTTTATGATTACATGAATTTCTTTGATTGTGTATAAATCATAGCCTTAAAACTATGTGGATGAAATCTATTTGTCAGAAGTATTGATTGAACTTTTTAAAACCAGAGTAGTTCTTTAGGACTGAATTCATTTAATTGTTGTGCTCTATTGACAATGTTATATTATTGAATTAACTTTGGCCTAATTTTTCCTTCATTAAATCATTTTAGTAGTGAATGAGTTACTTAAGAAAGACAAATTCCTAGTGTATAGAATTTTTGGTTTCCATTGGTGCAAATCCAATCATTTGATATTCATTTGTTGGCTTGTTCACCATCTAATGCCATTATATTGGAGTTAATGAATCAAAACTGTTTGCCACTTCTTGAATGCAGAATTGCTTGTTTTCTTTATGTCAATGATTTTGATGCGTAATGGCATCACAAACGATGTTTATTTCCTCTAGAAAATTGTTTACATTTTCTTTATGAATATTAATAGTCTTAAAATTGTATAAGTGAAACATGTCTTTGTTTTATCTATTTAACCATTTTATACAGGGTACCTCATGGTGAACTCTTATAAAATTCTTTGAATTGCCCATTTCAGTTAGATCGTGATATTTGGGTAGCAATTTGATATTCATTTGTTGGTTTGTTCACCGTCTAATGCTATTATATTGGAGTTAATGAGTCAAAACTGTTTGTCCCTTCTTGAATGCAGAATTGCTTATTTTCTTTATGCCAATGATTTTGATGTGTAATGGCATCACAAATGATGTTTATTTCCTCTCGAAAATTGTTTACATTTTCTTTATGAATATCACTAGTCTTAAAATTGTATTTTCTTATTTATTATTTTTCTTGAAATGTGTTTGTAGTCCTTGTTGCATCCGCAACTCATGGAACTCATCACAGGTATATGCACTTGGAAGTTCCCTCAGAATCAATAGATTCATTCTTTACTTTCCTCACCTTGAAGAACCCATGGTTGATGGAACAAGAGGTTCATTGGAGGAAGCACTCACCTCGGGAGCTCTTAACGCCTCAGGTGATTTTAGAAATAATTTTGATTGAATATTCCCCTCTTTCTTCATCATACTTTGGCCTTAAATAGTTGTGCGTAACAAAGGACATTGAAATCTAATAGGAGGTTTGCTACTAATAAAGGAAATTCTTACTGAAATAGAAATTGACTAATATATAGCAACTAAAATAGAAGACGTGACTTTGTCGACCTTTTTTTTATTTTGTTATGATTCTTGGATGATTATTCAGTCACTTTGCTGAGATTACTTCAAATTTTTGCAGGCTCACATATGATAATTTCTGCCGAGGAAAGAGTCCACAATAGTCCTTTATGATCTGTTCAAACTGTCTCATTATCTTATTGTGATTAGGTTTATCTTTTAATAATAATTACTTGTCTTCTAAATAATTTTTACTGAAGTTTAGATGCAGTATTTTAAGCCGTTAGTTGTTTGATGCTGAACAAAATAACTAAACTTGATCTACCAAACTCGTTTAGTCGAATTAAAATAACAAAGTGCATTTGCTCTTTTATTCTTCTTGAACCTTGTATTACTCTAGTAATATTTTAGCTTTCTTTATGTGTTTTCATCCTTTTGGCTGTCAACAGCGACTGCAATGTCTTTTCGCTCAAATTTTTGTATGGTTTATAAAGTACTGTGGATAGTATTTGATAGGTTATGTGAAGAGAGATTAGCACAAATAACCTGATATTGTACTTCAAACCTGACATTTTCTTAGACAATTTCTTTTTCCATAAATGCAAGTTCATCTTCTGTCACTTTTTTGGACATGCCAGCATCACTTGCAAGTTTTTATCGATGCTGTAGCCGGCAATACCCTCTTATTTTTTTAATGTGCTTTGTTAAGTTGTTGTTGTAAGACTTATTTTCATTGTGATTATCACATCAGGTTCTTTCTGGCTAAAAGAATACAAGGTCTTTCCAAACTTGGAATGGGCATGATGCGTTGTTCCATGATATTTGGTACATAAAAATATTTTAAAATTGTTATGGTCAGCATTTACAGTGCATCTTATTTGTGCCTTTTTCCAATTAAAATGTACAATAATTTGAGAACAAGGTTTCCAAATTTTAGCTCTCCTATGATATGTAAGTTTTACCCAATAAGAATTTGTTTTTATAGTATCTAAATTCGTTGTTCGGATTCCAGCTTATGAGCTATAGGTATTGATTCATTTAAAACTTGCGCCATCTAATATTTCAATATTTTAAGGTTTTGAAAATATAGGTTTCTCTGCATCTTTCATTTTTTTAAGTTCATTGATTTATCTATAAGTGATTAGTAAGCTATTAACCAAGTTAATGGCTGTCCTCTCTACTTTTGCTTGGGATGTAATGCTCCTAGTCAAGTGACTCACCACCAGTTTTTCAGTTGCAATCTTCGTTATTCATCTTGCATGAGTCATTTTTTCATTTGTAAGTGATCTTTAATTACATGGTTGGTTAAGAAACTGGTATTGGCAGCATTCACAGCTGATTCGTGAACAGGGGTCAAACCTTTTCTTGCAAACAGACTTTCCTCATTTCTTCCATATTATTAGTTTATTTCATGCTACTCATCAATTTTATTTGATTTCATTAACCATGTAATCTATACAGTTTGTTGATTTATTCATCTTGCATGAGTCATTTTTTAATTTGTGAGTGATCTTTAGTCACATGGTTTGTGAAGAAACCGGTATTGGCAGCATTCACAGCTGATTCGTGAACAGGGGTCAAACCTTTTCTTGCAAACAGACTTTCCTCATTTCTTCCATATTATTAGTTTGTTTCGTGCTACTCATCAATTTTATTTGATTTCATTAACCATGTAATCTATACAATTTGTTGATTTTATTTTATTTATCATTAATAATATACATTACACGTCTCTATATCACCTTTTGTCTCACTTAAATTGTGCATGGCTAATCTAGTTTGGTTTTAATTGAACTGGTATTTATATCATCATTTATTCAATTTGTTGTTGTTAATGAGTTTATACCAACAACCTACTTCGGCCTGGTTTTTGTTAATCATGTATTAATATGTATTTGATATGCTAGTGAATTCGATTTTGGCATGATTAACTCTTTTTACCACTTAAATCAAAATGCATGATAATGTGCTGGTATATTAAAATTCATTAAGTCTAATGGAAACATAAAGTTATTAACAATGGCAATTGAATTAGACATGCACTTAATTTTTTTTTATATTATATGTGATGCTTACGAGATACCATATGCACTTGTTTAGTAACATGCACTCTTCTGTGAAAATCTTCTACCCATCCTACTAACTTTGTTGTTTCTCTACCAACTTCACATCATAACCTTTGAGCCATGTTCTTTATTTAATTGTAATCCTGGGGAATGTGTGATTAATGTTTTGTGGAGATATATTGCCCATCAAGTAGGATGCAGAAAATATTTTATTCAATTTTGTAAATATTTTCGACAATCCATTGTAGCTCTTCCTAACTTGGTACTTTGAACTCTCTCTTGTGATTATATTGAATGCTCACAATTGATCTTACTTGCAATACAAGCTATTTGTCACATCTCTATCCATAATTTCTTTTATGTCTTTGTTTCTTCATAAATTAGTCTAATTTAAAAAATTTGAATTCAAGTCTAAACCATCATCATGGCAGCATGTTATCCTTTCCATGTGCTTTATTGGAATCTTTAGTTCCTCCCAGTTCTAGACTTCTAGTGACAGGCCATGCATTGAGGAAGTGGTCAATAATGATGAGGTATGGTTTGTTTACCTATAGTTAAGTATTGCATTCCAAGTATTCAGGCTTCAGCGCTTGAATTTATGGTCTTTGCTATGATGGTTTTATCTGTTAGTATTTCATCTATATGTAATAAAACTCATTTCTAATAGTAATCTGCAAATTTACAAGTCTGATTTGTTATGCTCAAGTATTAGGCATTGTTTCCCATTGCCTGTGTGTGTGTGCATCGCATCCGTGCGTGCTCTCACGCGCGTGTATGTGTTCAATGCTCCTGCCTGCCTGCTTGGAGAAACTCTTTATGATTACTAGAATTGCTTGAGTTGCATGTAAATCATAGCCTTAAACTATGTGGATGAAACCTATTTGTTAGAAGCATTGATTGTAATTTTTTAAACCAGAATAATTTTCTCTAGGACTGAATTCATTAAGTCTTTGTGCCTGGTTGATAATGTTATATTATTTAATTAACTTTGGCCTGATTTTTCCTTCACTAAATCTTTTCAATAGTGAATGAATTATTTAAGAAAGACAAATTTGAAAGACATTATTATTATTATTACCTTCTTTTGCTTTATCATGTTAATTTTCATTATGTTAGATGGAAATCTTGTATTATTTTACCTAATATGAGTGAAACATGTTCTTTGCTTTATTCTATATAACCATTTTTTTTAGAGGGTATCTGATGGTGAACTCTTAATAGAATTCTTTTAGTTGCCTATTTCAGTTAGATAATGATATTTGGCTGGCAATTTGAGATCATTTGTTGCTTTCTTCACATCTAATGCTATTATATTAGAATTAATCAATTGAAACTTTGTCACTCCTTGAATGCACAGTTTTTTGTTTCCTTTACATTAATGATTTTGTCTATCTTGTACTGATAATTTTTACTGGAGTTTAGATGCAATATTTTAAGCCCCTTGGTTGCTTAATGGCCTAAATAACTGAATTTGATCTACTAGACTCGTCCAACAAATTAAAGTAAATAAACTTCCTTTGCTCTTTTATTCTTCTTGAACCTTATATTGCTCAGTTAATATTTTAGCTTTTCTGTTGTGTTTCATCCTTTTGGCTGTTAACAGTAACTGCAATGTCTTTTGCTTAAATTTTTTAATGGTTTATATTGAGAAGATTACGGCTGTCATAGTTTTTTAATTTCCTGTAATTTGAATATTTGTTTAGATTATTCTCTGTTTTGGTTTGTTAGAGCAGGTGACAATTATTCTTTAGTCCTAATTTTGTAGCTTTTGGTTATTACCAGAAGAGTTGTATAAATATTCAGATCAAAGAATGAAATGGGGGAGAATCGAAGTTCCCCAAAAATATTTCCAGATCTTACATAGTACAGAGTCTTGGATTTCCAATGAAATTTCGATAATGGCCTTTTATTTCCTTTTATAAAGGAAGTAAAAGGTATATGTTTTAATTTTGTATGAACTTTTAAAAACATCATACACACATAAATTGCTTTTTATTTTGAAGATCTGCTACATGTTTTAATAAATGACAACAAATACTGAATTTCTTCAAGAATATTATGTTTGATGAGCAAGACCACGCACATAAGGTAACTATTTTCTCTTCGTGATTAAGCAATAAGAAGTTCAATTAAAATATGTATTTGAAGCTGAATGTTGTTTCTTTTGAATATCTAAGTGGATGTAGGTTTCTTATTCTTTCTTACAGAATTAAACTTGCCTTTCCTATATCATTTGCTTAACATTGAGTAGCTGTTTCTAGGCATAAGCAAATGAGCTAAGGTAATGTGAAAAATTCTTGGTAACATTTTCTCCATCATTTGTTGAACTTGATTTGGAATGAATGACATTAAAGATAAGCATTGTCCATTGGTTTAACGTGAGTTGTATGTTTACACTATTTTTAAGGTTATTTCCAAGACTAATTTGCAGCTGCATATTTTGTTGACAGATCTTCTTTACTATATTTAGTTGTAAATTTCAGATGGATTTGTTAGAAAAGAATTTAAGCTATTCCATAACTTAGTCATTGCTATAGCATCTATTTTGGAATTCATCTTCACTCATGTGCACTATATACTTCTTTCTTTACTTTGTTCGTGCTACTTTATGGTGTTTCATTTTCAATTGCAATAGAATAATACTTTCAGCATTTTGTGCATACTTGTTCACATTAAAAATATGCACTATAAATCTATTCTAGGGAAAATTCCATTTTATGTTTTCCATGATCACATTATTATTCTCCTATTTTATGTAAATAAATTAACAAATTATTGGCTTTTAAAAACTAGTATCCTCTTTCTCATAAACATTTTACTACCATTCTTGTTTTTATTGATTAACATGTTTACATGAACTTTTTTAAGACTTTTTTTGGATAATTTAATCATTATTATCCCTTCAATTAGTATCTCATTCTGCACTTGGTTTACCTCTTCAATTAGTATCTTGTTCTTCAACTAATACAACAGAACCTTCATTAGCAATTCTCTAGAACAAATCCATTCCATGTTTCCATTTATCAATTCATCATTTTACTTTTATTTCATTTGTGTGTTTTCTTTGGCTACATGCCAATCATACCATTTTATTTTATTTTTTTCTGTTTTAAATAAGTTCTTTACTTAGTTTATTAATTAGTACTTCTATCTTTTTTGAATGTCAATGATCAGGGATTTGCATTGGGTTTGTTGTTTGGTGTACCAAACCAGACCGAACTAAACTTTTTTAAAATCTCAGTGCAGTTATTTTCTTAAAAAAAAGGTTTTATTAATTTTTTTTACTTTTGATAATCTACTATTTTGGTTCATTTTTTGGTTCCTTAATTTTAAAATTTTGTTAACCAAAAAATAACTTTTATATAATGTTATTATATATAAGAAATCACATTTGCTAGAAAATGAATAGGGTTCTTATTTTAGGCATGACTGTTAGCTTAATTTTATTTTAATCAGCCATTTTTGTTTTTGAGTCCCAACATTAAAACTATCAGATCTTGCCCAGACTCATGGTAATTGCTAATAAAGATGCTAACAAAGATGGAAGGATTTCATTATCTAAAGTTTGTGCAGAAAATGGGTGTGGGTATTTGTTGATAAATGAGTAATATTATGCTGTTTTGTCCCCTGTTTTTTCAGGTATGAAACACACCCTAAGATTTTTATGTTGTATTCATTAACCTGTAATATCTTGGTCTTCCAACTAATATTTGCTTATTTTAATTCTTGAACTTGGTTTAAGCAATTTTAAGTTTCATGGAAGAAAACATCCATCTTGTATAACCAATTGTTTGCTTTAATATTTTGTTGAAAATAATGAAATGTTTGTTTCTGCAAGCATGCATGTTTTAGGTGTGCTTGAAGAGGTTGTCAAGTGGCCATTTTTAATTTTGGAAACAATAAAGTTGAATAAGCAAGTAGACTGATTGCCCAACTAAGATATTTTGGTTAAGGATCAGTAATATAAGATGATTAAAATATCCTCTGGGAGTTTGTGTGTGTGTTATAGTATATCTGAGGGTGTAAAAAAAACTAAAACCATAAAAAAGAATTGAAAAATTGATTTACTAAACCAACTGATTTGGTTTTAGTTGGTTTAGACTTTTTTAGTTCCTCAAATTCATATCCTGTGTAAAATCTAGGGATTGATTCTCCAATTCTTGACCTCATCCTCTTTTTTTGTTTCCTGGATGATCTTGGCTAAGTTGTACATAATCCAACCTCACCCAACATGCTTCCCATATGATGTGCCATACTAAGGCTCTCCACTTCTCCATTGTCAACCTCAGGCAGGACAAGGCTATTGGTTCAATCTTTCTTTCTCTCAGGACTTTGTACCGATCGTCCCGTGTGGCACTTGATCACCCTTGCCTTGATCAAGTCAACCTTTCTTCTTTTCTTGGCAAGAAAGTTAACTTTGGAGGTTTGAAATAAGAAAGTTTGAGAGGCTTGATATGAAGGAACTCTTGTATTACAACTCAATTGCTTGGTGATTACAAATGAGGACTCCTTGGCTATTTATAGTCTTGACCCAACTCAAAGGACGGCTAGGATGCATTTGATCCTACGGTCCATATCGACTCTCTAGAACTCTCTACACAACTTTACATGCTTCTACAAAGTTACAAGAGCTCTCCAGAGAATTGTATACTTTTCTAAAGGACTCTACTAAGTTCATGATTTCTCATGGACCTTCTAGATTATCCTATGTTTACATGATAGTTTACAACACTTAGAAAAATTCCAAGTACGGGGGAGTAACCTCTATAGGCATGATCCATGCCTTGGCAAGCCGCGCATGACATTCTCCCCCACTCAAGGTGCCGATGTCCCCGTCGTGCTCTCCTTGTAGGCTTTGATATCATCTTGGTTGTTCCATAGAGTGAGCTCCTTCTCCCAAGTGGCTTCATTATTTGGTAGCCCTTTCCACTTCACGAGGTATTCCACGTAGCGAGGGTGGTTGCCTCTCCTTGGTATCACTCGGTGATCGTCTCCACTTCTTGCTTAGGTGCCGTGGTGACCGAAGTGGGTGCTCTCTTGGACTCTCCTCGTGAAGGATCTTCCTTATCGGCTTGATAAGGTTGTAAGAGACTCACATGGAATACCGGATGTAATTCTAGGTGGGGAGGTAGGATAAGTCTATAAGCTAACTTACCTATCCTCTTTTCTACCTTGAATGGCCCCTCATATCGTCATACTTGCCTTTTATGAACATTGGCATGCCTCCTTCGAGTTTGATGGGAAAGAAGCTTTACCATGACTAGATCGCCTTCTTCAAACTCAAGTGGTCGCCTCTTAGCATCCGCCCACTTCTTCATTTTCTTGGATGTCTTCGCTAAGTTTGCCTTTGCCTTGTCAAGCTTTTCTTGCCATTTTGTGTGCCAGTGCGCTTAGGCCCTTATATTCCATCCCCAAAGTGGCCTGAGTTCTTGGTTGTTGGTTGATGACGATCTCAAACGGACTAGCTCCCGTGGCTTCACTCCTTTGAAGATTATATGAGAATTGGGCAATATCAAGGAATGTAGCCCAATCACTTTGGTTGGCACTCGCATAGTGGCGCAAGTATAACTCCAACAAGGCATTCACCCGTCGGTTTGTCCATCGGTTTGATGGTGAAAGCTTGTTGAGAAGTTTAACTCCGTGCCCATTAGCTTGAAGAGCTTAAGCCAAAACTTGCCGGTGAAGCGTGCGTCTTGATCGCTCACAATGGTCTTAGGGATCCCCCAATACTTCACCACATGCTTCAAGAATAGGCGGGCAATATCCTCGGCCGAGAACTTTGAAGGAATGGAGATGAAGACCGCGTATTTGCTAAAACGATCCACTATGACCATTATGTTGCTGCATCCTTCGGACTTGGGTAGGCCGATGATAAAGTCCATTGAGATGCTTTCCCAAGGATTCTCCGGTATAGGCAAAGGCTCCAAGAGTCCGGCGGGTTGCCTTTGTTCATTCTTGTCTTGGCACACAAGACAAGTCTTGACATGTAATTCCACATCGTCATGCATTTGGGGCCAATAATAAGTATTCTCAATAAGAGCTTGGGTGCGACGTATCCTCGGATGACCGGCCCATTTGGAGTCATGACACTCCTTGATGATCTCTTTCCTTAGGCCTTTCCACCTTGGTACATATGCTCGATTCCCCTTTGTGAAAAGCAAGCCTTCTTCTACCCAAAAGTGACGGGTTTTCCCTTGTTTGGCTAGCTCCATCAAACTCCTAGCTTAGGGATCCTTCTCCAACCCTTCCTTGATTCGTTCCATCATTGGGAAGTCGGGACTTGAAAGTTTGCTAACTCCCCCTTTAGACTTAGTGCGTCCGCCACTAAGTTAATTCGGCTCGGTTTATACTCCATCTCGAAATCAAATTCCGCCAAGAAGGTTTGCTAACGCATTTGTTTTGAGGTGAGCTTCTTTTGCCTAAGGAAGTAGCCTGTTGCTAGATTATTGGTCATGACCTTGAACTTGAATCCTAATAGGTAGTGTCTCCAAGTTCTTAGGCAGTGCACTACCGCCGTCATCTCCTTTTCTTAGACGGTGTATCGGCGCTCGGCTTCGTTTAGCTTCCGGCTCTTAAATGCAATAGGATGACCTTGCATCAACACTCCTAGATCAAAATCGGAAGCATCCGTGTGCACCTCATAAGGTTTGGTGAAGTCGGAGAGAACTAAGATGGGCTCTTCGGTTACCGCATTCTTTAAAGCTTCAAAAGCTCATTGGCACACTTCGTCCCATTTCCATGGCCTTTCCTTCTTTAGCAAATCCGTCAAGGGTGAGGCTAAAGAAGAGTAATTCTTAATAAATCTCCGATAGTAATTGACAAGGCCAAGGAACGAATGAAGCACGGTTACCTTCTTTGGTGGCCTTCACCTTGGACTTATCCATTTTCTCCCACAATGTGCCCCAAAAACTTGACTTCATATTGAGCAAAGGCGCATTTCTCCTTCTTGACATAGAGCTCATTCTCCCTTAGAACTTGGAAAACTTGTCGCAAGTGTTGGACATGTTCATCAAAGGTCTTACTATAGACGACAATGTCATCCAAATACACCACGACAAATTTATCCAAGAAGGGGTGAAAGACTTTATTCATGAGGGTGCAGAATGTAGCGGGAGCATTTGTTAGTCCTAAGGGCATGACCAAGAATTCGAAAGAGCCATACCTTGTTACGCATGCCGTCTTAGGTTCATCTCCCTCGGCAATCCTTACTTGGTAGTACCCTGACCACAAGTCGAGCTTGGAAAGCCATTGTGCATCTCCAAGCCTATCGAACAAATCATCAATCAAAGGAATGGGATACTTGTTTTTTATAGTTGTCTTATTGAGTGCCCAGTAGTCGATGCATAGCCTTAGCGTGCCGTCTTGCTTCTTTTGAAATAGCACCGGTGCGCCATACAGGGCTTTGGAGGGTTGGATGTATCCCGCATATAATAGCTCCTTTAGTTGCTTCCTAAGCTCCTCCAACTCGGGTGGTGCCATCCGGTAGGGTACCATGGAGGGTGGAGTGGCGCCGGGGATCAACTCGATCTTGTGATCCACCTCTCTCTTGGGAGGGAGCTTTTTGGACAAGGAGGGAGGCATGACATCCTTGAATTCTTCAAGGACCAGAAATTTCCTTAGGCAACTCTAAGTTGGAAGAATTTCGTTCTTCCTTTTTAAGGGTCGCTAGGAAAGTGGGCTGCCCTTTCTTGATGCCTTTGGAGCATTGTAAGGCGGAGAATTGCTTGGATCGGAGGCTTACGTCTCTAGATAATGATACCATGCTAGCATTGCCTTCCTCCAAGATACACATGGTGTTGGCGAATGGAATGGGTATTGCCTTGACTTGATCCATGAACTCCATGCCGAACACCACCGAGTAATCATCCATAGGTACTATGGAGAAATCAGCCCGTCCGCACCAATCTCCTAGGCGAACTTCCACGTTCCGGGCAACTCCAAAGATGGGTCTTGGCTCCGAGTTAACTGCCTTAAGCCACCCTTGCTCCTCCTTGAATGAAATGCCCAATCTCTTGCCTTCATGATGTTGGAGGAAATTGTTAAAGGCTCCGGTATCCACCAAGGCTTTCACAAATTGTCCTCCAAGAATAGTCTCCCTTCCTTCTCCATCTTGGGCGCCTCCATCTTGGCTTTAATGGCACTAAGGAGTTGTACGGAACCCATCTTGCTCTCATGTTGTGACTCCTCCCTTTCTTCTACCAAGGCCGCAAGCTTGGCTTTGGTGGGACACTCCCTTGCCCTATGAGGTCCATTACAGAAGAAACACTTAAGGGAAGGTCTCTCACCTTTGTTTTCTTTGAAGCTATGTCCCTCCTTGAACCGGTTTTGCTTGGCTTCTTTGCTTGGATGGGCGTCTCCCTCACTCTTACCCTTGCCTCCCTTGTCTTTGAAAGACTTTGGCTTCTCGGTCTTCTTGAACTCTACAAGGGATTCGGCGATAGAGATAGCCGTTGCAAGATCTTAGGCACCATGCCTTTGTATCTCCATCTTCACCCAATGTTAGCCCATCTTTAAAGGCAAAGAAAGCCTCCTTGTCGGTGTAGTCTGGGATCTCTAGTAGAACCTCCGAGAATTCTTTCTCATAGTCCCGAATGCTACCCTTTTGTTGAAGTCGCCTTAGCTTGGCTCTTGTTTCCTCCTCGGCATGTTCCGGGTAGAATTGGCGCTTCAACTCCCTCTTGAACTCCTCCCAAGTATCAAGAGTAAATGAGCCCCTCTCTATATCACTGCTCCTTCTTTACCACACCATGGCGATATTGTCGAGATATAGAGTGGCCGTATCGATCTTCTTGTTAGAGAAAGGAAGAAAAACATCTGCAAAAACTGCTGGAATTTACTCCTCAAAGTCTAGAAGAGCTTCATATTACTTATTTTCTCAAACTTTTCTTACATATATCTAGCATAGACTCACTAATGAAGAAAATACAGCTGGAAACATGGAGAATAGATAGAGATATTTTAATAATCTAGGAACAGGACAAAGCACTAGACTAGATAGGAGACAACTTCAAGACATGTGAGAGTTCCAAGAAATGTGAGAGTTCCAAGAACTTTCACCAACTCACAAATTATTTTCACAAATTCCCCTCCTAATTTGTGAGTTGGAGTTGCTTCTTATGCTTCTCAAATTTTTCTGCTACAATAGCTTTGGTAAGCATGTCTGCTGGCTGCTCATGTGTGCTCAGAAATTTCATCTGAATTTCTCCTTTTTGAACTAAATCTCTGATAAAATGAACTCTCAATTCAATGTGCTTGGATCTGGCGTGAAAAACTGGATTCTTCGACATTGCTATTGCTGACATATTATCACAATAAATCACCGTAGGACCATCTTGTTTCTGCCCAAGATCTTCAAGGATTCTTCTTAACCACACAGTTTCACATGCAGCCTCAGTAGCTGCTGAATATTCAGCTTCTGCTGAAGAAAGAGCAACAGTTTGCTGTTTTTTTGAATTCCAAGCAATTATATTTGATCCAATGCCGAAAATATAAGCTGAAGTACTCTTTCTATCATCTGTAGATCCACCCCAATCACTATCTGAATATCCAATTAAGGATATTTGAGATTCCTTCATGTATTTGATTCCAAGTTTCCTGGTTCCA
Organism: Dioscorea alata; assembly: GCA_020875875.1. NCBI lineage: Eukaryota > Viridiplantae > Streptophyta > Magnoliopsida > Dioscoreales > Dioscoreaceae > Dioscorea > Dioscorea alata. Next base: position 25,334 of record CM037013.1, read on the forward strand.
TTCAAGTATCTTAGAATTCTTTTTGCTGCAGCAAAATGTAAAGTGCTTGGAGAACTTGAAAACCTGGAAACCATGTTGACTGATTGCATGATATCAGGTCTGGTGTGAGTGAGATATAACAGAGAACCAACCAAGCTTCTAAACATTGCATCATCAACCTTTTTAGCTCCATCTTCCATCTTCAGCTTCTCATTTACAGCCAAAGGTGTAGCAATTGGTTTGGAATTCTACATATGAAACTTCTGCAGAAGATCAACCAAATATTTTTCTGGAGATATAAAGATTTCCCCCTTCTGTTGCTTCACCTGGATACCTAGGAAATATTTCATCATTCCCAGATCTGTCATCTCAAATTCTGTCATCATGGAGCTTTTAAAATCTGCAATTAACTTCGAATTAGTTCCCATGTAGATAAGATCATCAACATAAATACACACTATGATGAAATTCTGTCCATCCCTCTTTATATATAAAGAAGGTTCACTAGGACTTCTTTGAAATCCATTTTCTTGAAAGTAATGATTAATGCGGCTGTTCCACGCTCTTGGAGCTTGCTTCAAACCATACAATGCCTTCTTTAGCCGATACACCTTTTCTTCTTTCCCTTTGATTTCAAAGCCTTGAGGTTGCTCAACATACACTTCTTCTTCAAGCTTTCCATTCAAAAATACTGATTTTACATCTAGTTGATTGACTTGTAATTCAAGTTGTGCTGCCATGGCTAGGACAATTCTGATGGTTTCCATTCTTACCACTGGAGCAAATGTCTCATTAAAATCAATCCGGGGCTGTTGTGAATAACCCTTTGCCACCAATCTGGCCTTCAACTTTTGAATGCCTCCTTCATTAAATTTGGTCTTGTAGACCCATTTCAGCCCTATAATATCTTTGTCATTTGGAAGATCTACAAGCTCCCAAGTATGGTTCTTCTCTATCATGACTATTTCTTCCTCCATAGCTTTCACCCAACTTTCATCCTTTGCAGCCTCTTCGTATTTCTTAGGTTCACATGAAAATAATGCAAACTCATTAGTAACATCAACATAATGACTTGTAAAGTCTCCATACCTGTCCGGTTGTTTTTTCTCATGAGTAGATCTTCTTGGAACAGGTTCTGCAGGTTCAAGACTGACATTCATGGTGTCTGATTCTGAACTTTTAGAAGAAGAATTGGAATTTTGTGATTGACAAATCTGTCCTGCTTTAGAACTTTCAGCAGGAGCAAAATCAGGAATATTTCTTGCATTTTGAGAGCTTTCTTTCCACTCTAAGACTGCCATTTCATCAAATATAACATCCCGTGCAACAATTAACTTCTTATTCACAGGATTAATCAATCTATAACCTTTTGGTTCATCACTGTAACCAACGAATAAGAACTTCTCCCCTTTCTCATCAAATTTATCTTTTGATGGAGATTTATTAAGAGCATATGCTGGACAGCCAAACACTTTAAGGTTACCAACCTGTGGCTTTCTTCCAGTCCATGCTTCATATGGAATCTTGCTTCTTACCGCCTTTGCGGGAGAGCGATTCAAGATATAGGCTGTAGTATGGACTGTTTATGCCCAAAGAATGTTGGGTAGACTTTTTCCTTTCAACATGCTGCGTGCCATCTCAACAATGGTGCGGTTTTTCCTTTCAGCAACACCGTTTTGTTGTGGACTCCTACTCACAGTTAGCTGCCTTTTAATCCCTTCTTTTCTGCAGAATTCCATAAATGGGTGATATATGAATTCTCCACCACGATCAGTTCTTAAAGACTTGATTTGGAAGCCACTTTCCTTTTCAACAAGAGCCTTGTACTCCAAGAAGATACTGAATGCATCTGATTTCTGATTCAAAAAATAAATCCAGATCCTTCTGGTAAAATCGTCAACAAATAAAAAGAAATACCTTTTTCCTCCAAGAGAAAGGGTCCTAGTAGGACCAAAGATATCGGCATGAACAAGCTCTAATGGAGCTTTGGCTCTCCATGCTGATTTTGGAAAATGGAGATGATGCATCTTCCCATATATGCATCCTTCACAAATTTTATCACACTTCTGAATTTTTGGTAGGCCAATCACCATTTCCTTTTGTTGCAGCAAATGCAGCCCTTTTTGATTCAAGTGCCCATATCTCAAATGCCACAAATTAGATTCATCCTCTTCAGCTTGCAATGCCATGCCTCTAGAGTATGATAAGGAAAGAGGAAAGACTTTATTTGTAGTCATCTCCACCTTGGTCATAAGAGAGTTGCTTTTAGTATCAAAGATTCTGCATTCCTTGCCTTCAAAATTGACTTGATATCCTTTCTGAATCAGCTGGCCAACACTTAGCAAATTGTGAGCAAGATTAGGCACATATAAAACATCATGAATGTACCTTTGCTGGCCTGTTTTGGTGTTAATAGCAACAACACCCTTTCCTTGAATCTTCTCAGCCTTTCCATCTCCTAAAATCACTTGATTGTTGATGCTCTCATCAAGCTCCACAAATATCTCCTTATTCCCGGTCATGTGGTTGCTACAACCACTATCAACAAACCATACTTTATCTTCTTTTGTTGAAGCATTCAGACAAGTAAGGAACACTTGCTCTTCTTCATGTTCTTTTGTAAAATTGGCTTCTTGTCTTTCTCCTTTTGGTGCCAACAATCTCTCTGGGAGTGGTTTGGAATTTTGCATTGTTTGCATTTATGATAACAATCTGCAGACGCGTGATTTGTTTTTTTTGCAAATGATACAATAAGTACGAGAATTATGTTGCCGTTGTGATTGGAAGCCTCTTCCACGGCTGCGTCCTCTCCCACGACCTCTTCCTTGGCTGGTTTGACCTCTGTCCTGGCCATTATTGTTTCTTTTCAGTTGGTTTTCACCTCTAGAGACATTCACCTTGGATTGGAAAGCATGTTCCAAGGGCTGGGAAGATGATTTCTTTATTCGAGCTTCATGTGATTCCAAAAAACCACATAAATCGAACATAGTCAAAGTGGAAAGATCCTTTGACTCTTCTATGACTGCAGCTGCATGATCAAATTTGGACGGCAAGCTTCTAAGCATTTTCTGAACTATCTTCTTTTCTTCCAAAGTATCTCTATATGCCCGAATTTGATTCACAATTTCAGCAATTCTAGAGGAGAAATCTCTTACAGATTCAGTCTCTTTCATGTGAATATTTTCAAAATCTCTCCACAAGGATTGTAATTTAACGGAGACAACTTTGTTGTTGCCTTGAAACTCCTTTTGAAGACTTTCCCATGCAGTCTTTGCGCTGGAAATTCCAAATAGTCTCGGATAAATTGATTTGCCGACCCTTTGATGCAAATAGCTCAAAGCAAGAGCATTCTTCTTCTTCTTTTCTTTGTCTTGAGAGGAAGATTCTGAACTTGTGCTTGATGTTGTAGATTCTTCAAATCCTTCTTCAACAATCTCCCGTAGATCGCGAGATATGAAGAAGAAACGCATTTGATCAGCCCAGTACCCATAGTTCTCTCCCTCAAAGATAGGTACTTGACTTTGAGAGTAAGAAAACATGGTACCAGACATAGAAGACATGGAACTAAGCTCTGATACCAGATTTTGTTAGAGAAATGAAGAAAAACTTCTGCAAAAACTGCTGGAATTTACTCCTCAAAGTCTAGAAGAGCTTCATATTACTTCTTTTCTCAAACTTTTCTTACATATATCTAGCATAGACTCACTAATGAAGAAAATACAGCTGGAAACATGGAGAATAGATAGAGATATTTTAATAATCTAGGAACAGGACAAAGCACTAGACTAGATAGGAGACAACTTCAAGACATGTGAGAGTTCCAAGAACTTTCACCAACTCACAAATTATTTTCACACTTCTTAGCATCCTCCGTGATGCTAAGTGCCTTAAAGTATTGTTCTAGACTCCAAAGGAAATTGTCCAACTCCTTTGCATTCCTAGAACCTCCATACATTTTTGGCTTAGGAACATCAACACGAGAAGGAGGACTTACCGGAATGCCACTTGGTGCTTGGGCGATGGCTTTCCGGCATAGCACAAATTCCTCCTTGGAGTCCTTTAAGTCTGCCTCCAACTTTGCCACCTTAACATCAAGACCATTGATTTTGCCAAGAAGGGTCTCCTCCAATGCCACCACGTCCAAGGCCCCTTGCATCTCTTCACGGAGCTCATCCTTCCCACGTTCAAGCTCCTCGACGCGTTGGCCAAAGTCCTCGAACTTGTCTTGCTCACCTATGGCAAGTTCAACTTTGGCAAGCCTTGAATTCATCTCGGCCATAGTATTCTTCTTCGACATCTTGGTCTCTTTGCCAATGTGAGTAACTTCGCTTTGGGACGCCATTGCTCGAACCAAAGCTCTGATACCACTTTGTCACGGACTCGGACTTTCTACCGATCGTCCTGTGTGGCACTTGATCACCCTTGCCTTGATCAAGTCAACCTTCCTTCTTTTCTTGGCAAGAAAGCTAACTTTGGAGGCTTGATATGAAGGAACTTTTGTATTACAACTCAATTGCTTGGTGATTACAAATGAGGACTCCTTGGCTATTTATAGTCTTGACCCAACTCAATGAACGGCTAGGATGCATTTGATCCCACGGTCCATATCGCCTCTCTAGAACTCTCTACACAACTTTACATGCTTCTACAAAGTTACAAGAGCTCTCTAGAGAATTTTATACTTTTCTAAAGGACTCTACTAAGTTCATGATTTCTCATGAACCTTCTAGATTATCCTATGTTTACATGATAGTTTACAACACTTAGAAAAATTCCAAGTACGGGGGAGTAACCTCTATAGGCATGATCCATGCCTTGGCGAGCCGTGCTTGACAAAGTGTCACGAAGATCCAAATGTTCCTCTAGCAGATTGGAAGCACCCTGAAAGTAAGCAAATCTGGATGCCATTGTTCCAACCTTAATATGTTGGTTTTTTTCTCTTTCTTTCTGTAAGTGTTCTGACCTCATGTCTTCCTTTCTTTGAATTACAATAGCTTTCCCATCTTTCTTTGCATAATTTTTTAGTTATCAACGCTTGGTAGAAAAAAATAATATGTTAGATTAGTGCCTTATTGCTGTGGTTAACTTGATTTGATTTGGTTATTCGGTGATTCATATGTAAAATTTAATAGGCCAGTATGAGAAAACTGGTATATAGCTAGGATGGCTAGCGATTATTTGTCACCTTATGCCTCTGAAGCTAATAAGAGGAGCATTTTGGTGACTGTGAGACCCTAAGATTTACCTCATGGGCTGCCAAGTTATGTTTTTTTCTTTTTTTTCTTGGGTCTTAGGATAATTTGCCTTTTTTTTTTTTTTTTTTTTTTTGTTTAAACATCAGCTAACCGTTCCAGCTACTTTAATGACAACTGCAACCATGGGTATTTAACTAGACAAATTCAGGCTCACTAATAATGATCACACAAAATAAACTAAACCAAAGTCTAATTGTCAATGACTGTAATTTAAATTAACAGCCACACTTATATTGGTTTTTGTGAATTGAAAGCAAAGTTGAGAGGTTAGTGAAAGCTAGTATTCAATATTAGGCATTTTCAAAGGATAATAAATAAAGATAATATCTAACTTACAAATAGAAACTTCTGAGTAACAGCAGTCATTTATAAGTCCACCTTCTACAAAGATGCTTCCGACCAAAATGGTAAGAAGATAAAATAAAAACTTAAACTTACTGGAGATCACAAGAACAAAATGATGCAAGTAAACTAGACTGAATATTTATCTGAAGATAAACCCTGATATTACCCTCATCTTTGCACCGCTATCATTAACAAAAGACCCAGACTTCTAGTCAATGCCCTAATTGCTTGATAGTTTACCCTCATCTTTGAAAATTTATCTCCTTTATAGTTTTGATAGTTTATCCCTAATTCTTCAATTTTATGCAAATGTTTTTATATAAACCTTGCTATCTTTTTTTTTATTTTTTGAAATTATTGATATACCTTATGGGCTGCCAAGTTATGTTTATTCTTTTTTGTTCTCGAGTCTTAGGATAATTTGCTTTTTTTTTTTTTTTTTGAAAATTTATCTCCTTTATAGTTTGATAGTTTGTCCCTAATTTTTCAATTTTATGCAAAAGTTTTTGCATAAACCTTGCCGTCTTTTTTGCTTTTTAATTTTTGAAATTATTGATGTATTTTATTAAGTCACAACTGATGTATAAAGTTATAATGTTTTTAAATGAACATATGTAGGTTATTCTTATGTGTAAATTATGTTATTTTTTTCTTGATTGATGCATACTTGCTTATGAAGCCTGCCTAAGGTTTTTGTCGGAAGTATTTTGTTTTCTACATAATATCTAGTATGTTATTCTTATTTAATAAGCTTGCAATTCTTCCTATTAAGTTTACGTGTTTTTCTCATGAGTTCTTCATTTGTTGTCATATTCATTTGTTGTCATACACACAATGATAAACATATCTCATTTATACATTTGTAGAAGTGTAGCTATCATGATTGCGGCTTTTCACTCTAAACAACTCTTGATATCCTCTCTAGTTGTATGTTGATCACCTGTTTTGTTTTATATAATTTTGAATTTTTGATGTGTTTTTTATTTCAAAAAATTTATTATATTTCTCACGTGATTATTCCCCATATTTGTATGATCTAGCTGTTGTTTTGTTGTATTTTATGTTGTATATTTGACATATTTTATTGCCTAAGTTATTATCTTTATAATGTTGTTAGGTTGTAAGCAATGTTTGTAAGGATGTTTCAAATAATTATGGGAACTATAATGTCATGAATGCTGTACTTTCATTGAGTTCAGATGAAGAGTACTGGTTTTGGCCACATATTTGCTGGTTTTATTTATAACCTTAAACAGACTAGTTAGTTGTGACATTTTTTGGCCACATATTTTTGTTATATATTTCATGAACTTTATCGTTGTTAAAATTTGGTTTAAGCTAAGACGGGTGCCACTTGCGGAGCCTGAATTTACATGTCATTTTTAGTGCGTTGTCCAATGTGTATGTCTGTTTGGTCATGATTTATACACTTGTATAGGAGCAGTTGTTGGCTATTTCATGACTCGTAGCTTTGAGGTCTTTGCATATAAACTTTATTAAGTTTTATTAGGAAATCTTAATTTCATTGTTTAATGAAGAGCTTCATTTTTTTTTTTCAAATCTAATAACGTTATATTTTTGCTTTCATGCATTATTTTGTAGAGGAAATCTATTGAGTAGTTTTTTTTAATAAGAAATTGGCTACAGTCCATTGTCTAAAACTTGACTATTAATATAATTATATAAATGATTTGTTTTGATTTGTTATTTATTGTTTATTATTGATAATAGTTTGATGACATCGTTCGATCAACTATGTTCATCACATATGTGAAGGACTCCATAGAACTGCACCTCACATGATGATCGTATTTTATTCTCTTAAGTTTTTCTTTGGTATAAGTTTTTCTTTGATATAAGATGAATTGCTTTCATCTTTTATAACTACCAAGTAGAAATTCAAACTTTTTCTTGGCCTCAAAGTGGTCATCAAAAATCTAGATAGGAATTATGCTTGGAACTTTGTGGCAAAGGTAAGACCTTAGAAATTCTTGCTCCAAGTAGTTGTAACTGTTTTAAAATATTGTCAAATGCTCGAACTTCTTATTTGTTTATCATGTTGAATAGTTTGTCCTTCTGTGGCCTTAATATTCTTATGTGGAAATATTTTTTCTTAATGATCTGATTTTTTTCTTATGCTTAATTTTACTACTTAGAAGTGTTTGTAACATTTTTCTTTCTTCAAGATTTAGAGCATGTCTACACAATTGTTTTGATTATAATTGTCATCCAAACCAACATATTGAATTTTAATATTTTGTCCTAGATACTCTAATTTCCTGTGAGATATGACTTTTGATTACCTTGGATTTTTATGTATATGTACATGATTTAAAAATAAACCATCAATGAGCTGTTAAATAATTGTTAAAAATGGATGCTAGATTTGTTTAATTTGTTCAAATTGATGTGTTGTTGATTAAAAATTTGTAAATTTTTTCCTGACTATAATATTTTTGAAATATTTTATATACAAAGTGTTCTTGATATTTAAATGGAAGCTAAGGTCATGTAAGCAATTTTCCTTCTGACAATTGATGCCTCGGTAAAATTGCAAGTGGGCGGTGAAGTAGTTTAACTCCAAACACTCAATTCACTTTGTGTTTTGTGTTTCAATTTTACTCAATAAACAAGTAGTTGCTAATATTTTGTGATACAGTAATGGACTTTCATTTATTTTAACCATTGTGATTAATATGTATTATTACTTGTCTTTTTCGTCAATGACATGTTTTTCGGTTTTCATTGGCATTGGTGATTTTTTATATTATTTCTTAGCTTTTTTTAATCAAAAACATGGTTTTTAGTTTTTTAATTCCATTGTGGTGGAACCTATAATACAGGTATGGTCTTCAAGTTGCAATAATATGACCAAAGGGCTTGTAGCCCAGCGGTACCTCGGGTCCCCTCGTTGGGAGAGACGCGAGTTCGATTCCCTCTGACCGCGCTCTCCAGTTTCAAGAGGGTGAGGACGTTGTGGCAATTCCCCCGCCCGCGTACGCCCCTGAGGGTTGGCGCTTGTCGCCCTACCTCAAAAAAAAAAAAAAAATTGCAATAATATGGATGTGGTAAATGTTTATCAACATAGTTTTTGTTATGTTTCACTGAGATTTTTTTTTTTTTTTTTTTTTTTTTAACAAATGTGGCAAACGCAGTCAGTCGGGTTTGGTGTACGCAGAAGATGAATCTGATGCTGATTGCTTTTTAACAGTACAATTGATTTATGAATATATATATATATACGGGATAGAACAGAACTATATCTGAAGATACGATCCTAATTTCATAATGCGCAGCAAATCTCTTAAAATTAGACTACTGCTATCTATAGAAATTAAATCTGGTATAAATAGGAACAAAATCAACTGAATCATATCTGTATCATATCTCTAGGAATACTTCTGTAATCTCCGCAATATCTCAACAGAATTTATATGCATTTTCTTTTGATTTTTTTTCTTGATTATATGTTTTTTGAATTTGAATTCATAGGCATGTTCTGGCAGCAATTTAAATTGTTTGTTTCGGTAAGCCTTTATAAGAAATCTAAGCTCAATTTTATGAAAACAATCCTCATAAATATTATCCAAGAATTTGGATTGTTGAATAATTTGCACACTTTATCAATTCAGTATATAAAGCAAAAAGAAATAAAAAAAGATTCTTTGGATCTGTTCTTTTGATTTATATCTTTTCTAGGAAAAGCTTTCTTAGCACTTCAACCAAATTTCCTGAAGCTTTCAGTGACTTTTACAGAGAACTTCTCGTATGGCAGGCACGCTAGAGAAATTTCTTGGGAAATCTATAACATATTCAAGATGTGGCTTCAGCCAAAATAAGAAGCAAGGAGTGGTCATTGGATTAGTTGGTGAACTCCAGAGTACATTTCTAATTCTGGTGCCATATGGTGCAATTGAGGTTATAGTTTTATGTACTATTTTGTAGCTTGATTTTTGTTTTTGACTCCATCTCTAGAGAAAAAAAATATTTACACAAATTTTATTATTTGACCCATTGATATTTTACAAATTAGTTTGTGTAGTTTATAGCTATTAAAAAAAATTTATGATTGTATCTTTATAGCCGTTGTTATTATTTTTTAAAGAGGGGATAGGTGGAATGGTAATAACATATCATTCGATAATATATATATTGAATTTTTTTAGAGAACTTATAAAATTTGTTTTAGTTCTTTGAATCGAGTACTCCCTTGATCTTCATCCTAGTTCCACCACTGGTCACTGCATTGTTACATCGGTTTTGAAGCTTGATGTATTTTTATTTTTTTTTTTTTTTTTGGTCTGGACAGCAAGTGGTACTTGCAATAGTGCTCCGGATCAGGTAGGTTCATAGCGACCAGGAAAGTTGTCGTTTGTCTTGAGAGCTATTTGATTGTTACTTGAAGGATTTTTCTTGTTATTGATTTCTATGGTCTTCCTTCCCTTTTGGGCGTTTCTTCAACTACAGGATCAAGTGGAAGATGCCCTCACTGAGAAATCAGGGTCCATTGGTTCCATGTTGTATATTGATTTCATTATAATTTGGTTGACTGCAAGATGGATACAGGGCCCGCTGCCATAAAGAAAAGATCCTCAGAATCTCCAATTGAAAAGGTGCTGGATATTCTATTGGTAAAATTTCCCTTGCGTTGGAGGCATGACATCCCTTGCTTCATGGAATTAGTAGAAATAATGGATTATTTTGGTGACTTAAATTTCCTGTCATTGATATGTTTCAGGTCACCGGAAAGCATGAAAGCTTTTAATGGGCCTCACATGCTCATCATCCTTTCAAGGTGCCTTAATGACCAAAATGGTGCGAGAGTTCATATGTCAAGTCTTCGAACAATAGGAGACCTGTTCCATGACATTTAACTAGTATGAGGATCTTTCTATAATTGTGAAGACAAAAAAATACCGGCCATTATACTTACTTTAAAATGTTTTAATTTGTAAGGGTTCATATTTTGTATGCAACTTCAACTAAAACAATAGGGTTCTAAAAATGTTAAACGCATTACGCATCAAGGATATTAATACAAAGAAAAAAATTCTTGAATTTTTATAAATGATCGGAAGGTTTTATTGAAACTTACCTTAAAAAAAATTGCTTCCCGTGCAAGAACCCTTTTTTAAAACCTGTATTTTTTTTTTTTTTTTTTTGAAAAAAGAACAAGCCACCCAAAACTGGAAAATGGTTGAGAAACAGACATCGTAGTCCTGTACAAGGGAATAACGTTACTTTTCTCTTGTTACCCAAATATGTATATGTATATATAAATAAATAAAAAAGAAACACCCCTTGATAATTTCAATCTTTATCAAGGAACGCCAAATTCCTGTACATTGTTCTATACTTCTCAAGAATTCACCCATCATGATCATCGGATCTGTTAAATACAGATGACAAAACACTTGATACTTCATTCAATAATTTATGAACCATTTAAAAACAAAAAGATGCTACGAATTTACATTCTCATCGTTGGGATATAAACACTCTGCATGCATATTAAATTGGGGACAGCTGCAGACTCGTCAATGGACTTGTGCCAATGCCCATGACTAGTAAGGAGTACATTTCTCTGTTCATTCACAAGCGACATCTTTGTACTTCACCGCCACCAAAACCCCATCATGGTTGTAAACAGGACAGATTGGCCATATCAATCATTTGTCAAATCTCAGACTACCACAAAGGTGGCCAAGCTCAGGTTGAGAATCCATCCAAAATGCAAACCCTATATCACTCGGAGAAGTACAGTAGAGGTAAGACCTGAAGGTGATCAGATAAAAATATCGCCTGCAACAAGGATAGAGCTCAGAAGATTCAAATAGCAGCTAACAATATCAGAGAGGAACATTGCTCATACAAAAATAAGGGCGCAGAAGAACTCATAACTTGGTCACTATGATCAAAAGTCGCTTAACCTGTTGCCACCAATGCACATCCATGAAATTTTAATGTTTAAACATCAGCTAACCGTTCCAGCTACTTTAATGACAACTGCAACCATGGGTATTTAACTAGACAAATTCAGGCTCACTAATAATGATCACACAAAATAAACTAAACCAAAGTCTAATTGTCAATGACTGTAATTTAAATTAACAGCCACACTTATATTGGTATTTGTGAATTGAAAGCAAAGTTGAGAGGTTAGTGAAAGCTAGTATTCAATATTAGGCATTTTCAAAGGATAATAAATAAAGATAATATCTAACTTACAAATAGAAACTTCTGAGTAACAGCAGTCATTTATAAGTCCACCTTCTACAAAGATGCTTCCGACCAAAATGGTAAGAAGATAAAATAAAAACTTAAACTTACTGGAGATCACAAGAACAAAATGATGCAAGTAAACTAGACTGAATATTTATCTGAAGATAAACCCTGATATTACCCTCATCTTTGCACCGCTATCATTAACAAAAGACCCAGACTTCTAGTCAATGCCCTAATTAACTTCCACTGGGTTTATCTATTAAATATGAAAATAGACAATCTTGGTTTTATATAGCTTCATAAACTTGCTTACATGTCCGCACTCATACATCAATTACCTCTAGGTTTGGCCCTCATGCTTCCAAGCAAGTCCACATCCAATTAAGTTCAACAAAGATGGGAGATACACTTTGGTGAAAAGCAGGAGTCAAATCAATAGGAAATATTTCAACAACAAATAGTCACCTAGTCATGCAGAGAATTTCATAATAATCCCTTTACCAATCAATTTATATAGGTGACAAAGATTGGGGAAATTTCATAATGATATTGGGTAATCTATAGAATAAGTTCCTCGATTTTAGAATGTTCTAAAAAATAATCCATGAAGATGAATGTTTTCATGACTATATGAGACATAATCCATTTACCAAGCAATTTAGATATAAAAAAAGGGGGGAGTTTCATAATAATATGGGATAATCTATAAAATAAGTTCCTCGATTTTGGAACGTTCTAGAAAATAATCCACTGGTTTTGAAATAGTCCACAAACAACCAGACAACTATAAATATCAGAGGATTAAGATTACAACACTATCCTAGCTTTTCTTTTAGGCCTCCATCCTCTACTCATGCATGTAAACATGACAAATCTTTAGAGAATTGGTACACAGGCAGGCTAAAGCTCTTTCCTTTTCTTTGCAGCTTTCGCAAGAGAAGGTATATATCGTTGTAAAAAGCTTCTATGCATACGACATATGGTATCTAATTGGCCAACCAGAGTGACTATCAGGAACTTGCTTGTAGCTTGTGGCTCAAATGAGAGAAAAGCTCCCAACATCAACCTTACCAGCTACACTCATAAACATGCAACAAATTAGCTTCCCAACTTGCTTAATGCTCAATAATTTTGCACTCCAGGGTAACAATACCACCCCTAGAAAATCACTAGCTAGCTCACAACTTTGCTTTTTAAATTCATACCTGATTTTTCTCATCCCTTCCTCTTATTTTCCAACCCAGCTGATGATTAGGGTTTAGGCTTTCAAGTAAAATATCCAAAAAAAAATATTCACACTCCCATTTTTAATTAGTAATTATTGCAAATATTGGTTAAACAAAATGAACAGACTCAGACTTAATTATTTCCACACTCCTGTTGGTATTTTGTTTATATCTGGCTCAGAGTGTGAAACAATTACATAGATACAGATGTTCCGGATTAGGATAACAAAGAACAAAAGACTAGGTTAAATACGAAATTTCATTCATTCATTCATTTATTTTCTCTTCTTCAGAAAGCCTTCAACTGCACACCCATCGAACAATCCAAACGAAATAAAGAAAAAGAAATGAGTAAAGGTAATCATACAATTTGTAACCTAGTGCCAAAGCATATGCATGAGATCTGGGTATAAATTCTATGCATGCTTATCAAGATGCGAACGGGTTGTTGCCTTGCATTGTGCTTATGGCATACATGTTGATATCTGGGATGTCCATATGATTCAATCTTTCTTTCAATAGACTTTCTTTTCCTTCCATTTTTCATAGGTTGTTGTCAACGTGCAAGTTTTGCAACCATAACCAGAGTAACTAGTCCCACGTCAATTAAGCTTAAGTGTTGTTTGGTATGTGGGAAGATAATGGAATGGAATGGGCATTCCAACTAAAAACACCCATTCTCATGTTTGGTGCCAATTTATAAAGTGTGAAAAGGAACCATAACTGATTCCATGGGAATGGTCACTCCCACTCCCTTATGAATTGGTAGGGAATGGCCTAGTGAGAAAGGAGTTTTATTATGAAAAATAGATACCAAGGTTTATAAAAAAAATTTCCTTTTGAAGCCATCACTTATACAACTCTATATCCAACATTTTCTTTCTAACATGTTAAAATATTTATTTAAAATATAATTATATTTTTAGTAATTATATATTAAAAATAATTAAAATATATTATATTTTTGTAATTATAATTAAATAAATTATAAATTTAACATGCACCAATCCGTTCTATCTGACCTCATTGATCAACCAAATAATAGAACAAGAATAAGATTTTCATTCCATGTTTATATCCAAACACTATAATGGGTTAAGGGTTAGGGTTTCCACTTCATTCCGTTCCCACCGAGCCAACAGCACCTTAAGCTTTGGAGCCGTATCAACCCCGGACAACGTGTTTGGTTTGTATCAACAACAATGACAAAATACCATGAGTAGGCTCCAAGAAGCTACCTTTTCTAAGTGATGCTCAGGTCAAGAAAGGTCAGTCTATTGTTACTGATGTGCCGATTCCCTAGTAAGGGCAGTTCTATTATACATTGAAAAGCTTTATACAATTTGCACCAATAGACTAATTTTTGGTTATTTCCCTATTGAAATCTCTAGTACTTTCTTACATTAATATTTCCTACCACATATATGGTTTCCTTTAGCAGGCAGGCTATTATGGGAAAACTTGGGTATTATGACTATAAATACATTGATTCTCACATAGAGGGAATTTTATTTTATTTTATTTTATTATCATTTTATTTGCATTGAATCAAGGTCCTCGTCTTCCTCATGTATTTTTCCTGGCTTTCTTTAATTGACCTTGCATATTGCTCAATACCTTAAAAAGAATGGTATCCAAAAAAAATTATGGATGAGAAATAAACTTATCCAGTGAACCGGAAATGTACAATTCCTGAAGGATCTGTAAAAATGAAGAATTTGAAACATGCTTCATTTCGCATGCAAGAGTAAGAAACTAAGGTATTTAACATATAATTAAGAACGATCTAACAAGAAGGTTCCAATCCAAAGCTATATCAACAGCCTTTACACCATATGACATTTTGTGATTTAATTCAGTCTAAGTAATAAATCCATGCCCTATTTTATATTATCTGCTTCAAAATTTTCTGGCATGATGAATTCATTTCCATAATTAATATATTTAAATTAATTTACTTCAAACGTTCCAAGATAAAAAGGAAAATACAATATTAGAATAAAAACAAACACATCTTCTGGAGAAAGATGTGATTTCATGGGTAATTAGCATCTTTATACATGTGTTGTAGCTCATTTAGCTTAAATGGATTTCAGGAACAAATGTTTCTCATAAGACCTACATAATGCTAATCAAATTTGATAGCCCCACCAATCTTAAACTACAGAAAAGCAGATGAACATGATTGTATTCTAAGGATCTGTATAAGTGTGAATTGAGACACGTAGTGGTATTAAAGCAATATGGCAATAATGTATCCCAGCCCATGTATTATGGATAATGCATTCTTGACAACATTTTATGCTTATATTGGTGCTCAAGAAAAGAAAGAAGCAACACTGTTAAGTTATATGTCATAGTGCAGTTTGTGAATCAAATTCTGCGAACCTCAATAAGCAAGCATTGACATGTAAATAGGGAAACATGTTATGCATGAATGCATGCCAAAGTGAGACAATGTTGATTTTTGGAGTCAAACTGACCTCAGAGCTTTGATGCCCATATCCATAAGGTAGGAACGGGTCTCTTCATCATCACTAGGACACTTTTCAAGCTCCTTCCTGTAGTGCACAATTTCATCTCTTAAATGGCCAGCACCTGCACACCTTTTAAATAACAAAATTGTAGTAGGATTCAATAACTGCACAAGGGAATAGCTGGTCATAAATTAAAAAATAATGATAAACATAATAAACTGCATCAAATCCATAGTATCTATTACTGAAAACAATGAAGTCAAATTAATCTAAATTCTTTTTTTTAAGATAAAGAGATCAGATGCAATACCCAAAAAAGCAAAGAGAAAAACTGTGTAGGCCACAAAATAATTAGAAACAGAAGTTCCCAACTCAAAGCATGAGTTACTAACAAGAACATCGCACAGATCTTAAAGAGTTTACAAATGATGAAATATCAATACCCACAAACCAGTAGGTAAAGAAGGCATACTTTAAACCTGATTGATCCTCAAATAGTAGTGGAATTAGCCATCATGACAAGGAATCTTGCAAGAAATGCCACATAGAAAAATAACTAATAAGTCCAAGGAAAGCATGCATCAAACTACTTTGGAAGCATATATTCTTTGAAATAGTAAAGCTTGTGTGCTAAATGATCTATCACAACTTTTCTGATTTGTGTTTCAGAAAAAAAAAATCTTTTTTGATTTGCAAAACATGTTATACCTTTCTATGACAATGTCAACTTCAAGTTTGCTCTCAGGGCCATAGATCAGCAATCTGGTAAGGTTGAGTATGTCACGGTAGTTGCCCTGGTTAAGTTCATCTTCACCAGAATGCCGAAAAGCTAAGCTTTCATTAGGTGATCTTACTAGGGCATGCTTTCCCAAAGTTCTCTCTGAGGCAAAGTTAACATCAGCATTGAGTCTAAGACAAGTAATAGCCACTGCATAAGCAACTCCACCAAATCCGGTGTGTGAAATGAAAAGATAACATCCAGCAGAGCTGCAAGGAGGAATTAAAGTTACATGGAGACAAACAAATATTAACTAACTGCAAAACAAATGGTGCAATAGGGATGCTCAGGATAAGCACATACTCATCTTTGCAATGCTGAATAGCATCAACATCTGTAGCTAAGGCTTCTCTTTCCCTTGTTAATGGTATTCTTCTGTACACAATATTGAAGCCCTCACTTTTCAAGGCTGCATACACTTCAGCAGGGGTCTTGACATCATCTAATGAAATGTTCTCCCAGTAGCCAATCACAGTGGAATGGTTTAAAACTGGATTGAATTCTTCTCGATGCAAAAGCAGTTGTCCACCAGACTGTGTGACTTCAACAAATATATCTTCCTTCATCCGTAACTCCATATGTTCCACCTGCATGAATAGCCAAACCTGGCTTATAAAAACCAACAATAGCCCTGTTCATAAATAAACAAGAGTTCAAACAATTCACTCACCATTGGACCTGTGATCCCCACATGTTTAAGAGCATCGACAGGCTGATCTAGTTCCCTAAGTACATATGGTGTACCACTGATGTAGACAACTGCTTCCTCTCTCAAATCTGTTATTATAACTTTTTGAGTAACTTCCTCAGATGTCGTCCTTTTGGCACCTAAATAGGCTAGTATTTCTCTAGCACCATCAACTGTTGCTGTTGCCATGCTATAAACAGGATACCCATCCACCTGGAAGACAAGCCTCATATAAACACCAGGAATCTGTACAACAGTATCAATTTATTCAAAACTAAATACCCTAACAGCTGCTAAGGATAGTCATAGTATATATATATATATATATATATATATATATATATATATATATATGTAATTTAACTACATGATATGAATCAAACTTGAAACTAACCAATGCAATCAAATCAAGAGGTGAGGAACATTGTTAGAAAAAGCAAATTAATTATGTGATAAGCTTTCTTTGGCATTGCAATCAGAATGTTGAAACGATATTGAAAGAAATACCAAACACAAAATAGCGGAACCATGACAACCACAATAAACTTCTAAGAAAAAGGAAATTCAAATCATAATGAAATGATGAGCTGTCAAACAACTCAATGAGGTGTTTGTGGAACACTTCAATTGTTGAAGGCAACCAAAATAAATAAATAAAAAATAAAAAAGCAAAACAAAACAAAACAAAAAGCGGTTCATCCCCCTTGGCTTAAGCTTTTGGGTTGAATCAAACCAGATTATATGTCAAGTTTGAATCTAAACTAATATTAGAGCCTGATTTGTTTAGTTTGTGTGCAACTATAGCAAGTTAAAAATAGACAAGCATATATCAAAAAGTCCAATTACAGTAACTAATAGTCCCTCGCTAGTTGATTTGGTAGATATGGATTTGCATATATAAGCCCGAATCTCTCATCCTAGGGTTAATTTTTTGACAGCCCTTTTTCATTATGGGTCCAAACTTCAATTTGAATCAAAATGATTGCCTAACTTCAATTTTGTATTCCCGGGTGGTTACCCGAGAGATTACGACTTATTTTTTTTATGATAAAGATGCCGGAAATCCTCTGTCAACATATGCATGACACACTGTTCGCCCAATCGGCAATTCCATCTCACATGCTGAAAGAAATTTCTAACATTAGATCATTAGAAATAGACCAAAATCTATTGGGTGACTACCCAGTGAAACAAAATTAAAGTTGGGTAACCATTTTAATTCAAATTGAAGCCTGAACCCCAAAATAAAAACGCGCCATAGTTTGGTGCCGTATTAAAAAATTTACCCCTCATCCTATCAGTTAAACTTTTGGGTTGAATCAAGCTCAAATAATATTTAGGGTTTGATACTAACAAATAATCAACAAAACTGAAGCTACACTGTAATACCAATAGTTTGCCAATAATAAAAATGTTTTCCAACAAATGACCCATGCAGCAAGTCTCAAATCAATAAAGCAGAGAATATATATATATATAATAAATAAAGAATTAAAAAAAAAAAAAAAAAAAGCAAGTATCAATGGCAGTACCTTATGACAATAACTACATATGCCTAATCGATTCATAAACAAGACGACAACCGAGAGCTTGATCAACACTAAATGTCATTGAAGGAAAGGAACCAAGTAGATGCTACATAATGTTATACCCAGCAAAGGGAAATGGTAACCAAATAATTTTATGGAGCTCATCACACCCACTACAGGCTTAATATTCCATGAGAAAATTACCAACTTTGGGCTGTAAATAGAAATGAAAATTCAAAAAAGAAATTCATAAGTGAGAGGCAGAACAATGGCAAGATCAAAAGCCATGATCATCAGATTGACAATCAAAACTTCAATGATTTTTTTTATAGCTAATCCCAGTTCATCAGATTGATCTATTTAAAAAAAAAAAAAAAAAAAGAAAGAAAGAAATTGAAAAGAGATCAGATAGCATCACAAGGACCTTTTTCATCTTGCAAGAAAATTATGAAATAAATATCTATGCAAGCAAATTTAACTAGGCCCTAAGGAATCTCGATGATCATGGATTAGATTACAAAAAATCAGCTGTTGTTTATTTTTTTCCAAGCAAAGTTAAAGGTTGGTGTCATTGGAGAACAAACAATAGGTGACCATTTTGTAAGATGTGTTCTATAAATTTTAATTGCCATACACATATCAAGACTAAATTCACCATCCTTTTTTTCCACTCAACAGGATGAGGATTTTGACAATGATTACCCTTTAAGTCAGCTTTTAGTTGTTCGCCTTTCAAAATGTCACGCAATGTGGTTTAGGCATGCTTAACTCTGTGATTGAAGTTCATCAACAATGAAGACACATGCCTATAATTGGAAGAATGGTAAAAACAATGGCGTCTTGGTAGCTATATTAAAGGTAATCAGTGATATATGGGTTTGAATAGCTCGTACATACAAGTCAATGTCAAGAAGACAGATAATTGCGGCACATACTAGAAGGTATGCTTTCACACGAGTTTGGAATTATTACAAAAAACTTTCAAGGTGCATCTGTGCTAGGGATTCTGATGCTCGTATGCATGAATCAATATGTTCTTCTAGACAAATTTAGAAAACAAACATCCTTTCACCTTTTTCACAGCAATGCTCTAATATCATGTTAATGAAATTCAAAACAAACAAACTATTGAAAGAAAAAAACGTAGATCTGAAGACCAAAAAAAAGAAAAAAATTTCTCACAATACAATTGAGTCACAATTTCTATTTAAATAAGAGATGGATTAAGATTTTCTAAAGTTAACCCAAAAGACTTATTACTCTTACACCCTTAACATATATTATTACACTAATAGTTAAAACATTAACTTGCAAAAGAAACATCATTGCCGGCAAAAAAGTAGGAAAAATAACAGGGATTGGAAGACGAGAGAAGGGCAGTGCTAGACCTTTTCTTTTCTTTTCTTTTGCTATTATTTATTTAATTAATTAATTTTTTGGAGCAAGCTCATGGCTAATATATGCCAACGAGTGAACAGTGGATGATATGCAAGATATTGTGATCAACAATCAGAGAGGCCAGACTTCAGGCAAGCATAAGATTTCCACTATAAGAACATAACAAACAGAACCTGCTCTGAATGTAAAGGTCAAAATTTGTGTGAAGGCCTGATCATGATTTCAAATTCGAAACTACATGCATGTGCAAGGGTTCAAGAATGAAGCTAACTACATGATAAGCAACATGTGCTTGTTCAACATCATGGAGGTCCCAGTATAGTATAAGAACTCAACAAACAAGCTTGGATCCCAAGATAGAGTTCTGAAAGACATTTGCTGCTGATTCGAGCATGATTTGAATTAAAAACCATGCAAGCAAGAACAGACTACTACAATGCATGGGTTAAAATATATTAAATTGTTCTCTCTATTATGATGTGAATGTCTTCTCCTCATATCTCTGTATTAAGCACATCGACAGCTCAGTGAGACATATATTAATCAATAAGTGAGCTAGTTGTGCAGAAATGAACTTTATTATACCTTGTGAAAATGAGGGGCACCAGAAAACTTTATGCAGCTTGAAGTTTTCTGCCCAGGAAAGAAGTACATCTTAAGTATGGATCCTTTTCCCAAAACAGATCCATTGCGAGCTTTAACTATAGCTTCCATTACGCCATCCCCTTGCTGTGGTTCATATGGTACTTTTGATTCCTCCTGGTGTAAACAGAGTCAGAGTAATCTTCATTGGTAGAAATTATCACAAGAAAGCAAAACTTGCAAGGAAAAGTAGCATAATAACACAAACACACACATGCAAATTAAGAGATAAACTGAACAAGAAGATTATTGCTTTTAAATCAACAAAAAGAAGGAAGACATTACAGGCAGACAGAAAAATCTCCCAGGGCGTAATCTTATGCTCCATTTCATTGCCTGGATCTCAGGCCTCCGATGCAACCAAGTTTTGAATGTGATCTTCGTTTCACCTTGCCCACAAAAACCATCAAATGCTTCACTTCCAAGGTATGCAGCGAAAGCAATCAACCTAAAGTAGCGTTCCAGGTACTCAGCGCCACGATTTAAAGCAACCCTCCTCACCCTTGGCTCCACATTTTGTTGGTTAAACACCTTCCTATACTGCAAAACTGCTTGCCGTATATTTTGCAAAGCTGAACATCTATCAATTATAGAATCTAAAACTTCTCGGCATTCAATTCCATTGTCAAAGAGTCTTGTTATTTTTCGTAACAGTAGGATATCATTAATTCCAAAAGTACGATGTGGCTCCATTGTAACTCCAGCTTTTACTTCATATGACACGGACTGAGCATTATCACCAGCTGTTTCTTCACCACTGGAGGAGCCAGCATCCAATTTCTCCTCATGATAACCATCTTCGGGCTGGATTCTGATAGGTCTTCCATTATCAATTCGAAGTTTCAGAAGGCAAGCAATTACAGTTCCTGTAGTTGTTCTACCCCTGCCCATCTGAAAATAAAAATAGCAAAGTTCATCTGGCGTCTACTCAAAACAGACACTACATAGAAACAAATTCAATAACCTAGATAGTTAAAGATACAAGATGCTTAGAAGAAAGTATATACCTGGCAATTGAACACAAAAGCTGTGTCCTTGGAAGCAGAAGAAATATTCAAGGCAATTGTGTCAAAATCTGAACTTTTAGGTGCTTTGCCATCAGTAATTGGCACACGAGCATATTTGATGGGCAGACCTTCAGCCTCTAGACATTCATAGACCTCTAGCGGAGTCTGAATAGATTCAGCATTTACATGTTCCCATGCGTCAAAAATGTGACCATCATCTGTTTCATGAATTACCATAATTGCACCTTCATAGCGATCCGCCTCTCGTAGAATGTCCTCTTTCAGGCGGGCTTCCATTCTCTCCACTCTGTCTCGATCAATTCCCTGGTTGAATATCATTTGAAACCATCAATTCAACAATAATGATATTTGTTCACTAATGAAAGGTGTTGCAATGCCATGATTGAGGTCAATATGTTAATCCCTATCAGTCATGATGTTAGGTGAATTTTTGCTATATCCATTTCAGACAACCAGTATAGCAGAATTTCACATGATGAAAAGGATGAGAAACAAAGCAACAAATTGATACCGTATACTCAAGCATGTTCTTATATGGCCTCTCCACTTCGCGCAATACAAAGGGTTTCCCATTTATATATATAACTGGCTCTTCTCGCATATTGTGCCATAACACTGGGCGTCTGCCTTTAGTACAACTTATCCACTTAATAACAGCTCGGATCCCATCCACCGTTGGATTTGCAACACCATAAACAGGAAAACCAGGAACTTCCCGAAAATTAGGCGCACCATCAACCCTTTCTGGCAATGTCAGATTTTGGCAGCCAGGACAGTGGTCACTTTTTAAAACCGTCTGACTTCCAAGAACTTCTCCATCCCTCATTGCAGCAACCACACCCATCTCATGAGGACGACCATCAGCAGATTCAGTTATATGCATTAAGTGTGGTTTCTGGCTTGAATATCCGAGAGCACCCATTGGGTCCCTCCTTAACAACCTTTAATACCAAAGGAAACAAGATTGCAGTTAATGTTCAAAATACATGAAAGAAGAACAAGATAATACAGAATCATAGACATTAGAAAAAGAAAGTAAAAAAGGGACTCTCATGAAAACTAACTTAAGAAAACCTACATAAAAGGAGACAGGTGAACTAAGCAACCTTCCACTTATCAAACAGCATTATTGAATTCAAAAGCAATGATTAATTCTACATTTCCTATTACCTGCATCTTTTTCTCGCTGCCAAAAATGTGGTGCCACATGCAAACTTACATATTGGTTCTACTTATACTAACAAATGCTTTCATAAAGTCTACACCACAATGAACATTAGATAGAGCATACTGCAAAAGCATTCCATAAATGCCAGAAACTTACTTCTTACCCCATGATGTAGTATATGCTGTCTCCAAAAAACTTAAGATACACCTAGACAGTTGAGTCTCTATTTCTAGTAGATTAGATAAGTGGAAGGAAAAAATATACAGAAATAGATTTATATTGGGTTGTATTGAGCACCAATTTTCTTGTAATGATACAAATTTAAATTTGATAATGGTTTTTTTTTAGTGATAAAATATTTAAATGCGCTGATAAGTTCTGCGGTAAAAGTTGCAAATAGGTTAAACTAGTTAATTAATCACACTTATATTAGTGAAGAAAATAGCTACTCCTACTATTACTACCACAAATAACTACCGTTAAGGATTCAGAACAAGATTTTTCATTAAATCTCTCTTTATTCACCTGCGAAGTATGCTATATAGTTCAGGTCTTGCCCTCATCCAATCAGAAAAACTTCTTTGCTCTGCTGAAATGCCATGAACAAGCATCCTCTCTGTGTGCATATACACAGCAAAGCAGATAAGGAAATAATATCGTTCCAAGTACTCAACAAAGAAGGAAAGTGATGCCTCCCTCTTCATTTCATCTGGTTGACGTAGAATGCTATTGCGATAACCTCCAATAGCTTCTCGTAAGTTCTGCCAGAGAAGCCCAATCAGCATAAAGACAAAAATCAATAATCTCTTTGGTAAAACATAGTATTAAATCACAAAGCTCTACACATTCTTAGAAATTGCTTCATTTGGAAAAAGAAAACTCAGTCATAAGAACTCGTATAAATACAATTGAAATTAGCCAAGCCATACTTGCATAGAATCACACTGGTCAATGACTTTGTCCACTTGCCTTTTACCCTCTGCACCACCCTGAGAGAATATCCTAACAAAATGAATATGTGAATATACCAAAATTACTGAAGCAAGTTGATGACTTATCATTTATTACCTCAAGAACACGGATAAGGCTCCTTATGACTACATATTCACCTCTGCGAATCGCCTCTTCAGAGTTTGGTGAATTATCAGTCACATCAGCTACAGAATCAACTTCTCCAATAAAATTTGGGTCATGAATACCTATTTCCAATGAATAAACAATCAATGTATTATAGTTAGCGAGGCAAAGCCAAAAGACTGATGCAATGATCTACAAAATAAGATCTGGCATTCATACAGAGGTCATTTCTGTTATGCTTGATTCCAAAAAAGACTACATGTTGATGAACTCATGTAGACAGCTAGATACATGTCCAAGTATCTACAGTAGCAGCCACTAAGTCAAGTTATTGGCGTGAATCTCAAAGGAAAAACTAAGGAGGTACTTGAATAGAAAATAAAGGTGGATTAGATTATGGCAACCCTTTTGTGAGGAGGCACCCCTTCTCCCAAAGTTACGGGGATATTTTGCCATTTTCCTCACAGAGGGTTGTCTCACGTCCCTAGGTATTCTCTGCATGCCCACCTGTGTCGGTTTCATGCATCCCTTCTTTTATTCTTTTGATATCTTCAAAGAAAGAAAGAATAAGAAGGAATAAAGGATGGATATTTGGGAAAGGAGTGAGATGGTGGCAATGTAATTAAAAGCGCTAGGCGCACTTAAGGCGCTAAGACTTCTTATTGCCAGAGGCGAGAAGCGCCACGAAAGGCGCAGGCCCGAGCGAAGTAAAGCGGTAGTTTATAAATTGCTTGTGTGTATATATATATATAAGCAAAGCAAAACATAGAGTCAAACAAAACACTCCTAGAAGTCTAGAACCACTCAAGTTTTTAGAGTACAAATTCTATCTTCATAAATCATCTATTTCTACAATATTATCATCTTCATCATCTAAACTAGCTTCAATCCCATCACTAGATTTAGAGTGCAACTTTTGTTGCTTCTTCAATTTTCTCTTGTTAATTAGTTAACCCCTAAATTTACTCATTATTTTTTAAAAAATAGCAATTGTACACTTTAATCACCTAGTTTTACTCTAAATTTATTTCATTCCTTCTTAGTAAGTGCGCGTTTTTAAAATCACCTAGTTTTTCTCCCTGAATTTTATTTCCCTACTTATTAGTAGGTGTACTTTTCTAAAATCGCCTAGTTTTTCTCCTCTAAATTTATTTCTTTCCTTATTAGTAGGTGTAAAATCTCCTAGTTTTTCTCTCCTAAATTAACTTTCTTCCTTATTATTAAGTGTGGCTTTTTAAAATCCCAATTAATAATAATTGAAAACATTAAATATATGGCTAATAGCATTAAATAAAACAAAAAAAAAAGACAGGTGTGCTTTTTTTCTGCCTGTCGCCTAGCAAAAAGCGCTCGCCTGGGCTCGCCTCATTGAAGGCGCCTCACCTCGCCTCGCCTGAGCGCTTAGGTGAGCGCCTTTCTCGCTTTTAATAACACTAGGTGGTGGTAGAAGTAGGAGGGGACTACCAAGAACATGGAGGGTCGTAGAACCAGTGGGCCTGTTCAATGACCTAACCAGATCAACTAATGCACAATCCAGTCATGGGTCATGAGGAGCCTGGACCATGAACTCACAGGTTGAACTAGTGGGTTAACTCACTGGATCAACCCTCTACCTACCCCAAAACCCTTCAACCCACCAGTTAATGCAAGTCTTTTTATTTTTTAATTCAAGAAACTAAACACAGGTTGGCCAATGAACCGACCCAGTCAAGCCCACCGGTTCAAATTGTTTTGGATGGCCCGTGATCCGACCCAAGGTGAAGATTCAACCAAAGCTACCCATCCAAACCACGAGGCAAGGTCCAGTGCACCCAAAACCTAAATTGAGCCCACCATTGGGCCTAGTTAACCAGCCTGTGCCCAACACTAGGTAGACCTTTGAATTTAAGAGATTTTTTATTTAAATTTGACATTTTCACCCTTCATGTAATCGTAATTGAAGGTCTTTATTATTTAAAAGCATAAATATTGTTGAATTATTTTTTTCCTAGTAATTTTTATTATACATAATGGTAAAACACAACAATATGGTTTAAACGAAACTGCATTACCATAAGCATCAAGTCAAAATCTATGATAATTCATATTTTTAATAATGGTACATATAAAATTGGATAACTTTTAGGTTTGACAATAAATTCCATTGATATGTGAAGAGTTGTCGAAATTTTAGAAGAAATGACAATATTTGGTAATAAAAAATTTAGACATATGTGGAATTATAGCATAAATTCAGAAATACATTCATGATGAAATTGGATAAATTTTGGGTTTGACAATAATTTCCATTGATATGTGGAGGGTTGTTGGAAATTTCAAAAAGAAAAAGGACAATATTTGGCAATAAAAAATTTAGACAAATGTGGACTTATAGCATAAATTCAACCATTTTATGGGATTCACAACAAAGACAAAGTGATATGCTAAAAATAACCTGAAGCACCAATTCGATTGAGGTAAACCAAAGTAGCTATGACCATCCCGGTTGTAGTGCGGCCCCTCCCCATTTGGCAGTTGAAAACTATTTCAGTATCTATATCAGCTTGTGAGATTCTACAGAGCTGTAAGAAACAGACAATTTACCTTAGAGAAAAGCCTATGAAGTCCAATAGGGCATGGAAAATAAAAAAAATGAAGATATAATACTGAAGCATCTATGGACAACTTGTATTTTTTAATAATGACATGTAGAGCATATGAACCATAAACAAAAAACAAATCATGTAAATCATTATTGGAGGGTTATTATTATTAGTATTACTTTTTGTGAGAATGTGACCAAGGCACTTGTTTTCTCTTTGTGCCACCGCTTGAACTCCAGACCTCTATCAAGGGAAACAACTTTTTCAATGACTCACCCATGAGTTTTTCAACAACCATGGTTAGATAACCATTCCTAGTCAAGGCCATAAACTGATAAACTTCCATTTCTATAGTGAGAACATAGTTGATTGCTGAACTTCAAAATTAGAGCTACCAATTGAGTTGGGGGAAGTCCCCTGAGTCAGACTTTTTGAAGCCGTTGTAATCTGGCCTGGTGCAAGCAATCTTTAAAGAGAAAATATGACCTTTATAATACTTTTATCTTGGGCATAGATGCTTTCCAGTTATTTGTATTTTGACATGGACCACTGACATAATTGCCACAAGTAATGCTTTCTAATTGCTCGCTTTTATCATTACGGGCTTGATTGGCCCCTAATTAGATTGATCAGTCTCATTAATTTCCTCTCTCCCATTGATATTATTTTTCCTCTCTCCCATTGATATTATTTATGCTTGTATAATTACCTGATTTAAAACAAACACAGGTATGAATAGACTGACTAACCAGATTGTCAAAATCGCGTTCCTTGGGGGACTTTTCATCCGTAATGGGAACACGCTCATAGTCAACAAGGTACCCTTCTAGCTGAAGTTCTTCATATACCTGACATCAATTGGTAAAACTTAGCAGAACATCTGAAAATATTCACTGGCCATGCATCATACAGATGAGAAGACAAAATCAGACAACATATAGAACCTCAAGAGGTGTCTTAACAGAATCGCGCATTACAGGCTCCCACTGATCCACCATCTGACCATCTGGTAGTTCATCAGTTACAAGAATCTTATTTCCATATCTGTTTATCAAATGCGCCAAGTAAAGAATCTGTATGTAAACATTTACAACAATTTAAGAAGAAAAAAGCAAGAGTTAAAATTCTTACTGTGTAGCTTCCATCAAGATATCATCTTTCAGTCTTGATTCCATCAGTTCAACTCTAGCCCTATTAATTCCCTAGATTAACAGCATAGCATTCTCAAAGAGTGAAGGCAATTATTGAATCAGATAAATTTTGTAGAGTGCAAGAGAAAATAAATTTTTCAGTGTGTTGTTCAATGAACTCTTGCAGTGTCTAGTTAAATGCTCAAAGAGTGATGAAAATGAAATAATGGAAATGGAAAGGAAAAAGAAAAGTACTCAGAAGAAGATATGGTGAGTTTCACGATAAAGCCTTTCAAACATTAAAGGAAAGCACAAAGCATATGTGGATCTCATCATGCTGCATGAAGCTCATGCAACTTGCAAGACTTAGCTAACTATCATGACTGTGTGTCTTATTAAAACAGCAAGCTTGTTAAAGCAGACATGAGATTATTACAGTCAAACAACATGTAATTAGTTAGATCAAGAGGGTTACTTGATAGATACGATAGAAGCCTAGAAGTAATACATTTTTGGCACATGTGGAAAAAATCATATACAGCAACACGACAAATGTTCAACAAAGATATGACGAGGTTCAAGAAGAAGCTGGATTTGTCTTAAGGTCCAAATAAGGCTGAAACACACAAGAGTCATTGCACAATACGACAAGAAGCGATTCATGCATTCACGGCATGAATGAAAACGAAGACCTTTTATAGAAACAGGATTAAATTTGGTGGAGCAACATAAACAGCAATACAGAATAAAGATCCTCTGTGAGGCAGCAAACTCTATAATTTTCCAAAATAAAATACACAAACATTTAATGCGGGACGTGATATAATGCTAGACTGTTTTGATGAGACAAAGTCAAGAGTGGCCATGCAGGGAACTAGAACAATAAAAACCTTACCGGGCTAAACACAAGGACTTGAAAATCAAGGAAAAAAAGAAACGGAAAGCGCACTTGGATGTATTTTTTCTAAAAATTGGAACTTTTTAGAGCTCATTCACAATTGGAATAACTGATATTCTTACATTGATTAATTTGGTAAATTAAGATTTGAATAATATAAGTCCAAATCTCTCATCCTATAACCTTAAGCTTTTGGTTAAATCATGCCCATGTGATATGTTTGGTTTGCACTTAACATGGCATCAAAATTTGTTTAATTAGTTTGTCCGCCTTGACTGCGGTGTGGCTTATTAAAATATACTAGCGTGGATCAAAGTGGTGTGATAGACTGACTAACAGTCTCAAATTGATTAATTTGGTAAATAAGGATCTGAATGTATAAGCCTGGATCTCAAGCAAGGAGGTGAGGCAAAAGAAAGGAAGACAAACAAATCTGCAGCTGAAGCAAAAAAACTCGAGAAGCACAAAATGATTAGTGATGTTTTCATAGTTCAAATATTGTACATTGGCAAGTGCTTGAGGAAATGAATTTAACAGAGACAAGTACTAATTTGCAGCAAAATTAGTGAAAAATAAGAGTCTAGAAACAAAACAAAAGTTGCACCAATTTAGCAACCTGTTAAGATGGCAAATCAAGAACACAAGGATCAGATAAGGCATTGCTGAAGCTAAGATATTTAATTTATCTTCAAAAGGAAGGAAAAAGAGGAAACACAAGGAAAATAAAACATAGATAGCATTATGACAATGAATAATCTGTAATATTTCGTTCAAAAAAAATGCACGTTTACTCTAAAAGGCAAATAATGATAACATAAATAAACGAGCAATTATCAAGCCGGATTTACCCATACTCAGCACAGGATGGAAAGATGTAGACTTCATATTTTACAATGGTACATTGTAACGTAAGATCAACAGTAAATGACTATATATATACACACCAATCCAGGCAACCAACAAAAAACCTAGAGTTCAGGTTTACATACTGTATACTCAAGATTGGAGAAGGGTCTTTCCACATCTCGCAGAACAAAGGGGCGGCCATTGATGTACACCACCTGGGTCAAACAACCAAGGGTTTGACCAATCATAACAATCAAATACAATGAAAAGAACAAGAGCCCAGGATACATACCCAGAAAAAAAAAAGAAATGATAGGAAATTTGTGCAGCCAAGAAAAGAAAAAAAAACCTCTCCGTTCAAAGCACAACAAAAACTCACTGGTTCT
Organism: Dioscorea alata; assembly: GCA_020875875.1. Classification (NCBI taxonomy): domain Eukaryota; kingdom Viridiplantae; phylum Streptophyta; class Magnoliopsida; order Dioscoreales; family Dioscoreaceae; genus Dioscorea; species Dioscorea alata. The sequence goes on from CM037013.1 coordinate 54,991, forward strand.
TCACGAAGATTGTGCCACAGCACTCTTTCTTGCTTGTGCATCCCTTTTGCACCAATGTGATTGAGTACATTTCTAATACCGTCAATTGTAGGTATTGCAACACCATGAACACGCAAAAAGCCAGCCTAAATAAGTCATAAAGATGGAGATAATTAGTTGCAAAGGAGATATGAATAATTATAGATTCAAGCATGTGATTAAGCATACGATAAATGGACAAAGCCCTTCAAAACTTCTCTGAGGGAATGTAGACACTATAATAACTGCCCATGCATGCATGTAGAATAATTAGTGTTTTCTTGATGTCTGACATAATTTTTCAAATTGTTATTTGTGGATCTCATTTAGTGAGAAGCATTGACTTTGTGTGAGTGTTTTCTTGATGTCTGACATAATTTTTCAAATTGTTATTTGTGGATCTCATTTAGTGAGAAGCATTGACTTTGTGTGCATGATACCCAGAGAAAGAAAACATCAAGCATATAACACAGTATACTCATGACCATAAGTTATAATACAGCAAAGGAATGATGATTAATTCCATATCACACTTTAAGTTTAGGTAGAATGAGGGGAACAAAAATTAAACTAAAACAATAAAAATAAATATTTCCCTCGCAGTCCAAAAGAATGCATACAGATATGTCATCAAATACTGCAATATAATAGATTCATGCAAAAGAGAAAATAGAACCAGATAATAGCTCAGTATACCTTCAATAAATAGTTTAACAAGAAAGGATCCAGCACTATTACTGAGTTACAAGAGAAGAAAAATAAAATCTCTTCAAGTTTCAGAATATCAGTTTGTTGATGTCAGTTGTCCAACCAAAGAACTAATATGAAAAAAAAGGTCTTATCTTACAAGGTTATTCCAATAAAGGTGATATGATGAAAACAATTTATATATATTCCAGCACACACAGGCCACACGTTTAGAGACATATACCCTGATATCTTCACTAGAGAAGGAGATAATATAAGATACATCCACCAACAAGGCACATTAAACTAAAGTTTGAATTAAATTATAGAAGCCATCCAGATTATCATTTTTCCACTCAATGTTTATAGCTGATTCTTATAATACAAACAAGCGATAACAATAGGTCATAGATAGTTCTCACTTTACATGTCATTACAGCAACACCAGCACACAATGGAATATTTAATAACATCTCTCAAACAATCATGATTGCTCGATCTCTTTGCGTTACATATTTAATTAACACATTTCTCCACAGCCAATCTTACTTTCAAATGGATAACATATGGTGGTAGTCTGCTTTTATCTTACAACAGGAGTGCTCCCTGACAGCTTTGGGGCTGCAAACTTACAAAGGATATTATCACCAACTTGGCTGAGAACAACACCTGTTAGCTGAAACCTCTCTGGGTTCACTAAAAGTATCTATTGCAAACTAAGTGACCATAGCATAAGGTGTCTTTATTTTTCACAAATGCTCCTGCTTACTTGCGCTTCTTGAGGTTACCATCAAGATCCAACAAGTAGTCCAATTAACTGCTGGCTTGCCACCTTGCCTAAGTCTATAATAAATGATAAAGCACGGATAAATGAAAGGGACAATAGTGCACGAGAAGCCGTCCTAGTACAATCCTATTCACTTTGAAGAAGCATGATTAGGGTTCATTAAGCTTCATACTGAACAAATGAGATTCATTAACCTTTAGACATGTTATCAGATAACTAGATATGGAGATAGGTGATCAGTGAAGGGGATGTTGTTAATGATATACGTTAACCAGCAAGTCTTATTATAATCCACTAACACCATTTGGTGCGATAAAAGTCCCGATCTTATGAAATCTTCTAATTTGAAGCTATCCAATATGAGAACTCATTATGAGATCTCCTCGTTCATGTACAGTCTGTAGATATGCAACCATTATCATCATGTTATTAAAGGTGGATTAGGAAACCCAACATTGCCATATCTGGTGGGATTTAGGCAGCCCGCTGTATGATAACTACATTAACAGAAGTTGGCATGGTGACAATACAACATAATATCTAGTAATCCCACAACTATAGGGTTAAGCATCAGGAACAACCAAAATGGAAATGAAGAGTATATCATTGTGAAAGAGTAGTTGAAACTATTCTAACCACAAAAAGCTGCACATTTTTGTGCACCCATTTGGGATTCTAGAAACATGGTCTTTAGTGATTTCTGTTGTAGTCTTCATCCTCCTAATCATGTTAATGGTGGTTACAAGTCTTGCTGCATTAAAAAAAAACTTTTGATGTTTAACTCCTCTTTTTGACCCAAAAATTAAAAAACATTTTTGCTGCTCAGAGTAGTTTCATCAAACAGGCAATTTAGATGCATTGGATGCAAAAAGCCCGCGTAGGATCTACCTTCATCAAGTTTTTAATAGGTTAACAAATTTGACAAGCAAAAATTGGATCTAGTGTCACACTAAAAGTACTATTAGGCGAGTAGGAGTTTTCCGTTCGTTATATAGCTTCACATAGAAATAGATAGCTCTATCTTGTGACAATAAGAAGTCATCCTGACCCGATCAAATGATAGGAAGCTGAAGAAGATGCAGAATTCCCATGAAAGAGGTTGTTTTTGTTTTCCTTGGGATGACGAAGCATTGAGAGAGAGAGAGAGAGAGAGAGAGAGAGAAGAGAAGAGAAAGGGGAGGGAATCCAGACCTGCCTGTAATTGGGAGCGCCCTCAATCTGAGGTGTCAAGCGCTTGTTCTGGCAGCCGGGGAAGTGATCGCTCTTGAGGATGGTCTTCTTCCCAAGGACCGAACCTCCTCTACAGTTCATAACGTGCTCTGGTTCATCACACACGCTACCAATAGATGCTGATAGTGATGGTGCCGACGAGCTTGGCACCTTCGTCATTCTACTATGCTATGGATAACCTACCAATCTAATCTCCTCCAAGATGGTTTTTGTTTTTCTTCACCCTCTCGTTCTCTCCTTTGTTTATTGTCCTCGTTTGTTTTATCCCTTGAATTTACTACCTATACCGGAGGCGACGGCGAAGCGAACAAATTTTTCGCATAGCAGGAAAGGGGCAGGAATGAAGAAAGAGAAAGAGAAAAGAAAAGGCAGAAGTGGAGAGGAAAGGGTAAGCTTGCTGAAGAGTGGAGATATATAATGCGGAAAGTGGTTGACATAAGCCGAGCGCGGGGTAAGAAATGAGGCGGAGAGAAAGAAAGGAAAGAGAAAGAGAGAGAGACGAGCCAATTGGCGGAGAGAGAGAGAGAGAGATGACGATAAGGACAAGGTGGGAACGTAACGGCAGTAACTTTGGTTATGTGGCGGCAGGGCTGAGAGGGCAAGATTGGAAGGGACTAGGGAGCGCGTTCATTGCATTTCTTATTATATATATTTTAGCAAATCTCGTGCGAATCGCAAAGAGAGAGGGACAGGTGGACGGGCAAAAGCGGGCGGCCGCACACCGCCCACAGAGGCATCCGAGGTGTTTTGCCAATTTGGGTTGTTGGCCAGCTTGCCCAAAATACTAATTTTAGTTTAACTGAATATTCCCATTTCCCCCCACAGATTCTCTCCAAACCAACACATGTCCACCGCCTCTTTATGTAGTAGTATATGCACAGTCTGCCTGGTTGACATGTTGCTTGCTTAGTAATGCTGCCAAGCAGCGATACGCCGATACCTTCCCTTGCATCCTACCAGGTCCGTGAGAGGTTAAGATATAATAAAATTTGTAAATTTTTTGTGCAAAAAAAAAAAAAAAAAAAATATATATATATATATATATAATAATTTTATTTAAAGTCATCATAGTTCCCACGTTGGTCTAGTATCCTATTTGTTCCAATATCACAATTTTGTAATGATATAGACCACCCCAATTGAGATTAAACTCCTTTTTTAAGGCTGTCCACTCGCAAAAGATTAAAAAATTTGCTTATTTGTATCTTCAATTCATCATACTTCCCTAACCTGTGTATAGGAAAGATTAAATAAGTCTTTAGCTTTTTCCACAAGTTTACTCCTTTGCCAATTTGAGATTACGATTTTTTTTTTTCAAACCAAAACCAAATAAATATTAGAGAAAGCAACAAAAAAAAATTACCAAAATTGTGCGTCTATGCCAACGTGTTTCGCATGAAGCATAGAAATGGGCTTAGTCAGCCACCAACCCAACTTGGTTTATGGGCCAAAGAGAGTGGCAAAAAAGTTGGGTGAGAAAATCAAAGTATAGCAATCAAGATATACTCAAATCACTGAAACTAGTGAAGTTGAGCGCCACCTTTGTTGTAGGAATAATGGTAAAGTGTTGCAACTTTGGTTTAGTCCCACATCGCCTATCAGGCCGGTCTTTTGGAGTTGTCGGTCCCCACCATTTACATTTCATTCACTCATCATACCCAACTAATTACCAGTAACCAGACTCTACTAATTATGATCAATATTAACGGCTCCCATCACAAAGTCTTTGAATTTGGTGTGGGTGCTTCCTTGATTCCTTCTAGAGCTCCTCCTCACATTCGCTACAATTGCCCCCTCTTTTTCACCATCCTTGTCCTCAAGGATGAAGTCAGGAAAAGTCTTACAAAAGTCTTCCTTATCTTCCCACGTTGCATAAGGACTTCCTGAAAAATCCTCCCAGATTTTAGAACCTCCTGCTGATTCAATACCATCGCTGGGACCCGCAAAGGATGCTGATTTATAAAATCATCAGGTAGTAGCCGAGTCTCCACATATGGGTCTCCTATAAACTTTTTCAATTTAGAGACGTGGAAGACATTATGTAACTTTACCGATGGTGGGAGCTTCAACCGGTAAGCTACAGCGCCCACTCTATCACTGATTTGAAAAGGGCCATAAAAACGCCTGGCGAGCTTATGTGAACTTCTTCGTGCCAACGTGGACTGGCGATACGGCTGCAGTCTTAATAAAACCCAGTCTCCCGGCTGAAATTGAACCTCTGTTCTCTTCGCATCAGCTTGGCTGCGCATTCGTGCCTGTGCCCGATTTAAATTCTCCCGCAATGTTGCCAGTATCTCTGTGCGCTCAGTGAGGACCTCGTCTACTGCTACCACAATGGAGGACCCGATCAAATAATCCTATAGTGATGGAGGTGCCTGCCCAAACACGGCTTCAAATGGAGTCATGACGATAGCAGAGTGCCAAGCCGTATTATAGTGACATTCTGCCTAGTATAAGTATTTGGTCCATTGGCGGGGATGTTCAGCCGTGAAACATCTCAAATAATCTTCAAGATACCGGTTGAGAATTTCAGTTTGGCCGTCGGTCTACGGATGGTATGCCGTGCTTGTGGCGAGTAATGTTCCTTAAAGCTTGAACAATTCGCGCCAGAATCCACTCATAAATATAGGATCCCAATCAGAAATGATTTGAACTGGTGGTCCATGTAATTTAATCACATCGCGCACCATTTGTTCAGCCACTTGCAACGCTGTAAAGGAAGGTCCCAATGCTGAGAAATGCCCCTGCTTTGACAGTCTATCAACAACCACCATAATTGTGGTATTTCCCGCCGACGGTGGCAATCCAGTGATTAAGTCTATGGATACCGAGTGCCAAATCTTCCGGGGAATTAGCAATGGTTGCAGTAATCCTTAAGGGGCTCAATTAATAGGCTTGACACTCCCCACATCTGGAAACCATGTCGCGTACCGTCTTGCGTAGCTCTGGCCAGTAAAATATACTTGCAACTCGGGCTAAGGTTCTTTGCACTCCTGCATGCCCACCCGTCGGCGTGTTATGAAATTCTGCTATTATAAGAGGTTGTAGTTCAGAATTGGAAGAAATCCAAATTCTCCCCTTAAACAGCAGCAAGCCGTCTCTCACCAAGAAATTAGGATATTGCCCCGGATCTTGTGTTACCGACGCCATCAGAGCCACTGTTTCAGAGTGACTGTTGTAGGCCCGTCTGATTGCTTCCCCCAATACCGGCTGAGGCCATGAATCAGAAAATAAAGCATAACAGGACACTCTCGATAACGCGTCGGCCGATCCATTGAGAATACCGGGTTTGTGTTCAATGTCAAAGTCGTAGCCGACTAGCTTGCACAACCATCGTTGCTGCTCTAGCGTTTGGATGGTTTGGTGCATCAATGCTCTGAGGCTTTGGTGGTCCGTCTGAATTGTGAATCTATGTCCCAATAGATATTGCCTCCACTTCTTAACAACCTCGGTGATGGCGAACATCTCCCGCGCATAAGTGGACGCAGCTTGGAGACGCAGTGCTAATTGTTTGCTAAAGTAAGCTATTGGGTAACCCTTTTGAAGCAAGATCGCTCCTATTCCAGATCCCGACGCATCCGTTTGGATGACAAACGACATGGTGAAATCCGGCAGTCGTAGCACCGGTGTCTCCGATAGTGCTTGTTGGAGTTTCTGGTAGGCTTGAGTTGCCATCTCCGTCCACAGTAACTAAGTCAATGGGGCTGCCAATTTAGCATATTGGGCGACGAAGCGCCGGTAGTAACCACAGAGCCCCAGAAAGCTTCTCAAAGCCTTGACGGACTTTGGTATGGGCCATTCCCTAATTGTTCGGATTTTATCAGGGTCGACGGCTACCTCCTCTGCAGAAATGATGTGACCCAGATATCCTATCCTCGAGCAACCGATTTTCTCAAAAAAGCGATGAAGTCGAAGCCGATTGAATACCTCGCGAAGGTGAAGTAAGTGTGAGTTCCAGTCGGGACTGTAGACAAGAATGTCGTCAAAGAATATGAGTACAAATTTTCACAGGACTTGCCTGAATGTTGAATTCATCAACGATTGGAAGGTCGACGGTGCGTTCATTAATCCGAACGGCATGACTAGGAACTTGAAGTGGCCGTCGTGCGTTCGGAAGGTCGTCTTCTCCACATTGGGTGGGTGAATTCTGATTTGGTGATACCCAGTACGCAAGTCCAGTTTGGAGAAGACCTTGGCGCCGATTACCTCATCCAGCAGCTCCTCCACCGTCGGGATGGGAAATCGGTCCTTCACCGTCATCGCATTCAATGCTCTGTAATCCACACAAAATCTCTAGGTTCCATCCTTCTTCTTCACCAGAAGTACAGGAGACAAGAACGGACTGTTGCTTGGCCTTATGATTCCCTCCATCAGCATCTCCCCCACCAACTTCTCAATCTCTGATTTCTGGAAGTGTGGGTATCTGTAGGGCTTGACGTTCACAGGTTGGGTACCGGGAAACAGTTGAATGCGGTGGTCATGATCCCTGATCGGTGGTAGACCTGTCGGCACCGCAAAGAGCTCTTCGTTTTCTCTGAGGAGTTGCGAGAGACCTTCAAGGAAGACGACTGGTGCCTCGGACCCAAATGCAGGACGCGGCACCCTGGAAATTGGTTCAACCATTAGTTGAAAGAATTGGCCTGAGCCCATACCTGATTTACGAAGGGAAGCTGGTCGAGTCGCGTTGTATTGAAGCGGGCCCAATCCTTGCAGCCAAATCCGCTAGCCCATGTGCTCAAATTCCACATAGAGCTCATTGTAATCAAATACAACGGGCCCCAATTACCGAAGCCACTGAACCCCATACACCACATCGGCTCCATAGATTGGTAGCAATATGAGATCCACAGTGAATGTGATCTCCCCCAATCGCAGCCCAACTCCTGAACAGGCCCCCATGCTTGACACTAAGTCACCATTCCCCACTGTAACTTTCAAATCAGGTGCAGGTTGGACAGGTAGACCCAAATGATGAGCCAGACGCGACTGCACGAAATTATTAGTCGATCCTCCATCCACGAGGACGACAATGTCTTGTCCCTGTACGGCGCCCTCGATCTTCAAGGTTGAGGGAACAACCTGCCCCGTGAGCGCGTGGAATGAAATACAGGGTGCATCTGAGATTTCCTGTGTTTCTGGTACCACTTCCGCCGGTGGCGACTGAAATTCCGGTGGTGGCTCTTCCTCCAAGGGAAACGATTCCTCTGGTTCGACCATTAGGCATAGGAACTGAGCTGGCTTACAGTGATGTCCTTGGGTGAATCTTGCATCGCAATTGAAGCATAGCCCCTTTTCCCGTCGAGCCGCCATCTCTAGAGGTGTGAGACGTTTAATGGGTAGCACACCAGCTCGAGGGGTGGGAGTATTGGTGTCGGGTGTCTGAGACTGGTGAGTGACTGCTGGTACTTGCGGCCAAGGAATTGAAGGCCGATACATTACATATCTACTCGCTAGGAGCCTGTCCTCTACTAATTTAGCCATTCCCACAGCTTCATGGAGGTCACTGGGTTTCAGTAAGTAAAGTTTTCTCTGGATCTCGTCTCGCAACCCCGATAGAAAACAATTCAGGAGGCTCTGTTGGCTCAGTCCGGTGATCCTCGTAGACAGGTACTCAAAGTCTTGCAAATACGCAGTGAGAGTTGAGGATTGTTTAAGCTTGAAAATGGCTGCTTCATGATTAACAAATGACGAAGGACCAAACCTCAGCTCTAGTTTGTGCACGAAACCATTCCAATCAGTGAGCTGATTGGTGAAGGTCAGCCATTGGAACCATTGAAGTGTTGGTCCTGCCATATAGAATGCTGCGATTGTGAGGTACTATTCGCTAGGGATTTGATGAAAAGTGAAGAAGTGGTTGATTTGAAAAAACCACCCAAGAACATTCTCACCAGAGAAGAACGGTACTTCAATTACAGGTAACCTCGTCGTCGACATGCCGGAAGGAGATCGCACCGAGGATGGAATGAGTGGAGAGAAAGGTTGTGGAGTGTTACCAATGCTGCTTACTGGAAGCGGTAGGAGAGGAGGCTGTCCAGACGTTGGTGTTGCCTGCCTATCCATCGCCTGTAGCTTCAACATCATCTCCGCCATAACTGTTTGCTGGACTGCCAGTGAATTGCGAAGAATGTCAATAGATTCTTCATGGCCCCTTCTCATGACTTCAAAGGATTCCGAGTGCTGTTGAACCGTAGCGCAGAGAGACTCCAGCTGAGGAAAAACATAGTCGAAACAGGAGAGATGCTCCGTCATCGACACTAGCTGTTCTCCCATAGCTCTAGTCCTCGTTTTCATCCCATCCGCCATAACTCGCCAAGATGAATAGAAGTGAGATCTCTCAACGAAAGCACCAATGATGCACACAGTGGGGACCCACAACCCCAAAATACCAGCCTGATAGGGTGGGGTTGCCCTCACATATATGCACATGGACTCTCCTTCAAGTGGGAGATGTGGTACTAAACCAAGGTTGCAACAATACTCCCCCGATCAGACCCAGCGACCTCGTCGGGTCAGGGACGCTTAACTCAGCGACACTTCACTTAGCAGCGCTTCACTCAGGGCACTTCACTCAGGGATTTTCCCTGGTCAGAACCCTCCTTGGTCAGCCCCTCTACTGGTCATAACCCTCCGCTGGTCAGCCCCTCACCCAACCCCACACCACCTGCTCTCAATGAAAGCACCAATGATGCACACAGTGGGGATCGACAACCCCAAAAGACCGGCCTGATAGGGTGCGGTTGCCCCCCACATATATGCACATGGACTCTCCTTCATTTAGGTGACGTGGGACTAAACCAAGGTTGCAACATAAAGTCTGCAAGGATGCCTTGTTAGTTGAGAGAGAGCTTACCGATTAGACAAGTAAGCATAGAAGAATGGCATTCAACAGATTCAACACTACAGTAAATAAGGGAATTTCACTTTGTTAGAAAAGTTGACTATTGAGATTTGGAAGTCTTACACAAAGCCGTAAGCTCAAACATTTTGAGATGCGAGGAAGTTCCCCATGGTTATCCAAGAAAGTGATAACCTTCGAAGGCATATCCGCTCATAATACTCACGACATTAATGGCATGCAGAAAAATTTATAGTGAAAAAAAAAAAAGGAAAGCATATAGGAAAATCATCTAGTGTATAGCTCAGGAGGAAGTGGCACATACCATACTTGGCAAATGAGAGATGGAAAAAGTAGCTTGAGAGTTAAGAGTACTTGAGATAAATAAACATGACGAATGATTTCAATCCGAGGAAATTGATGCTGACTTCATGCTAGGGAACATGTTAATTATGACATCTAGAGTTAAGAATGGGGAGGAGTGAGATGTTGGATCATTTGGATGGGCTTAATGAAGAAATTAATAATAATTGATTTTATAGCATTGGGAAATAAAATAGTAACATCTTGAAATTTGCATCATTAAACTAGTATTTAGTTTTTTATTGTATTTGTCTAAACGCAATGCTTATTCTTTTTATCAAAAACAATTAAAAAAATTTACTTTTACAAATACGACAAGCGCGCTTAAGATGCACGCATAACCAAAAATTGATTATAAGACCATATGTCTTCATATGGTGATATAGGGATTGGCTGCAAGTTGCTCCCGCATTGGAGACTCTAGTGGCATCCTGTGGACAAAGAAGCCCCCACTGCTCATGCACAGGTACCATTAATCGAAATGTGTTTGGTGGGACACACAACCCCCATACAAGAACTAATGTCTTATCTAATGTGCTAGCTACTTTGACAGTTAAAAATAAATTTTAAAGTGTAGAGAGTTTTTTTTATTTTTTATTTTTTACTCATTATTAATTTTTTTTTATTTTGTATTTTTTTACATATACAACAAGCGTCGCCCCACAAAAGGGGTTATCAAAGGAATATGTAGTTACAGTAGTGCACCAAGTTATGGTGGTTTAACAACCTCTTAGAGATCTATCATGTGAGACAGGTCAACACACAGGGTAATAACAAACTGCCACATCGCCAAAGATAATGGGACCATAACCCCGTAATCATAAATCCATATGCCTTGCAGCCTAGATGGGTGGATATACAACTCCTTCTATAGGGGACATAGCAAATAATGGGTGAACAATATTGTATGGTATTTATACAATATTTCTATAGTAATTTTTCACCCTACACAATATTGCATCGCGGAGTTTCGATCCCGCATTTCTCACCCACCATTCGTGTGACTTTCTATTGGATCATCCAGTAATTGTTTCACTTTATTTTTAGCTATTATCCTACTCATTATAGTTGTTTATTTTAATGTCAAGATTTTTGAAAATATTTGAGAATGCACATTGTCTTTCAGATATAAAAAACTGTATCAGTATTGTTCACTTGCAATTCACTAGGTCCCCTATGGGAGTAGTTATATTCGCCATAGGGTTGTCACTTAGCCCCGGGCCCGACAGGGAACCTAATTCCTCACCCCATCGAGATCGATGACAGGGAAAATTTTTGAGGATTCTGGCAAGGGAGTACTCTCCTCACCCCTCCCCACCCCGCCCGAACCCTGAAATATTATATATATGTGTGTGTGTTATATTTTATATTATCAATATCTATATAAAAATTGAATAAAAACTCATTTGTTTACTTAATTAGCAAATTACTAATAACTAAATCAACATTAGAGTTGGGCTAACGGGCCTTCAACATATATATAATATGATGATTGCGTATATTGGTTATTAGTGTTGGGTATTTAATATGTCAACTACTCATATTTGTAAATGTGTTTCGCAATTAGTGTTGGGATCATTTTTGTCTGCAAAAAAAATATGATGTTTTTGTTCTCTATTTTAAAAATTATTAGTTTAGATAAATTTTGTTTCATTTATTTCTATGCCTACATGAAAAATATGGACATGCCTTCTTTAAATTTTTGTAAATTCTTAAATATTTGGGTTTTTCCTCAATTTCAATTATTCTTTGTACTATTGAAGTCATGTAAGTTTTTCCTCATTTAATTATAATGGTATTCTTAAAAGTTGACACTTTATAAAAACTCGTAGTTTAATTGGTATTCACAAAGCCCTATACAATTTGGATATATATTGCATGTGAACCACTATACAATTTGGAATTATGTAGCATATCTATAGATATCCTAGTTGCATAACATTTGCATTAAATTTGTTAGTATAGAATCAAGGTTGAAGTGAGCAAGTGTAACCCTATTTGATTAAACCCGAGTCCTTCATAAAAGACGTGAAGCCTATCATTTTATGCACATTCTAACAATTAGCAATAATTAAAAATTAAAATATAAATTTCTTTAATCGTGATTAAAAAATATAAAAAAAAATAAACAAAATGATGCTAAGAATAGTTTTCATTTTTTTTTTATAATCACTTACACCAAAATCTATTCCAACAAAAGCCAAACCGATAATTAGTGCGGAATTCAAATAAAATAATCTCAAAGTCTTATATTCTAAGTTTCAATGTTTGATTTAGCATACCTTCAATTAATTCTGAAATTTTCTTTGTACATATTCTTGAGCGATATAAATTAGTACAAAAATCAGTTATTATGCTTTTAAATTTGACAAAATAGATTAAAAAATATTTGATACAACACTTAATTAGTTTCCCACTATCTGCAAATTTATCCAAATAAAAACGAGTAATGCTATATAACACAACCTTCTTTCACGAATTCATTACACAACCTACGTGGCAATGAATACCTCTCTTCTAATCAGCATATGTTAAAAAGAAAAAAAAATTGAATCTTTAAGAGTCTCTCCTAATCAGCATAAGTTAAAAGGAAAAAAAATTGAATCTTTGACGGACCTAATTTCCTGATCTATTTGTTTTTCTTCAACGCATCACCATCCTTCTTTGCATCAACAGACATCGCCGCCGTCACCGCCTATTAATCGACGCAGGTCCGCCGCCTCTTCGCATCGTCATCAGGTGTGTGACAACAGACACCGCCAACGTTGCCGCCCGTCAATCAACGCATACCCGCCGCCGCTTGTCACCAACCCCATCAACTCTTCCGGCATCATCGGCTTGGATGGTAATGTTTGGGCTCAGAGCTCCTCTTTCCCGTTAGGTATAGGCGTCGGCGGCATCAGTTAACGGGTGACGGTTGTCGGTTGACGGATTGTTCACGTTGCAGTTGATGGGGCTGGCGACAAGCGACGGTGGCGGCGGACCTACGTCGATTAACGGGCGACAACAGGGGCGGTGTCTGTTGATGGTAAAAGGGGTGGTGATGGGTTGAAGAAAAACAAATAAATTAAGAAATCTAGTAATTACCAAAGAAACCCCCAAAGTTTGCAATATGCACAAAAAAACCCCATGAATTTTAATATCCCTAAAAACCCCCTCCTTTTGTATAGAATGAATTTCAAACCCCCCCAGGGCTGTAACGGAGATTGACGGAGTTAAGTTTGAATTTATTGGACGAAATTGCCCTTACGTGGGAAATTGTGAAATTGAGACTTGGTTTGACGGTAATGACCTTACGTGGAATGATGTTACCGCTTATAGAGGAAGCGGTTTATTTTTCTTTGTTTATTACCGAAAGAACACCATTTCTGCCGCCGGTTAACTGCGATCATCGCCTCTTCACCTTTTCGGTTTCCGAAGTTGTCATTGGCTGGGCATCTTGCTATCATCACCTCTTCACCATTGTCTGGAAGGAGAACTCCCGCTCAAGTCTTCGGAATTTCATTAGTTTTCACACCAAGGTAAGGAGGCCGTTGATGAATCTGATGATTAATTTTTCTGTGTGATAAATCTGATTTCGTGTTTTATAATGTTGTTTCCGTTTAACAATTTATGTCTCCGTTTAAGTATTGAGTTTAATGTTTGACTATTTAGGTTTCTGTTTAACTATACGAGTTTAAACAGATGTATTGTTCTTCTTGTAGGGTTTTGGTCATGGCGGTCAACCTAGTTAACGGCCGATGCTACTTGACACCTGTTGTCCAGACTCTGGTGAATTGAAAGCTCACATGAATGAACGTCACTGGGAGATCATTAGAAGGACACCGTTCGCGGCTTTGACCGAGATTGAAGCCGTCCTCCAAAAGAGAACCCTTCTTGATTCTCTGCTGTAGAGGTTTGATGACCGCAGCAACAAATTCAGGATCGGAGCCAACCTGTTCAGTTTCAGGCCTCAAGATGTGGCTCTCATCCTGGGGCTACGGTGTGTTGGAGACGCTATCGTGTTCCAAAAGAAGAAACTACGTTCGGCATTCGAATCGAGGTTTCTATCAGAATCGTACGAGAGAAATAAAGACTCCATTAAGAAAACACTTGAGCAGCTAGTTCGACAGAGGGGGGAAGAGGAGAGTTTTGTAAAACTCCTCATGGTGTACCTCATGGGTACTATCCTCTTCCCGAACACCTCCTGCTCTGTTCCAATCTGGATCGTTGACTACGTCGACGACCTAGCGGGCATGGGACGATATGCATGGGCACAAGCGACCCACAAGTGGATGATGGAGGACGTTTTACAAGCGGCCACTGGAGTGCAAGCGAGGTGCGCCGGGAACAAGACCAACACGGGGTACGTCAAAGGTTGTTTGGTTGCGCTAACGACTTGGTTCTATGAGCTCACCGGCACCGGCAAGAAGATTCATTTTGGCAAGACCCCAAGGATCCTGTGCTACGGTGAGAACAGCTACCGGAAGAAAGTGTCCACATGAACCTTATTTTCATCTTTTGAAGGAAAGGAGGTAATAAATCGATTTAAGTATCGTATTTGTCGTTTAACAAAATATATTTGTTAGGGCCAGCAGTCGTGTTGATACAACTACACACGGAGATGATATTCCCCCGTTGGCGTTGGTGTCAAGCAGAGATGATCGGCAAACATCCTTGAAGCGCGTTTGACGCCGATCACCTTCTTGGCGACGGGCAAGCCCCCCCCCCGATAGCAACATCCGACGACCTGATCGCACGTCTATTACAGGCATGCGAGATATTGACTGTAGAGTTCCCCAGGCTTGTTGCTCGTGTGGCGGCTCTGGAGGCACGCTCGCAGGCCAATGTTGACGCAAGAGCCCCCCTCCATCCGCTGGGTAACTATACTACCATCTCAGATGACGACGTCATTGCGAAAGCAATCCCGCGAGGCCGGCGTCGGAAGAGGCTTGCATGGAAGGAACCAACAATGTCGCTGCCTTCGCCGGCAGACGTCGTCGCAACGGAAGCACCAATTGATGTTGAACCAACAATGGCTGAGGCTCAGCCAACTTTAACTCCGAGCACGCCATTAGAAAAGGGACAAGTACTGGACGCGCCAGCTGCACTAGCTGTGGCCCCGCCTGTCGATGTCGCTGGCGATGTCGACATGATAATAAAATCTCTTGCCAGTGAAGTCCCTTCATTGGAGGCACTGGCACCGACAACGAAGGAGAACACCATCAAGGCGGTGATTTCCGTGGAAACGGAGAAAGACCCTGGGGTGTTACCGGTAGCGGCACCGGCAACGAAGGAGGACACAATCCAGATGACAGTATCCCTGGAATCGAATAAAGACGTTGTTGCGTTACCGGCACCGGCACCGAAGAAAGACTCTGTGGCAGTACCGGAGTCTAATAAAGACGTTGCAGCAGCTACCGGAAATAAAGAGGTTGCCACCGAAGGGCTAGGAGTCGTCAACGAGCAAAGAACACTAACTCAAGCTCAGAGGACACTCCTTGCAAATCAACAGTTCAATGATGTGCAGAAGAACTTTTTGCCGAAGAAGAAAAAATATGCCGGGTTACCACGTCTCGCGCAATTCGAACAGGAAATCATATCAATATTCTTGAACTGCTATATGGACTCATAAGTTTCGTTTAACTATCTATGTTATCAATTAAGTAATTTACGTTTCTATTTAACTATCCGGTTTATTATTTAACTATTTCATTTATCTGTTTAAGTATGTTACTTAGAATTTAAATTGTTTTATTTTTCGTTTAAATGTCAAGACTGTCATATGGAGGAATGGCTATGTTCACACGACACGTGCCAACGTGTTCACGTTATTGGACGGGAAGGAAATAGTGACAGACGACGTCGTCGACGTTCTCGTCTGCATCATCCAGAAGGAGCTGAAGAGATCGCAGTCTCCTTATAAGAAGCGGGCTGCCATCACCCGGCCATTGGCACTATGCCTGTCCAAACAAGAGGACACGGCGGAACTCGCTATCGGCATGATCGACGATGCTGCGCGGAACGTCCATGATCTCGACATCGTAATCATGCCAATAATTTTAAATGGCCATTTCCACGTCCTCGCTCTAAACAATGTTAAACGAGAGTACAGGCATTACTCTTCTTGCGAGAGTGAGGAATACGACAGAGACGCGATCGATATGGTAAGTTACAAGTCACGTATAGCACACACATCGGACTTTGTATTTGTCCATACTAACTTTAAAGTTTATTTCTTTACAGCAAAAACTATTCGACAATTGCGTCGAGATGGAATTGAGCGTGTCGGCGATGTCCTCGTACCCCATGATTCACGATAGGAGTGCTCCACGACAAAAAAAGGAAGTGTCGACTGCGCAGTGTACGTGATGCGGTTCATTGAGCAAATTCTAAATGGTGAAAAGTTACGCCTAGCACAAGCGGATGTCCCTTACCTACGACTGAAGTATGTCGCACGTATACTTATCGATGGGAGTCCAGCCGGTGTAAGCGACAAAGGCGAGAAGAGTATCGCATCTGATGCACAAGTATAAATTAGTTTGTTAATTACAATGTAATTTTCTTAACATAACAAACAACGGTTGTCCGTATCGTTGGTAGTTTTTTCCAATAACATGTGTAAATTTTCTTCTTCAGTGTTTAACTTTAGAAATATATGTTTGAATATCAGTGCCTATGTTTAAATAAAAAGGACTCTGTTTAAATATCAATGTCTTCGTGTAAGTGAGTAGGCTTCTGTGTCATAAACACTGAGTGACAAATAGAAAAGTTTTTGCTTTGAACTCTGCATGGGAAATCGTGGGCGTGCGACGTGGTTTAATCATAACGACCACTGCAATAATTTCTCCATGTTGGGAAGAGGTCAAGGATTTTGAAATACATTCTCTATTCGCCACTGTACGACCGGAATTAACCTTACGATCATTGTCTTGACGGAGGGCTTATGGCGGCAACCCTAGTTAATGGCCGATGCTCCATTACAGTGGTGGCGGACACGATGGCTGAATTGAAGGTTTACATGAATGAACAACACTGGGATCTTATACGATTGACACCGTTAGAAGCATTTACTAAGGTGGGAGCGGTATTCGAAGATAGGGCCCTTCTTGATTTCCTGTTGCAAAGGTACGATGACCGCACTAATAAATTCAGGATCTGGGCAAGTATGCTAAGTTTCAGGCCTGAAGATGTCGCCCTCGTTCTTGGTCTGCGTTGCAATGAAGAGGAAGTCGTTTTTCAGAAGAAGAAATCACGCTCATCTTTCCAAGAGAGGTATTTCTCGAAAAGCTACGAGAGACACAGCGACTCTATCAAGAGCACTCTTGAGCAACTTGTTCGGCAGAGTGGAGAAGAGGAAAATTTTGTCAAACTCCTGATGGTGTACCTCATGGGTACAGTCCTCTTCCCAAATACGTCATGCTCGGTGCCAAAATCTTATTTTACGTATGTTAGTTTCATGAGCTGGTTACCGCGAATGCGAATGAAGATATAATTGTTGGGGCTGCCCGTCAGACAATGCAAGATGAAACGCCAATCTCTTCCGAGCGTGTAAGCCGCCATTCACGTACTACGAGCCCAACGCGTGCACACATTCCTCCGCGCCGGGGAGGTCCACCACTCAACCGGCAGACGAGAACACCACCCTTGATGTCGGCTGCCCCCCGACCTCGGCAGCCACCCCGACGGCACAAAGCGACGATGTCACTGCACGTCTGCTGCAGGCTGCCAGTTATTGACAACCGAGTTCCCTCAGCTTGTTGCTCGGGTTGAGGCAATGGAAGGACAGTTACAATCGAATGCGCCGTCCATACAAACAAATGAAGTTCTCAATTCGGATGCACTGGAGGTAGCCCCGGCGAGTGCGGGGGCCTTCAGTGAGGAATTTGACTCGGACGAGGTCATTGGGGTCTCCATTCGAAGACGGTCTTATTTAAAGAGACGTGCGAAAAAAAACAAAAAGAACAAAGCATCTCTCTCCGCAGGCTGCCGTTACCGTTTAACCGCAGCACTGTCGTCTGAATTAATGCCTTTGTCAGCACTACACGAAGACAACTATTTACTCTGCTTGAAGGGAAGGAAATGGTGCCCGACGAGTTGATGGACGCGTTCGTATGCATAATTCAAAAGTCCATGAAAAGGATACCATACTCTTATAAGAAGCGTGCCTCCATCACACGTCCACTCGCTATGGTCGGAGACGCCGCGCGAAACCTGCATGAAGTTGACATTGTTATCTTTCCAATAATCTTGAACGGCCGCTTCCATATGGTGGTGCTTGACAATGACAAACAAGAATACAGGCATTATTCGTCATGCCAAAGCGATGAGTACACCACAGACGCGTTTGAAATGGTAAGGTCCTCAGTCATTCACCGTTTCATGAACAGTATTTTAATACCATCAGGTAGTATATCTCAACAGAGGAGACTATTTGACTATTGTGTGGATATGGAGTTCGCCGAGGCGGTGACTATGCTATACCCGCTAATTCACGACGGTAACACCCCACGACAGAGACGAGGAAGTGTCGACTGTGCCGTTTATGTGATGTGATTTATCGAGTAAATACTCGAAGGTGAGAAGCTACGCCTTCCTCGAAAGGATGTACCATATTTCCGATTAAAGTATGTTGCCCGCATACTTATTGAAGGTCGAAGAACCGGAATCGTAGAAAGAGGTGAGTTATTGAGGGGAAACCGACTTGAGTTATTGTTTTGAAATATTCTGTTTAACTAAATATGTTAATGTTTAACAAAACTCATTTTTATATAACTATAAGTGTATATATTTAATTTTAAATGGTTCGATTTAAACTTCAACCTGGCCATTGTACTATCTGCATTTCAGTCCTTTAACAATAATATGTGTATGATTAAAAACAACCGTTGCTGTTTAAATATTAAACGTACAGGCAGTTTTACACTTGAAATGAAATATGTTTATTGCAAATACGAGAATAACTGATTACATAACAAACAAGGAAACGTAAACGGGTTTACAGGTTTACATTTGGTTAAACAAGTGTGCATTTACACTGCGAACTTGAGGCGAGTCTTTGACAGGGGTGGGGAAACCGACGAAGATGAACCTTCCAGCTTGAAATGATTCCAATCGAAGATGAACCTTCAAGGAATTTGAGCAGCACTTTTATTGGAATCATTTCAAGCTGGAAAGTTCATCTTTGCCTGCAAAATCTTCGCCTGCAAACATCATCCAACTGCATCCAAAACTTGTGATATCTAGAAACCCTTATAAAGTTTTAAAACAATTGATGGGATATCTGATAGAACAGGAGATGTCCTGGATGCATCTCAGCGATGTAATCATTGGAATCTTGCAAATCAGAGGCTTTGCATGGGGTTGTTCAAATTGCAAACCAAATACATTTTTTACAAGTTGAACAATCACCTGCGGATACTCCGATTACATTGCCAGGATGTGTCCAGGCGATCCCCTGGTCGAGCAAATATCGCATCAATTGTTTTTGTAACTTTATAATCTAATCACTCCACTCGAAGGTAATTTATAGAGTAGACGGGAAATGGAAGGGTCGTTCAACTTGGCTACTTGAATTCAAGAGATACATTAAATGTCTTTGAATGAGAATTCCAAGGGTCGATCAATTTTGACCGGACAACTATGCTTTGGTATTATATGTATTACATTTCTATGTTATCCCTTAAATAAAACGTTCTCCATTTAAATTTAACTTAAACCATTTAAATATTAACGTCTCCATTTAATAAACATTGTTACTCATTAAAATAATATATTTATGTTTAAACTTACTGTGTAAATATCAAGCATATAGACATAAATATGCTTATTATGAGTTAAAATAGGTGTTTATTTACAATGCCTAGTCGGCGACACCGTAACTCGCGGACCTCGGAAGCTTGCGACTCGATCCTCTTCCGTCTGGGTCGCCCAGGTTGCCTTCTCGTAACAGGCAGACGCAGATGGAGTTCTCGATTGTCGTCTGTAGGCTTGTCATCATCTGGTATAGGGAAAATAGCTTCTCTATACGCAAGTTTGTATGTCTCCACGGTGAAGTAGCCGCTAATAAATTGATGAACGTTGGTGTATATCTGCATTATTGCAGCGCAAGCGTGTGTGCACGGGATACCATAAATTTGCCACCTGCGACATGAGCATGTTCTACCCGATAGATCGACGGAGTTGCTGCAATGGTCAAGGACTTCATAACGATCATCGACACAACGACCAACATAAAGATTTTGGCTTTCCGCAACCAGTTCGTCTACCTTCTTATGTATATCGGGGCATAAGTAGGTGTCCCATTTGTTCGCTTGCTCACGACGAGTGCATAACATCCGCATTAATTTGAACCTGTATCATAACAAATTATAATTGATTGTTAAGGTAAGCCAAGAATAGTTAAACATAAAAGTAGATAGTTAAACGAAAACAATTATAATTAAACACGAACAAACATAGTTAAACAGAAACCATTATAGGCAAACGTAAAGTAAACGAAGTTAAAGAGTGACGAAGATGTTTAAACAGATTGAAAATCAAACATTCAAATACCGTATGGAGTCGACCATTCTCGTCACGGGTAAATGGCGAGCTTCTTTTATCCACGCATTGAAGGACTCTACGACATTTGAATACATATTGCCCCAACGTTAACCTTTGAACAAATAATTACACCAATGTGACAAATCTAACTTTTGAAGCAACCAGCGATGCGCTTCTAGTGATGTGGCCCGTAATTCATTCACCGTATCATCAAATTCTTTAGCCGTTGATGCACACGCAATAAGAAAGCATATGGACCAGCACTCCTCCTTCAATGCCTTCCCAAGTTTGCCATTAGTTTTCATAAAATTGGCCTCCAAGTGTCGAAGGCAATAGGAATGTGGGAAAGAAGGGAAGACCCTTGCAATGGCGTTCACAAGCCCCTTAGACCTGTCCGACACAAATGTAATAATCTCTTCATAATCGCCGTCATCGTATAACGCATCACCTAACTTGGAAATGAACCATGTCCAATTCACATCTGTCTCGTTGTCGACGATACCGAAGGCCAAGTGGAAAAACCCATTGTTTCCATCTTTGCCTGTGGCACCCAGCAACGTACCACGATATTTTCCAAGAAGATGGGTACCGTCGACAAACAGCAGCGGCCTGCAACCCCGCTTGAATCCCATGATACAAGCACGGAACGAAAAGAATGCACGTTTAAAACGCTCACCGTCTCTTTCTACAATCGCAATGCTGTCAGGATTTGTCTCAGCCACCTTATCCAACCAAGCTTGCAGATCATAGCTGGAGACGTCGCTGCCGTCGAGGATCACCCGTGCACGCTCTTTACCCAACCAAGCTTGCTTGTATGGAATGCGGACACCGTGTTCCCGTAACATGTTCTTCTGAATGTCGATAGGCCTGTACAATGGCTGGCTTTTAAGCTTATCAATCACTCGTCCGCTTACCCATTTTTTCGATGCTTTCGAATGTAACACCGAGCCAATTCCACCACCGCAAGTGTGTGACGGGTGCATTGTCTTTATTCTGAACATATTTTTATTGTATTCCTTTGATGCATGAAAGCGCCAGCCACAACCAACGGCAGCGCATTCTACAGTCACCCTGTGTTTCTCATTCTTTATAAATTTGAAGTCGAAATTCCTCTTGATTGCAAAATTCCGAAGCGCGTCTCTGAAATGTTCAACGTCAACGAAACGTTGTCCGATATCCAACGAAAACACTTCGGGATGATCCAAGGAGGACGGAATGCATGCTGCACCATCTGGGTCGCCATGAGATGGAACAGGTGCGCTGGCAGAATCAGAATTCCTGCCAACACTTCAGTTAAGCGGAAAACATCAGTAACTTAATCGAAAACAAAATAAGTTCACTTGAAATATGTATATTTAAACTAAAACATAATAAGTTAAACACAGACACAATTGTTTAAATGATAAAATATATGTGTAAACGGGAACTGGGATGAGACCGGTTAACAAAGCATAACTTATTGGTTTAAAAAGGGATCTTATTTTTTAAAACGGAAAATGGAATATTTAACGTAAAAATATAATAATTAAACGGTAACTATAATAATTAGGCGAACACATATGACTTTAAGAGTAAAGATAAAGGATAAGAACTTTACAATGACAAGAATTCGTTTTAACTATGATGCGACAATGGCATATCATCTGTCTCAACAACGAGATCGACTGCAGCGCATTTGAAGAGTGAGTATACATGACACATGCGCTGGAAGTCAACCTCATTTTCTATTGGACAAATCATTTTATGTCCATCGGGTGTGATAAACTTCACCCTAACATCGGAAACATCAAGACCCCATCGGTCACATATCTCCGCTAAGATTGAATTCCAATAAGTCTGTGTCGTAAACACTAGCACTCGTCCTTCACTGTTGTATCTTGCAATTGCACAAAAACTCTCCATTAAAAACCTGTATATAAATAAATATAAATTGGTACTCTCCCTTAAAGGATGATCAAAGTGATGGAAAGGAAGACATTCTCACCTTATCTCACCTTATCGGCCAACCGGCGGAGTCCAAAAGAATGCAAACGATGAGTCTTCCAAACTTTGTTTCAGAAAAATCAACGCAAGAAGGAATGAAAAAGATTGACAAAAGCCAAATAAAAAATGTTTAATATGATGTGACTGGGCGGTTTTTTCCCCACCATTTACAAGGGTACACACGGAATTTCATAGTATAAACCTTGTACAAATTAACGACAGGGGGGAAAAAGGAATTCAAACACTAACGGAAGGGCTTTCTGGGGTATTACAAACTTGCAGGGGCTGTCTGGGAAGTTTTGCAATTCGCGAGGGAAGAATAGTAATTTTCCCTTAAGAAATTAGGGCAGTCAAAGATTCAATTTTTTTTTTTAACATATGCTGACTAGGAGAGAGGAATTCATTGCCATGTAGGTTGTGTAACGAATTCGTGAAAGAAGGTTGTGTTATATAGCATTACTCAAATGGTAACATTATAAACACAGGAGAACATAAAATTTTTATGTGAAAAACAAAGTTATACGAAGGAAGGGAATTGTATGAATTGTATTGAAAGAAAAACCAACTTTAAAATTTGTTGCTCATCTTCATTAAAATTTGGATAATATGAACACCTCTATCATTTAATGTCCTTTATTTTAGTTTTTTCATTTTCTTCTAAAGAGTCTATCCATCCTCCCATAAACCTAATGTGTATGATTTAATAAGTATGAAACTATTGGTATACCATTTTCACCCTTTTTTTTATTTAAAAGAAAATTGCTTACCACAATGTATAACATATGAAGAATATTGGATTTACTATTAAAATTTAGGTTGTTTTGCATATATACCACTATAAAAGCCCATAATTCATTGTCTTCTTCCATAAATGTGTAATAATATTGCTTTTTCACATATACCCCTTGAAAAACCTTAATTTAATGTAATAATTTTCACTTTTCAAAAATTATTAGTTATAATTAGAAGCTCTTATTAAATATTCAATGTTAAACCAATTTAATGCCATTAATTAAATTAATGTCATTAACTCTTTTTTAATATGAATAATTAATTTACACCATGAGGTTTTTAAGTAATCTTGATTAGAATTTGTTATATTTACTTAATTATGGTCCTTTTGTGGAAAGGATAGGACATGGACGGAAATAATATAAGGACTGGATAGGAACAGGAAATGATATGACCATGATAAGTTCATATCCTATCATATGTTTGATTCACATCAGATAAACCATTAGATATTTATATATAACTATATCATAAAGGATAATTTTATCTATTTACTAATAATTACCCTTTATAATATAGTTATATATTTTTTATTTAAAAATAGACTTTTTTTTTATTTTTCCTTAATAATTTACTTATTAGTATATTTTAAATTTTTAAAAATAAATAAGCTATAAATAATGTCCACAAATATATAGATTGTAATATCACCAACTTACAAAAATTGTAGTTAATACCTATTTTCTTGGAGAAAATCATACACAAAGTCATCAATATGACATAAAGCTAGAGTAACAAACTCATTGATGGAAAATAAATAGATGATGAAAAATAATCTGCTCAATCATGAGATCGACGGAGAAACCCTTTTGTTAACTCTGGAGAGGTAGTGGCGTGATAATTTTTCTCTCAATCTCACAAGCAATGAACTCACACACAAACAATCAAGCAAGAGAAAAGAAACACACAAATTGGTTACCCAGTTTGGCACAAACTTGGCTACATCTGGGGGGCAGAGCCCAGAGAAAACAATCCACTAAAAGAGGTAAAGAATGAAGAGTACAACACACTCTCTCACTCACGTGATGACAAAAAAAAACCCTCTTATAAGATTGCCCGATGCCATTCTCCTCAACCCATACACCATGAGTCTCTCACTCGTGACTCATCCTAAATGTTCAAGTAGGGTCTCTTATATGGATGCACTTACATCCCAATAGATCTTCTTTTTATAGGCTTCTCCGCAGCTTCCTAACTTGGACACCTTCCAAAGTTAGATATTGCAACACCAGTTGCAACCGGTCTGGCAACACTACTCATCTTATTGAACTTGATTGAGTTCTAGCCCAATTACAACCGAACTTGCGACACCTTCAACCATCCCGGTTTTTTCATTTTGTTTCATAGCAGTTGAGTCGTCCCAAGCTCCTCCTGCCTCCAACAGCTTCCTTCCTTATGTAATTTCAGCAAGTCCACTTCCCGAATGTCACACCCACTAAGGCGTGAACACCATCTCACCAAAGTCCATTTCCCAAAGGTCACACCACTAAGGCGTGAACACCATCTCACCAAAGATGGTTACCAAAGATCTCCCGATCTTCTTTCCAAACTTGATCCAAGTTTGATCTTCAATTACGATCTTCATTTGATCCATCAATATATTGTTACTAAACTTGATTTGCTCTTATCCAAGTTTTGCCTTCAATATCTCCTAAGCATGATATTCAATTATCCTAACTCGAGTCTTCAAATCTTCAGTCAAATTTCACCATATATGATTTGTATATTTGAATAGCTCCGCCTATAATTAGCCTTCATACTAACTTAAGCTCCATGCAATCTTCATGATAATCTTACCAATCAGTCAATTATTCCTCTCTTTTAGAAATAGACTTCTCATGAAAAGATTCTACCAAAGATATGATTCATCATCTCGGATCTTATGAAAAATAAATAAAATCATACCTAAGATAAAAACTAGCTCTTCAAGAGATCCTTTTACCTTGATACTCTTTCCAAAAATTTTTATTCTTCATGTGAACCAATGAGAGGAATTTCTCTAAACATAATCTTTCTAGTTCTCATGTCTTCATGCGCCATGTCACCATGCAATAGCCACATCATCATCCTTGTCACCTCTTCATTTGTCAAGTCACCATTGCCACGTCATCTCCTTTGTCATGTCATCTCCTGGCTTGCCACATAATGTTAATTCAAGTATTCAGACTTAGCACCTTTAATCATTTTAAATACATAAAATCCTACTTAAAATAGTGAAATTAGTGTCATATCTAGTTGTTGACAAGTTTTTTGTCCCAAGCATTGTGTTTAATAAATAATAAAAAAATAGATATAATGAAACTCTAGATAAGGGAGAGAATCCAAATAATATGGCAAAAAAGTGAATTTATTATTTTATTATATCCTACATTTTTCAATCCTGACTCCCTCCATAGGATTCATTATCATATGGCCAGCAGAATACAGTGAGCCAATAGGATAAGATTATCATATCCTATTGGCACGCCAAACAAAGAATAGCAACAGGATATAATAGTCTATCATATCCTATCGTTCTTATTATGTCCACCAAACGGGCCCTTATAATTATAAAGTAAAATTATATAATAATCTTTCATTGTTTTTTTTTTAAATATTATCTATTGTTCTCGTATTGTTTTTTTTTTTTAATTTCCCATATTTAATCTAATACCAAATAAATGTATTCAAATATTTTTTAAACAAAAAATAAACAAAATTTAGAAAAAATTTCCACTTTCTATAGAATATTAAGTTTCATTAAAAGGTTTTATTGATTTTTTTAATGCAAAATCAATTTAATGCCCTTAACAAAATTAATGTTATTGAATCCTTTTTATTAATAATACCACAAAACAAATTAATGAAATTAAATATCTCACATCACTAATATCACATATAATACAAACAAAGACTTAAGTGCAATATAAAAAATTCTTTAAAAAAAATTAAAAATTTCCCTGAAAAGTTTGAAACTCTCTTGAAGCGCATTATACATCTACTTTAAATATATGTATAGATTTTGTATTCATTTTTTATTTTTTATTTTTATATTTTGCTTTATAATCATCTATGAGATGAGTTCATATTTTAAAATTATTTTAAATCTACATAAAGAATCCCAATTTTCAAGAGCAATATAGTTTGAATTTATTCAATGTTTAGGACCGTTTGGAGGATAAAGTATCATATCCTCATATTATGTTTTGTTTGGTAAGCCAATAAGATACGATTGTTTTATTATATTCGTTGAACCTGAGGTTTGACATAAAAAAACTTGTGAACAATAAGATAGGGCACCAATTTTACTATTTAAGTTTCTCGCATTCGGTTGAAGGCTTTCTCCCTCCATCTCTTACTTGAACATGTTTTTCATCTAAGTTTCTTCTTTGATCATGTCTTATCTTCAGTTTCTCTAATTCAATGATTTTTTTTTTCAAATTGATTTTAATGTGATAGAGGCATATTTATTTATTTTGATTTTTCTTTAATGAGATTTTTTTCACTCTTAAAAATATATAACTACATTATAAAGGATTATACTATCGGTTTACATTCAATTCATAAGATAGCAAAATGATGGCTTATGGGGCATGCATCAAACACTAATGCCGTATCCTCTCTTATGATATCCAATCCTCATATTCTGCTCCTTCATATCCTATCCACTCTTATGTTATTCTGATCACCAAATGGGCTGTTAATTTGCTTGAATGAACATTGAACCTGAGTTTATGGGGACGACAAGTTTGGACCAGACAAGAAAGAAAGTTGTTCTTCACTCAGCGTCTCCATGAGAGTGAGTGAACAGCAAGCGAGGGGCCGATGAGTGACAGCATACGGTACATTTGAGAAAGGGGATAGTTGGTCAATGATTTAAATGACAGTAATATCGGGGCCGCAGCATCCAGCTGTAGCCAATTCGACAGCGCCATGACACCGACAACCTCCGGTAATCCGCTTCATATATATGACTCTTTTTTATGACAAGAGAGACGCTCCCCTCTAACGCTCTTGTTTCCATACTGGCCGCATTCTCGCGAAAGCACGGCATACACATGCAGTTTCAGGGCTATAATCCAACATGCATTTATATATTTACTTATTAAAACGCTTTCTACTCACGCTTCACTGCTTGTAGTTGCAGTCATTAAGAACAACAAGAACATCCACCAACATAGAGAAAAAAATATATTCAACAACAAAGATAGCTCTGCCGTAGCACAAGGGATGCTGATTTTTTTTTAAAAAAAAATAATTATTATTCATAATTGTTTGAAGAAAGTGAAGTAGCAAAAAAAAAAAAAAAAAAGGAAACCCAAGAGACGTGATTGAGGCTGCAGAATTGATCAGTTTAGTAGTAGGGGATGACCGGCGGGGGAGGTGATGCGTAGGATACACCTGTCACGGGAGGCAGTGGCAATTCCCCACCACCACCGCAACCTGGTGTTGGCGGCGGCGGCGACGAATGCTGGTTCAAAGTTGGAGGAGGAGAAGATTGAATTGGAGATGGAGGGGATGAATGATGTTGTGGTTTTGGCGGAGGTGGAGGTGAGTGTCTTGTCTCGGGATGAGGTGGTGAATGTGTTACCGGCATTGGTGATGGTGGTGGAGGTGAGTACACGTACACTGGCGGCGGCGATGTGAATGATGGAGGGGGGGCTACCTTAGCCGGTGGAGGAGCCGGTGATGGAATGTGGTACGTGGGTGGCGGTGCGAATGTCTGGTGATTGGAAGGCGGCGTAGGAGACGGGGTGTATTGAGAGTGGTTTGGTGGAGGCGGAGATGCGATGTACTGAGGTTGGCTTGGTGGAGGGGGAGATGTTGGGGTATACTGTGGCTGGCCCGGTGGTGGAGGAGACTTGTGGGTATAGGACGCCGGGGGTGGAGATGTTGGGGTGTAATGAGGCTGGTCCGGTGGTGGAGGAGAGTTATGGGGATAGGACGCCGGTGGTGGAGATGTTGGGTTGTGCTGAGGCTGGTTTGGTGGTGGAGGAGATTTATGGGGATAGGACGCCGGAGGTGGAGATGTTGGGTTGTGCTGAGGCTGGCTGGGTGGTGGAGGCGAGCTGTGAGGATAGGATGGCGGGGGCGGAAGAGAAGAAGAGGGAGGAGGTGGCGGTACAAGAGAAGGTGGAAGATACGGTGGAGTTTGTGAGGGAGGAGGAAAAGGAGGAGGAGAGTGAGATCTAGTGGACGGTGAGGATCTGGAGACCGGGGGCGGCGGAGGGTAATTTGGCTTAATATTGTTCCTGGGTCTGTTGCCGACAGGAGATGGTGGGGGGTTGGATCGCCTTCTGCTTGTGCCACCCTTGCTCTGCTGCGGAGGTGGAGGCGCCATCGGCAGCGCAGGGGAAGGCATCCCACCGCGACCCGCCCTGCTGCATTTGGACTTGCTGCAGTCGAATGGCCGCGCGGCGTCGGAGGAGCACTCACTGGGAGATCGCTGGTTCGGCAGGCCCGGAATGCAGTTTTGCTGGCCGTCCGCCATCCGTCCTGCCCCGGCACTCCTGGCAGGGCACTGAGGTGGTACTTGAGTGAAGTAATTGTACGAGTAGGTGAAGTTCTCTAGCTTAGGGAGGCTGCAAACACCAGCAGGGATGGCTCCTGTAAGCTGGTTGTGGGCGACGTCCAGTTGCTCGAGGCTGCGCATCTGGCTGAATGTGTCCGGTATAGGACCCCGAAGGTGGTTGAAGCTAACATCGAACACGGTAAGGTTGTGGAGTTGGCCGACCTCCGGAGGTATGCAGCCGGTGAGGTTGTCGTCGAGGAGGATGATCTCGTTAATGGTTGCGGCCATGCGACCAATGCTGCTAGGTATGCAGCCACCGAGGGCGTTGTGGGCGAGGACGACGACCGAGGCTGGAGAGTTGCCCAGGTTGGCGGGTATGCCATGGCGTAGTCTGTTGGAGTTGAGGAAGATGGCGTCGAGGGGGCGGTCGAAAAGAGCGGGCGGGATGGCGCCCTCGAATTCGTTAAAGCGGAGGTCGAGGTAGCGGAGGGAAGGCAGGGAGAGCACCACCTTGGGGAAGCGGCCAACCAGCCGGTTGTTGCTGAGGTCGAGCTCGTGGAGGAGCTTCAGTCGTCGGAAAGTGGTCGGGAGGATGCCGCAGAAGCGGTTGGAGTTGAGGTGCAGGAGGGCCAGGTCGGAGAGCTGCCCCAGCTCCGGTGGGAGGTACCCGGCTATGTCGGCGTGGTTGAGGTCGATGCCGGCCACGACAGTGAGGGATGGGTTGGTGGGGGATGGGGCGCAGTAGACGCCGGTATAGTCGCAGACCTTGGGGCCCACCCAGTTGGCCGTGAAGTTGTTTGGGTCGGAGTAGATGGCAGTGGACTTCCACGTCTGCAGAACAATGTAGGCCTCCTTCTGCCTTGAGTTGACGAACCTCATACCCCGGGTATCCACTGCCTTGCTTGACGAAGCCCCATCACTATCATCATCTGCCTTGGCTTGGGAGACGTGATGCAGTGCTAAGAGGCAGCAGACAACGCATAAGACGAGTAGTCGAGCTGGGGATGAAAGCATTGCTCCAAGACCAAAGGCAGCTAAGTTAAGTTGTACTAGCTGGCCGTGTTTTTATTATCAACTTGATCGGAAGTAGGAAACGGGAGAGAGATATTTAGAACACAGAAAAAAGAGAGAAAGAGAGACTGCGGAGAAACAGAGGCTCAGGTAGCAGTTGTGGCTGGCTGCAGAGGCGAGAGAGAGGAGGGGTGAGAAGTGGAGGAAATCACATGGATTGTGACAGGGAGTCACTATGCAAATGTGATGTAGACGGTGTGATTTGTCTGGGGATGTCTGCCTCGCTTGTCGTTCAGAGTGTGTGATATATATAATCAGAGCATCGAATCCAGGATTTATAAAAAAAAAAAAATGCCACCTTGTCATGACAATTCAATTCATATATGTGTCTCTGCAGTCTGGCCCATCCTCTAATTATAATGCTTTAAAGATCATTACTGACTACTGAGCGTCGGTCCCTCAGCACATCTCACGCAATGCAATTAGATCGTGTTCGCTGCTCCTAGAAAAACTCTGTTCGGGTCTGAAAACTTATTTAAGCTTGTGTTACTGCATTATGAAATATAATGACATTCACGCCCACATGTATGGTGGATATCAATACCCAGCTAAATTACCAGTGCTGCAGTAGCCCATCATCAATAATCATCATCCTTTCAACTTTCTTTATTACTTACTGGTCAGTAAAAACAGTCAAATTAAAGAAAATGAGTCACTGCCCTACATGCTGCGTGATCAGCTCATATTTCTTTGATCTTTTTATTTCGCTTATTTTCATTTATTGTGCAGAGGGTACACTTATATCAGTATTATTTTGAGAAGACATTCAATGGAGCATGGGAAGGAGGCAGCTAGCGGGCCCTGTCCAACATGAAGAGTACCTATTCAAGCAAAGAGGAACACGGGAAGATTAGATAGAGCCAGGCTGGACACTGGATGGCCTTGGTTCCTTTCGCAGTACTGACTTCCTTAACCTTTTATCCTAAAACATGGCATAAAATTTCACCTTGTGGACAAGAGTCACCAAGTGGCCCAAAAATTCCATGTGATTACTTTTTTTTGTCTACTAATGGTTTCACTCTTTAAGGTACCCAGTGAGAATGACTAAACTAATTAAAGCTAGCCACCAGCCAGTGCTATCAGGGGTGAGTGTTTTAAACTTTTAGTTAGCTCCCTGCGTGGTTTGGTCCTCGGATTTGTTTATCCGTGAAACTAGAAAGGCAAAACGCGTGAGAATTATTGCAGCGGACAGACTCAGCCAGGAGATGTTAGATTACTGGAAAAGCGATATCATCTTTCTTTGTTTTTATTTTTCTATAACAAAAAAAGAAAAGCCTGGGGTTTTTCCATCTGAGTTCGTTCTTAGTTGGTGACCACTCCACCCCGGGACAATGCAAATATATATAATATAAATAATTAATAATAAATACATGTATATATGGGGTGTCCACCAGCAGGGTGGGTAAGAGACGAGGCAAGTAAGATGTACCGGACAAGGCTCCCTCCACTGGAGACGTGCACTGGTCAAACAATATAATAGAACTAAAACAAAATAATTTTGATAGTACATCACATGGCGGAGGTTGGTGTGCTGGTTTGAGGGTTGGAACCACGACCTAGTCACACAATGTGAGGGAGAACGAAGAGCCCTTCAACCATTTCTTTGTGTGGTGGTCCGTGACAAAGCCATGCAATTTCCTAGGCTCACACAGGTTCATCATCAGCATCTCCATCCATAATTTGTAATTTGTACTCTGCATGCACAAATCACATGAGCGGCTTGCCACGATAATAAATGCTTCCTCCCACACACAAAGTACGCAACAAATACAAGATTTCCACCACGCCATTGCCAAGACTGCACGCAGGGCCAACTCTATATATATTATCGTTCAGTTTCCCTAGTACTTATTTATTCCCGATTGCACCTAAGGACAGTACGAAGACAATAATTTAATAATAATATGAGCCTAGCAGTAGCCTAACTCTAAGCTTAGTTTGCTGTATTCCTTTGTAACTCTATTTTATCTTAATTTATCAGCCCTCTGTGGTTCTTTTTTACAAAAAAAAAAAAAAACAAACTAAGCTTGATCACACAGTAGAAAGTTGCTTGAATTAGACAGCCAGCCTCGAGTCTTTCCCAAGTTCACAAGATATTCTGTAACGCATTTTGAAGGCCAAATGGCATAGATGGGAATGGAGGAGCATCAAGCCTGATAGAATCCTTATGCCACTGCAAGTACCATGATGGATGCTGAGCATGCAATGTCCAAATCCACAAAAATCTTCAGAAACAGTTGAAAAAGAGTTATGGTTTTGCCCAGGCCAGTTGCCAGAATTCCTGCAACTCAGTCTTCTCATGCATTTGGTTCAGTAGAAACATAGTAGTAACCCGCCAGTAGTATGAAGACCTGAATTCTTCTCGAAATACAACCTTGACCAAGAAAAGGACTTCAGCTGCGCTGCAGGTGTAAGACGATCTCAAATTGCTAGCCTAGACTTCAAATTCTTTCTTCAGTCGTGGATAAATTTCAACAGAACCTCTGAGGAGGCTCTTCTTCTGGTATCTGTTGAAATAAACCAAGCCAAAAAATAGGATATTACTGTAATGCATGACAAATTGAAGATACTCAATACTTTCCTCATATTTTCTGCTCAAGGTTGATAAACTAACAGATTCTACAGTTTCTGGTTGCAAGTATTTGACAAATTTTTTATCACGATTTATCCAATGTTATTTTTTTTAGACAAAATTTTGGTTAAGGATCTTGGAAAGTTAATTTCTTGTACCTCCCCTTTTTCCCACTTTTCTTTCATCCAAATACCATTATTGCCAGAACCAGCGTCTTCGTCATCACTGTAAACAGTTATGAACAGCATCAGACTCCAGCATAGAATAAGCTTTAAAACAAAGAACTTGATAAGGCTTATTTGCAAAGTTTTGGTCATTGACAGGAAAACGGCAGCTGAAGATTTTTTTTGCGTTGATCCACAAGCACAACAGATTTCTGATTAGACTTCATGATTGTAAGATGCAATTTATACGTGCAACCATGATAAATAAATATTGATGCACAAGAAAGGAAAAACAACTTCTAATCATGCATTTTTAATTCTTGAAATCCATATTGACATGAATGAAAGACCATAAAAAATGTTCCTTCATTTATAAGAGATTTGCTTACATGATAGGTGAGGAAGGGGTTGCATTTGATGAAAGATTAGGCCCATGGGAAAAGCCTGGCAGTGGGTTGTTCATGCTACCAGAGAACTGTGGTGGAGTTGTAGGGAATGGAACTGACTGGTTTCCAGTAGACATGAGACCATTGCTGAAGTTAAAGGCATTAGGATTGGGTGAAATTCCTGGTCTCTGTGCTGGCAATTGGCCACCAAATACCCCTGCAATGTTGTTCCTTTAGTTCAGACCCCAATTCGACAAAAATGATATAGCTCTCAAGTCTCGACAGAAAATTTCCTAAAGCAGTTAAATACAACAATGGAAGTATTTCATTCCGTCAAATTCACACCGGGCACTACTAAAATCCACTAAAGAATGCATTAGTTATACATAACAGATGATATGTCAGAATGGAACTTAATGCCACTAATGATAGCAAACAATGGAAAGTTCCAAAGACCATTTGATTTTCAGTTTAGTATAACTGCCAAAGTATGGCTTTATGCGCCTATTCTGGGAAGTAATAATAACTTGAAATGTACTGAGATGTAATGGAATCTCCTTCTGCATAAGGTGCCAGAGTGGGCTGCATTACAGCTTTCCGCATATCAGTCATAATGGTAGGTTTATAAAAGAAAATGTATGGAAAGAACAAATGGAGAAGCTTCTTGAAATGAAAAGTTCACATATTTGGTCACTACTACCTAGAAATTAAATGCCATCTAATAGTAAAATATCATAAAGAAGTGGCAGAAAATTCAAAAAAAAAAAAAAAACACATTCACAAGTGCCAATCGGCCATCTACCATCATAAAAGACTCAAAATCATAACATAATAGCTATGCTAGTGATAAATGTTTGTCATAATACCTGCCGTCCCAAACTTCATCTCTAATCCACCTGGGGATTGACCGGTATTCTGTGGAAGGCTTGGCCGTCCAAATAGAGTGCTTGGTTGAATCCCTGGCGCTTGAGACCTTAAAATGTTAACACAGCCTATAACAAGTTAATAAAATTGGAGTGCAACCAACAACCATGCATGGTAAATTTGCAACAATACTAGAGAGGATGCTGGTTGTTATACAACCTTCTAAGTTTTTGAGAATATCACCAAACTAGCATCATTGCTATGTTTAATTAGGAGAGTGGGATGAAACTTACAGAATGTTTGATCCAACATTAGCGGATGCCTTGAGCTGACTGAAACTTGAAAATGATGGAGGACCATTACTTTGAGTATGGGGTAACTGCATTCCATTGTTAGCTCCAGGAAACTGGCTCATCCCAGCAACGCTAGGACTTTGCGAAACTACATATGGATTTTGGAGTAAATTACCAAATTCAATTAACTTGGAATTCAGTAGGTTCCTCTCTCTATCAACCTGCCTCAGGAGAAAACAGGATTGTTCAAGCTCAGGTTACCATGCAATCACACTTTTTCAAAGATTCGAAAAACAATAGCTCATGAAACTGTTATTCTGAAGCTTATGTCAACCTTAACCCAGGAACGCTTTATGATAAACCAAATGAACAGAAAACAACACAAAACAGAATTTAATGGTCCATTGACTAATTCACTCACAATTGATTGCAAACCCAACCCCTGTTTGCCATCTTCATAAGCTGCTGCTCGTAACTCTTCATAACTGATATCCCCACTTACATCACAAGGACCACTGGTACAAGAATTTACGAGCTAGTCAGGACTTTTTATTTGACATGAAGGGTGATCTAGGAAAATCTGGAGAAGAAAAGGGATAGTAATAGATTTTTGCTTGGTCATTTATGTCTACTTGTAATTTCAGAAAGAGAAGAAGAGGCATAAGAACATAGAGCTCTTGAAGTGGCTTAAGCATAATAGTATTGCACAAGTGGCTTCTTTTGCACAGAAGCAATATGTAACAGTCAACTTACTATTTGCAGTGGCCGTAACATGTAAGCTTCCAAATAGGTGCCTCATTCTTGAAATCGTCAGCAATTTGGCGTTTGCACGAGTCAGAGTCTGTACACCTAGAGGACCAACAGCAATGGCAGTCGGGAATCAAATCTAATGATGAAGGTAAGAAATGAAGTATGGAATTTAGAAGCTCACTTATGCACAGGTGCCTGAGATTGTGCCTCAGTTTGTTGAGCTTGGTTGGTGACTGAAGTCCTAGTCCACTTATTTTCGAACGGCTAACAAAGACAAGAAACATTCAGACAACGAGTACTCACAACAAGAGAAAATCTACCATGTTGCAGAAGAGAAAAGAAGCAACCTTGGTTGGGACCTGACGTCTGGCACCAAAGTTGGATGCATCTCTGTCATTGGAGTTGTTCTGAACGCCAAATCCAAAAGGATTAGGATTAGGCCTCTGTTGTTGGGTGGTATGCGGAGGCTGCGAAGGGTTCTGAGTGACAAATCCAAAAGGATTAGGATTAGGATTAGGTTTACTCTGTGGCTGCGTAGCATGCAGAAACTTGCAGCGATCACCAAACTGGCAGCTGGAGGGAAATAATAATCTTCACTAATAAGATGGCGTTTTCTACTAAAGAAAGAAAGGATTCAATAATGAAAGGAGAAGAAGATACCTGCCCCGCTGGAAATTCCTGCAGAGCTCCCTCCGTCGGTTCATCTTGTTCTTGTTTTAGGGCTGCCTGGCTGGCTCCTCTAATGCTATGAGATTGAGGGCCCGCTCACTCCAATCCAATCCAATCCTTTCCTTTCAGACCGCTGCGTTGCGCTGATTGTGAAATCAATGACACAGTTTGTGGGACTGAGGGCGAGGGCGAAACAGTGATGACGGAGGAGGAGAAGTAGCGCACCCAAGGTAATGCTCACGGCTCAAGCAAAACCTGACATCCATATATCTTCATTCTTGTTTCTTTGGTCAGGTTGAGCCAGTCGCGTATTAATTTAAATTACGATTATGAAGACCCAGACCCGAACCCGGACCCGAACATGGACCAGGTTGTGTTTGTGGGCTAGTTATCAAATCTAGTGTATTAGGAAACAGGAGATAAGGTGTGGAGGGACCAGGGAGGGAAGATGTTCCCGTCTTCCTTCCTTGTTTTCAGTCGAAGAAGATGGCGTCCCTGGCGATGGGCGGCCATCATTATCTCCCCTCCTCCTCCTCCTCGATGGTCAACTATGATATTGCCACCATCAGCAGAAGAGGAAAGACAAGGATGATGCCTGGAATGGTCACTCGAAGTAGCCTGGGTCCCGTACCAGCACTGCTTGCCGTGGCTGTCATCTTCTCCTCCTCATCCACCTCCACCCTCGACAAAACCCTGTCCAATATTCCCCAGATCCTTTCTTCTGGTTAGCAGTAGCTTCCTACCTCTATTTTTTTTTTCTTTTTCTGGAATATTTATATATATATTCCAGTGATATTCACCATTCTCAATTTAATTGCACCTTCGAAGGAGATGATGGGAAGCAAGCAAGGATACAAAAGCCCAAGTCCAGGAAGGCCGAATCTTGTACCATCAAATGTGTTACTACATGCATCCGAGGCGGTGCTGGCTCCCCTGGAGAGGGCCCCCTCAACGTCCGGAGGTAGTATAAGCACTATATATCATCTTTTCTGAATTATAACTACATGATCATACTAATTTCTCGCTGAAGTTTCATGGTTGAGAGAAAATTCAGTTTTCGTCAGGGCTTGACATTATCATCATCTTCTGTCATTTTCTCTTCCAGTATATGTGCATGTGTGTGAGAAAGAGAGCAGCTGTTGCTGCTCTGCCCTCTCATTGGCCGGTATCTTCAGCTTCTGCTTGTTTCGAAATCCATTTTTTCATGCTGTTTTGTTTTTTTGCATAATAAAGTATTAGATGACCAACTTTCACTGGAAATAATAAACATGAGTGCAAACTAGGGTCAAAACCCATCCATTGAGTCTTGTCTGATAATCTCAAATGCATCAAGTAAAATTCTAAATCCTCTCGAACTTGACTTTCAGGCCTCTAGTGGTTTTCAAGCAAGGATTCCGCAGTCGTCAGTATTGGTGAGCAATGGTTTTCCTCCATTAATGTGTGCTGAAAATGTTCCCTCCCTGGTTTGCAGCTAAATATAACTCAGTTTGTTTTTCCATGAAGCTTGGCCGAGTGCTCAGACATTTGTAATCTAATCAAAGATGGAGATGACGGACCTTAATAACACCAGCCAAGTTACCACTGGAACAAATGTGCTGTGGTTATTAATTGCATAGTTGTCTTTTTTTTTTTTTGTACATCAATTTTTGTAGATCTCCTGATTTGGGGTTTCTCATAAGCTACTCCTGATGCAATGCAAGAATACTGCTTAGTTGAGCACTCCATTTCTTACGGAGTATGCCTTCCTGTTGTATTTCTTTTGATTCATGTAATTTGACTATTGTGCTGTGGTTTCTTATGCAAAATAGAAGCATTACTAATAGATACATCAAAAACGCCTGCAGTCTATCAGTAACGTCTGCAGTCTGATTATTGACTTTGTAGATGACAACGGGTCAGAAGTAATGTCTACATTTTGATTGTTAACTTCTGGTGCTCAATGTCAACTGATCAGAATGTCTACATTTTGTTAAGATTAATGGTTGCTTAACCCAACCCTGGAAGTTACTGCTTCCCTCTCAATGCCTGGCAGTTAAATATTTAAGCATTACCATTATACAGAAATTGGGAAATTACAATTGCACCTGCAGTGTGAGAGAACACTCACTCACTCAGTACAGACGTGGAATACTAAACCAGAAAATAACCCTTTATCCAACACGAAAGGCTCTTGTAATTAATTGTGAAATGCCCAACTGTTGATGAGATTTGCCAAATTCAGGCCTGGCCGACAAGGTGCAGACCAGTACTCAAAAACTGATAACAGAATGGAAAGCTATCTTTCCGGTCATTGGAACCTTCTTTTCCAGATCCTCCATCTGATACACAGGGTATGAGCTGAGTTATTTTATCAGCTTGGCTTGCAAGTAGCTGCTTTATCTGCTAGGACTCAGGAAATATTTTTGCTGGGAGGATATCAGGCAGGAAAAGGTATCGAAACCGAGAGTCATATGGTAAGACAGCACAATTGCGAGATCCGAGGAAGCCATTTCGCCTCTGTGACATACATTGCTCAATCAAGTTCGCTTGCTGCTGTGGGAGAAACCGGGAAATCCAGGTAGCTAAGTTGGCCTCATCAACAAACCCTCTGGCAAAACAGTGGAGCATCTTAGGAATGAGAAGCTTCCCTTTACTGCTTAATCCAACTGAAGCTTGTATAAAGTCCCGTTGAGCCTCCTGGAGCTCTTCTCTCACATTGCTTGCTGTGTAAATTCTTACCTGCAAACCAGATATTTCATGCATCGGTTAGCAGCACTAAATGCATAGCTGTAGTTATTTTCTTTTTAAGTCAATACAACCGAAATGGATGTTCTTCCAACAACTTCATGAACCATTGAAACCATTAAAGGCTGAAGTTTCAATTCGAACAAGAGCTGTTGTGGTCTCTGTATTCTTCAAAAACTCAATCTCTAAATCATGCTAAATCTATGTGTAACTTGATTGCAAAACAGAACTTAAAGATATTGGATTTATAAAAAATAAAATGGAATGAAATTATTGAAAGAGAGACAGCGAAGAAGGTCAATGGCAACAATACCGCAGGGGAAGAATACAATCCACAGCTCAAAGCAAATACGGCTAGGGGTTCAGGTGCCTCAATTGAGCTTTTTCTCTGCTCCTCAGATAACTTCAACTTTTGTAGAGCAAGTAGTAAAGCCTGGAAAAAAAACATGCTTCATAAACAAGCACTCTGCAAAGCATGCACAAATACCAAAGAAGAGATATTGAACTTAATACTGCGATGCAATAGTTTCCATACAGTTTGTGGTTTGTACGCCAGTGCCTTCATCTTCAGTATCACATGCTCAATGCAAGCAGCGCTGAATGAGCACCCTCCAACAGTATATGCAGCCTGAGCATTAGTAACCAAGAGTATTTGATCACACAAATTGCAACTAAAAAAGTTAACAA
Organism: Dioscorea alata; assembly: GCA_020875875.1. NCBI lineage: Eukaryota > Viridiplantae > Streptophyta > Magnoliopsida > Dioscoreales > Dioscoreaceae > Dioscorea > Dioscorea alata. Next base: position 93,881 of record CM037013.1, read on the forward strand.
AGCAGATAACCATGTGTTTGGATGCTTCTGAATAAATGGATTCCGATGCATTGTAAAACAAGAAGGATTTTTTTTTTTAATTTCAGTATATACCATATAGATGTGCTACAACAAAGTTGACTTCACAAAGAGAGTATTACCATCCATAACTCGATTCTCAACACAAATAACACAAAAACAAGAGCAAGAATAGTACGACGATAAGAAGCAAACCTTCTGCATCAGTGAAAAGAGCTTCACGTCACTCTTAGGAACTCCATATGCTAGATAAGCCTACAGCAATCCAAAAGAACAGAATGACTTCAGTCACACATTTTCATAAATGAATTGCTTTACATAATAAAGCAAGCTCATATTGATAAAGCAGTTTCAAATTTCTCAAAAAAGACAATGATATCAATGGAGGAAGATAGAGACATACATGCATCACAAGAGCGTTGTACAGGTTTATCCAAAAGGCTAGCTTCTCATTGTGATTCAAGTGGATAGGATTTACTTTGGCTAACTCTTCAACCAGTGATCTGCCCTCAAAATGACAAAATCAGTACAACCGGAAAAGAATTGTGCATTTAATTTCCAACATTTATAAGAAAAAATCCCAAGTAGTGACTGCAATAATATACCTGAATCTCCTTAGTGCCCCAGCAGCATATTCAAGTTGCTTCTTTCCCACTGACATCCAGGATACTTCTATTGCAACACCATAATTTCCAATATCTGTCCAACTTAATTTGCCATGAGCTTTGTAGGGATCGAAAGCATTTCCTTTAGTTATAAGTTCAGTCTCACACTGCAGATCAACTTGAGGACTATTTGCCCATGAGAAGAGTGTTGATGGTTCAGACAGTGACCAAAAGGAAATACTGGAAAGATGTCCACTGGGAGATGAGGACGAGGAAAATCTCTCTGATGAGAAAGATTTTGAGGGGTGCAAGGAAGAATCTGCCAGTGAGATGAAAATATTTTTCATACACCGGACCATCTCCTCTGAAAGCAAATTAGGTTGGGTACAGAGGCCCTTGACAGGAATATGCTTTCTGATGCTGAAAATGTCTGCCTGCGACTGTTCTGATGAAACTATTTTATCCTGAATGCCTATGGCATTTATTATATCCTGTATCAAATAGCATCTTGGTCACTTTTAAGCAGACTACATGAAGGATTAAGTAATGAAACATATGATTTGATTTACTAGTGTTCAGCACTAACAAGTATCAGATGTATTTGCGTATAATTTGGGTATAACATTAATGCCAAGTAGCATAAGAACTACAAGATATTTAAAAGTTAAGAATAAAACCATCATTTGTGAATTTTCAGGTGAATCAGTAAGTATTTGACTAGATGGTAATTGTTTCAAACGAAACTCAGCAATTCTTCTCTCATTTCTTTCTTGAATTAACTGAAACTGCAAAGAGATTGTCTCTTGCTCAAGTCTTGAAACTGTCATCTCCAATGTGGCAATATTAGATAATAGCTTCTTGGCCTGAATAATAGGAAAACTAAAATTATGAAAAGGTAACAAGGCAGAATAAAACAATAAAATTTCCATTCATCAAACATACAATCACAAAAAAAAAAAGGAATATACTAAATAAAAATATTAATTAAAAACAGATTGTTCTCAATTGTGAAAATAGAACATTCTTGAACAAAGACAAAGATATCATGACCTAAACTAGCTTGTTGTAGTCACAATTGATATGTTGTTCTCAGAAATAGATGGTCATACAGAAGTACAAGTTTGCAAAACTTTTCAGAGCAATCTTTGACTTAGCAACACAAACAAACACAGCCAATTTCAGATGGAAGTCTCAATCCCTTCAACAAACGCTAAAAAACTGTAATTGTAGAAACCACAAGTATAAAAAAGAGAATATGGATACATTATCTGGGAGGGAAGACAGGTCAGATGATGTTATGGTGGCCTGTTCCATAGCATTTTCAAGGATAGCATGCAACTCCATCTCCTCATTCAGCAACTTTTGAAGCCGTAGAACCTGAAATAGAGCGCATTCTGTCATGTGACTCATGTCATACCAATCTGTGCAGAATGACAACATAATAGCATAACATTAAAGACCAAATGCTAATGAGACGTGGGAGAGGAACAATTCCAACAAATACCTTATTACAGTAGTTTGATATATTAACTTAGATATTTCAAATGCTTTATCCATTAAGTCTAGGAGTTCAAGCATTTAAATTTCCTTAATATTCAACAAAGTTGGCTAATGCTTGCAAACTAAGGATGAACCTGAATTCATCAATCCATCAAGTCAAACTCATTGCTCACAGGTTAAAAAGAGGCATATAACATTTTGAGAACCAAAATTCAAACATTTGGCAGTGTCAATATTCCTGTATTTTAAAACGAGCAAGCCTTGATTAAAAAGACCTCTCATATCATTGAAAATCAAACTGGATCACTTAGTTTTACATGGTCTAACTAAGTCAAAATAAAATTAATCAGCCAAAATTCAAATCTTCAACCTTCTAGCTAGATCTGCTGGCTCTACGTATTTTAAAGAAATTTCAATTTTTAGCCAAGCTCTACATATACTGAACAAGGACTAGAGTAATACCCGGGTGTGGGTTGCAAACTTGAGAAGCATGAGTTCATAATAATATGCAGGCATGTGGTAAATAGTAACCCAAACAATAAGTAATCTCAATTGCAGAACAAATCTTAATTTCAGGCAAGCACAGACAATCAATCAATTTGGGGGAATTTAAGGATATAAGCTAACATCTTGCTCGAGCTGGAATCTGCAAGAATTGGCCATCATGTATGTGTTGCGTGTCTTGGATATTTTGACATCCCTGATTGAACCATTCACCTGGTACAGAAGAAAAACAAGGATTTAGATAACAATCCTGAAAACAATACAGAAAGAGCAGAAATTAGTAGGCATAAAAAAGTAGTCGGTGAATGTGTCCCTGAGTTTCACCAACAAACTGACCTCTGAAGCACAACAAGTATCGATCTTGCCTTTGTTGGCATAATCTGTGTATTTCTCCGGGAAAAAATTTGGCTTGGGGTAATGAGAATGTGAGGAAAGAGAATGCCTTGGTTCAAAGATGTCGAACCATTAGTATTAGTATTAGCACAAGGAAGAAGAAATAATGTGAACATGTATGTATCATGAAATAATAAGACTTACAAGTTCATGGTGCAGACTGCGGAGGAAGACAAACAGATAGCTCAAATGTCAAAGCTCACAATAGGAAGAGATGGACAGCAGGACTCCAATCCTCATCTATACTGATACATACCTTTGGGCTAATTGGCTGGATCAGAGAGGCGGCGGCGGCGGCGGCGGCGGCAGCAGATGAATGAAGGGAGGACTACCACTATCAGTGAGCAGCCTCCAGCAGCAGCAGCAGCAGCAGCAGCAGCGGCAGCAGTGAGGCTGGGTTTCGCTATTCAAAATTCAAACTATGGTAGACAGTACAGTAGTGCACTGGGTCGGGTATTGGGTGTGGTGTGGGTGGGATGTGATGAAATTTTTTTATGCTCGTTTGAAGTAGGAGTGTAGGACGGTATCGGTGGATTCGGTGGGGTGGTGGGGCCACGGCCTCATTAAAGTCCAACTATCCCGAACTCAACACATTCTGGATATTGATTTTTATAATTGTATAAAAATAACATTACCAACACGGCAACACCTCTCTAACTCATCTGCTACTTCCAAATTCAAATAAACATTTATCAAATACAGATAGCTTAGAGATGATCTAAGTTCTTTGAATTCAAAATAAGATAAACTGAAGCATGGCCCACTACATTGCAATGCTCCAAGCCTTCAAACATGATTACCATTGAGGATACTTTGGCAGTTAGTTTTCACTAAATTGTTAATAATTTAGATATAGTATTTTATGTTATTTTTTAAATTGAAAACATGTAATTTTTACATTAATATGCACTGTATTATTCTACAATAATATATTCATTTAAAAGTGATTCTTTTATAAAAAAATTATAAAAAATATATTAATAAAATAGTGTATTTGTTTGTGGTTTAATGATCCTTTATAAACTCACCATGTAAAATTGTTTAACATGATAGTAATGACTTATCACGTACATTCAAAAAATAATAATTCCAAATGATAAATTTTCTCTACTTATGTTTATGTAGAGAGGAGAATATAATTATACAAAAAAGACCCAATGAATAAATAATATTATCTAGTATTTACGATATTCCCACAAAATATTGTACAGTATTTTTTACAATATTGATGGCGCAGGGATTTAATTTTTTTACCTACTCACTCCCACATGTTTTTCCACCCATCATACTGGACAGTGTTTGGCATGTAATCAATTTCTTAATTATATTTAGTTGGTTTTCCTTTAATGAAAAATTATAACAATGCACATATACACTCATGGTATTTACATCAACCGGATAGAAGTCAAATACGTTAACAGAGAATAATATTAAAATTATAACAATCCATTAGTAATTATTAAATTTTAATAATATTAATTTTTTTTTTTAAAAAAATGGCTCTATTTTGGTAAGAAGTAACAATAAAAGCACAGATAATAAAAACTAAATAATAACTAGGGTTTGGAGGGAAGCATGGCGGATGCTGGCGGCGTAACAGAGAAGCCGATGAGGATCTTTGTTGGCGGATTGGGTGCGGGAGTGACCGCCGAGGATATGGAGAAGACCTTCTCGTCATTGGGAAGCGTTGCTGCTGTTCAACTGGTTCGAACCAATGGGCGCAGCTTTGCCTACATGGATTTTCATCCCAACTCCGACAAATCCCTCGCCCGGCTATTCGCTACTGTTAGTAATTGAATTTGATCCTTATTTATTTATTTTTTTGTCCTTCTTTTCATTTACTTATACTTGATGTCATAATTCATGTGCTTTAGTTGTTTCTCCTGGAACCAGAATTTATGATCCTTCGTTATCACAATTAAAGTTGAACCCTCTGATTTTATGGGAGGAACTACACACACACACACATCTTGCTTCTTAACTGAAGTAAAGCTTAATATCTTGCTCAAATTTATGCAGTACAATGGATGCATGTGGAAGGGGGGAAAGCTTAGAGTTGAGAAGGCTAAAGAACATTACCTCGCTCGTTTGAGTCAAGAATGGGCAGAAGATGCAAAATTGAATACAACCTCTTCTTCCCCTGTTGATCTTAATTTGGATAAGAACCCGAATACATCAAACAAGCCTCAGATTTTGAACCAGGAGAACATGCAATTGAATATTTACTTCCCAAAGTTAAGAAAGGTGTGCTGCTTTAGATCTTTGTTTTTGTTTGAGTAATATAAAAGTGTACATGTTTATTTGGTAGCACAGGTCAGTTTCTTATGAATGAATGATGTGTGTACTTGAATTAATTAATTTTTTTTTCCTTTCTTTTTCTTTTTAAACTCTGATGCCATATTTTGTACATCATGCATTGTCAAGCAATTCTCTAATCACCCTTTAATCTTTTTGTTAGTCATTTCTAAGGAAACATAGAGTATCAGGAATTACATATACATCAATGCAATTACTGACTTTGGAATATACTACTAATCAGAAAGGCACTATTATTTCCTCGTCATCATTCTTCTTGCCTCTCCATTTAAGCTTGTCATATTCATTAAACTTGATTTACGACAATTATCAGTTTGATTCTTATAGTGCATATTGAATTGTGATGACTTTGTATTGGGGAGTTATACCGATTCCCATAGTGGATTAATTCTGTGTTAAGTTTTTATATCTTACTTTTCTTTGAAATGCCAACAAATTTTATATGTCTTATTTGTATGATAGGATTTATGATTGGGAGCAACTGTTCTATTTGACAGGTCAAGCCATTACCCTTCAAAGGAACAGGCAAGCACAAGTATAGCTTCCAACGTATTGAGGTTCCTCCCCTCCCGATCCATTTTTGTGATTGTGAGGAGCACAGTATGTTTTCTGAAACTTTTAGTCAAAAGCATTTATCTTGTAGCAACTCTGTTATGCACAAGAAAGAGCTAAGCATCATGACAGCTGTGATGGACAAGATTTTTAAGATGGATGGAAGTGCTTCAGACGGACATACTACATTAGATACAGAATCAAACAAGTCTGTCCCATTAGACAATGAGTATATGTTAGAGGATTCGGATGAAGCTAGCCTGTCTGACCCAGATAACCTTCTTACCAACATTGGTTTGCAACACCAGGGAGATGATGCATTGGACCAAATACTGTTAGAAGTGGAGGATCTACCAGAACATCAGGTGTGCTAATTTAATTATTCTGTAATTTGTAGCAGTAGTTGTCTTGATTTATATAAAGGGATTAGTGAAATAGGGGGGAAAACAAAGAATATTGGCCTTTGCAAATGTAGAGTTAAAATTGTGAGGTTGTTAGAATAATGTTGTTTACTTTTCTATCAGTTATATTTTGCCTGCATTGACCAGAAAGTAGGGCCCTAACAAATGCCAATGTGCATTTTGTTTCTTTGAAATTTCAGGAATCAAAATCAAGAAAGCTGCATCCTTCCAAGGATGGTGTCACGAGAACCAATATAAAGTCCTGTAAAAAGCAGCACACATGTGGTACCAGTGCTCCCGTAAATCCATTGGAACAAAAATCCTGTGCAGTGTTGGAAGAAAAAGTTGCTGAAGTTGACCACGTGCCTATTTCTCTGAGGAAGAAAACCTCTAAAAACTGTATGAAAGAAGTGGAGATGCCTGCAGATGCTCTTCCTATGCAAAGCAAGGCTGAACCAAGCGAGAACATAGAACCATCTAAAGGCCATTCTTGGCTACAGAAGAGCTCATGGAAAGATCTTGTTGCAGAGGTGGGCAGTAGTTCATTCAGCATATCTCATGTTATTCCCGCCATCAATTTGGCAGCACAAAATTCACCAATTTCAAATGGTTCAGATCTTGACATGTCAGCTGCCCGAAAGAAGGGAAAGGTTCAGTTTAACAATGAATTGGGAGTTAAGCGAAGAAAATCCCTGGCAAAGCTTGCTGCATCTACTCATGTTGAAAAGACAGAAAATGATAATAAAGTTCAAGAGAGTCCAGGAGAAGCATCAGAAGCTGAGCCCGGGAAGAAAAGTTCAATCAATACTGGTACTCATGTAAATATGTTGGACCACAAATTCCCCACAGTGCAGGAAGGAAAAGCTGCCGACGATGAAAGAATGACTATTTCACCCAGGAAGAGAACCCCTCAAAACTTTGTGAAAGAAGTGGAGTTGCCTGAAGATAATCCTGTGCAACGGCAGACTGAACCAAGCAAAAACATGGAACCATCGAAAGGCCATACCTGGCTGCAGAAGAGTTCCTGGAAAGATCTCATTGGAGAGGTGGGCAATAGTTCATTCAACATTGCTCATGTTATTCCAGGCACTAATTCGACTGCACAAAGTTCACCAATGTCCAATGGCTCAGAGTTTGCCACATCAACTGTTCAAAAGAAGAGAAAAGTTCAGTATAACAATGAAGGTTCAACATATGTGGAAGTCCATAAAAAATTCCTGGCAATGCAGGTTGCACCTACTCGTGTTGACAAGACAGAAAACAGTGATAAGGTTCAAGAAAATCCAGAAGTGGCACAAGGAGAAGCCGGGAAGAAAAGTAATTTGGCTCCGAGGAGGATTGTACCCAAGATTCATGTTGGTGAGGTTTGCACATTCATGAGGAATGCTGAATCTGAGAAGGAGTGGACTAAAGCTAAAGCTGTTCTTAGTGGACACCTCAAGAAGAAAGGCAATGCTAATGGTGCTAACAAAAATGCAAAAGGCACACTAAGACACAAAGCATAAACAAGTCATTCACTGCAGATGCAGTTCAAGACAGCATGTTCATAGTCTCACAATTTGGTAGGCATTCTGATCTTCCATAAGATCAACAATTTCTCTATCAAATCCTCTGTTTGACTATTTTGTATTTTCGTCACTTGTATCATCATCTATCTCATTGAATACCCTACTCTCAAGTGGGATTTTGGTGTTTAAACTTCATGGATGGCATGTTGGATTATTATAGATTTATGTGAGATAGTGGGCATGTTGAAGCTGGGTGGAGAATTCTTGTGTCTTAATGGCCCTCTTCTAGAGTACAACTTTATTTGTTCTCGTCTTTGAATAAATGTTACTGGAAGGAGATGTTCCTTGGTAATCTGGATCCAGAAGCTTTGTTGAGTTTTGATCTTGTTCAGTGTTGGAAAACACTACTTGTTGGTCTATCTTTAGATGTAATAATTATTAGTAATTCTGCTTTGATCTTGCCTTTGAGTATGGACCACCACCTACCCCAAGTCATAAGGATCTGACTTGTGCTGCACTGTACTGTGTATGTTTGCTCAGGATGTATATTATTCAGTAGCAGGCACCATCAAAGGACAGTGTGCCTGCTGTGCTGCTTGGGCAATTATGCTCAGTAGGGATCCAATGAATGGAACAATAGGCAAGTGCAGCTGAGTTAGTATTTTTCTAGGCGAATCTGGACTCAATTTATGCATGAGTCTGTGGGCCTCGGACTGGAAAATGCGCAGAAGTCTTGCTCCATGGCAGTTTTTAACCGGTCACGTTCCCATTCTCTGGTATATATTCTCTACATCAGTTGCCCAAATGTCCATGGAGATTAGTGAGTCGCGGCCTTTTAGCCCTCTGCATTGTGTTCAGGTTTGCACTCTGTCCCTTTCATTCTTAAATTCGCTTTCATCTCTTTATGGGCCATTATGACGCTCTCTGCTTTTGTGATAGATATCATTGATATATTGAACTGATGCATGTTGATCTAGGAATTTAGTCATTTATATTAAGTGTCATGTATTGAGGCTCATTATTTAGTAATGAGCATGCATTTAGCTAGATTTTAATGAGCTGGGATCTCTCTGGTTTAAATCTTGAGTTTTCTAATGGATAATATGTTTCTGATTCTGCACTTGATATTTCTAATAAGTTCACGATTTGCAGATGAGTGTGGCAAATGATATATCAGGACATGAACTTGGTGATGAAAGCCCTGTGTCCTTAGCTAGAAAGGGAGGACTTCCTCCTGCCAACAAAGCTCACTCCAGTTCTCTGTCTGAATGTGAGCAAGGCTTCAGTATTGAATATCTACAGGCCAGACTAGTCAAGAGCGTAAAGATTGTAATGTTAACAACCAAACTTAATCTCCTGTTGCCTTGTGGCCCTGCTGCAATTGTAGTCAATTATCTGACAGCCTACCATGTGAGTTTGCACTGACTTCCGCCATTCCTTCGTACCACTGAATTTTTGGTGTATCATCCTGGAAACACTAAAACAGATACATTCATTTAGTGTTCATATTTTTCCTTTTATGAATTATGATATCTTTTTTTCTGGGATTTTCTTTAAATACGGAACAAATGGAACATAGGGATGTGTATTCTTGCTAAGCTTGCTGGGCATCATACCTCTAGCAGAGCGCTTGGGTTTTGCTACTGAGTAAGAAAATCCAAGTGTCGATCTTATTTCTTCTTTACTCAAGTGCCATGCGGAACATCTTTTACCATTCATTCCTCACTTTATGCAGGCAATTAGCATTCTTCACGGGACCTACAGGTAAATTTCACCTCCAGAAACACCAGCTATTGCAATTATTATACTCTCCATTCGTAAAAAGTCTTGTTTATTTGATGCTTATAGGGATTAGTATTTCTTTTAAAAAACCCATATGCTTCAAAATTATTTTTTCCTAGTTGAATTTTATTGAAAGGCTTTGGTAGTGGACTAGAAACACTGAGGCAGTTGTTACTTCCATGCAAAATGTTAGCCTGCTGACCCCCCCCCCCAACTCATGTTTGTTGCATTATATGGAAATACAATATTCTAATTTGCTATCTCAAGCTTTCACACATGCTGCAATAATTTCTTCATGCTACTTTCAAGGCAGATGGGATCTATCTCTTAGTTTAACCTGTTCAATTCATTATAGTGCTCGTGTCCATAGCAGAACCTTTGGTGTTTGTCACATCCGATTCGACTTCACTTCTCCTAGGAGTCTGGGGCGACAGTCACCTAGTCTAACCTTAGTTTAAGCATGCTGTACCAATTTTTTTCCATGATAACATCAGCAAACCCATGTTTACTCTCTACTTTGCCTCGAGTTTTTGTTCATTGACTAATTTTATGTGCAGCTGGGGGCCTTCTAAATGCTACATTCGGTAATGCAACAGAATTAATAATATCAATTTTTGCACTAAAAAGTGGAATGCTGCGTGTTGTTCAGCAGTCACTTCTAGGGTCCATATTGTCAAACATATTGCTAGTTCTTGGATGTGCATTCTTCTGCGGAGGAATAAGTTTTCATAAAGAGCAAGTTTTTAACAAGGTATGCTGCATCTTTATTGATTTTCTGCTTATATTCCGTGGCATGATGACCAGAGGACTTAACACTTTATGGATAGTCAGCTGCTACAATGAACTCTGGGTTGCTGCTGATAGCAGTTATGGGCCTCTTGTCTCCTGCTGTTCTCCACTACACCCATACTGAAGCACATTTCGGCGCTTCAGAGTTGGCCCTTTCAAGATTTACTAGTTCTGTTATGCTACTGGTTTATGCCTTCTACATTGTTTTCCAGTTGAAAAATCAGAAAGTCACAAGTGATCATGCTGATGAGGTTGGTTATAGCCACCTTCTACATGCTTCAATTATCATGATTATGTAATTTGTGGTGGATGCTTGAAGCTAATGCATTTATATGCGTACTGGATCTGGAACCCTTTAGCTTTTTATGGATTTTACTAGTCCAAACTATCCCATGTGTCTGCTACATGGTGGTCGTGGGGCAAGCATCTAGTCACTAGAAGTGAAGCCTGATAATCGATAGCTCTGGCTGATTTGCAGACTTGGCCGGTGGCGCATCATGACTTTTTTTTTTTTTTTTTTAACTCATGAGTTATTTTCTTGTTAAATTCTGTTCTACATATGTTAAATTAATAACTAATAGATTTCAAGTTGCTTCGTAAAGGTGTGGGTTTCTCATCAAACTTATCTTGATTATTCAAACCAGTGACACAGTTTAAAACCAGCATGTCCTATATCTAAATTTACATGGTACGTACATTTAAGCAATCATTTTTTGCAATTCTGGAAACCGAAGGAAAAACATAAGATGTTGTATCATTTTTCTTTGTGTTACTTGCACAAATTATTGAAGTAGTCACCTTTTATTTGTGATTGTTGTGCTTTAACTTAATGTGGTGAAAGTGATGTAATCAGGAAGAAAGTGCTGACAATGATGTTGCTGAGATTTCTAAGTGGGAGGCTATCATTTGGCTTGCAGTTATTGCTGCTTGGATTTCAGTCCTTTCTGAGTATCTAGTAAAAACTATAGAGGTAACACATCTTTTCCTTTGGTTTTTTTTTTTTTTAGTTGAAAATGCTTTCTCATTGGATTCTCATTTAGACCAGATAGTTGGTTCTGTTTTGATGATATTTGTACCCCCTTGATCAACCAATTGCTGTTTACTAGAAAAGTTTGCTAAGTAACATCTACGAAATGCACCTTTGGATGAGCCTGCTTTAACCTCTCAAATTGAGTTCCTACTTTTGTAGCAAATGCAATGTGTAATCTAGTTTAATGCTCTAACAGAGATGTCTTCATTTTACCCAAACAATAGTAATAATAGTAATAATAATAGCAAATACTGAGGATTCTTCTTACAATTTATAGTTCAAAATGACATAAAAAGATATTTTCTCTAAATGTCTTGCTTTTGCTGCCAAACCTTTTTGGTCTCACCACTGTCATCAGAATGTTTCATGAGCTTTTGTTCCAATGACATGTTTTTCGATTTTGTAGGGTGCTTCACTTGCATTGAAAATACCCATTGCTTTTATCAGTGTTGTTTTACTTCCGGTTGTTGGGAATGCTGCTGAGCATGCAAGTGCTATAACATTTGCCATGAAAGACAAACTTGTAAGGATGGTATAGTGCGTTCCCTTCCCTGGAATTTTATCTTAATCATCTAAATTGAACCATTTTATGAACTTGATCAGGATATTTCTGTTGGAGTTGCAATCGGGTCTTCTACTCAGATTGCGATGTTTGGGGTTGGTATACTTTCATTTATGTTTTTTTTATTAAATAATAATAATTTTTGTTGTCACAGTGGACAGAGGTATGTATTGCATGTGAAACTGCTTATCTGATGAATAATTTGCTCTTTACTCGGTCCTTTCATGTTCTTCCTGAATGATTACCTCATAGAGTGTGTTGCTTTGCCAGAATTGAGCTAAATTTTGACATTCAGTTTTTTACCCACCCGTAAACCAATCCTCCTACTGTTTGTCATTCTGCTGCACCCTGCAGATACCATTCTCTGTGGTGCTTGGATGGTTGATGGGAAGACCGATTGACCTAAATTTTCAACTTTTTGAGACAGCCATTCTCTTCATTACAGTGTTAGTGCTGGCTTTCATGCTTCAGGTGTGTCACATTGTCATTTTGGTTTGTGAATTTCACCTGGCAAATCAGTTGCATATTCTGTAAGAAGAGGCTAAAGTTCTAGATGTCAGATGTGGAATCTCAAAAAATATAGTCAATTGTTTGGCACTGCAGGATGGTTCTTCTAACTACTTTAAGGGGATGATGCTCGTCCTTTGCTATCTGATAGTAGCTGCCAGTTTTTATGTCCATGTCGATCCTAAACCTAATGGTGAGTTTAACTCAAACAGAGAACTGGCTTTTACAGTTCCAGTTGGCTGAATTTGTGAGGGAACTAGGGAAACACATTATGAGGTGTTATTTTGTGGACCAATATGAGAAACGGGAGATGTGGTTTTGCAGGAGATACAGCTCCCCTCCCCTCCCCTGTAGCCTAGGATTGACGGACAGACGGACGGACTGACTGACTGACTAGGCGGGAAGGACAACCAGCATCCATATATATATATATATATATATATATATATATGGGTTTTCATCTGACTGTTAGTGAAGTATAGCAAATAAAAGTTATTGTTGCTATTATTATTATTATAGCCATGTCGTTGGCATATTACTTTGCTCATTAGCTTGAGGAAATTTTGCAAGAGTACCATGTGAAGTGCTCCCCTGAGTTTCGGACCATCATCTGCAAAAGTACAAAGTAGCATGTGCTCGTGTCTAATTGTCATGTTCTCAAGGAATCAGCTTCAGGGATTGCTGTGATCAAGTAAAACGTGGGATCTGTTTCCTTGCGTTTTATTGGTTATAAATAAATAAACCAAAGTGAACACACTAGGTAAACAATTGGAAGGAAATATCCTTGTATGCTTGTAATTAAGCTTTCCTTATTTGTGTTATTTGCCTTTATTATTTCATCTTCCTTTTTCTATATTAAGTTATTAACTCTCTAAGGAACACATGCGACGGAGCATGACCAGACCATAAAGAAAAGATCAATCACAAGAAGCGCCAAATAACTAGGGAAGAGTTTACCCTGAACCCCACCAATCACCATATATAAGTATATATATTTCTCTTTGAAAAATTACCTTTGTTGTTCAATTGTTTCTTAGATTTCCGTGTCACGAAGCCCATCAGGCCCGTTGCCACCAAGTTGTTCTTTGCGTCCATGAAGCTAAGCTAACGTTGATCCGGTGACTCAGCGTTAGGGTGGCACCCAGGCTTTCCGCGTCATGTTAAAGTTATTGCTTTTCCCAATGCTTTAGTACAAGCACACTTTGGGAGTAGCATCAGCCAAGCGTCTACTCACCATACATAGATATGTGTCATATGAGCACTACACAGGTCAAGTCTCCATGTTATTTCTTTTGAATTGTAAATTTCATGTAAAGGGTGTATTGCACTAATGTTTTTCCTTTTTTTTTTTGTTTTTTTTTTTCTAAAATCATGATAAAAGAAAAAAAAAAAACACATACATGTCATCATCATGATAAACACAATCCCAAATAGTCCATTCAGTGCTGATTATTGCTAAATGGAGTAATATGAGATGCAATGCCTGAGCTCACGTCCCACTCAAGAAATCTTCTTCCATGCTTATCTTCATCATCTCTGTTTGGTTAATCAAAAACAAAGTTACAAGCTACTTGGCTTTTATCATGAAAAATATTCTATTCTTTTTTGAAAAAGCAAGTTCCGGGATACCGTTGTCCATACGCACGGACAGTGTAACCCTTTACTAGCTTAATTAGCTTTCTGACTCCTACTACCTCTCTCTATGTGGTTCGAAACTTTTTTTTTTTTTTTTTTAATCTATCTCTCGCCTATCGGCTCCCTCTTCCTCCTTCCCCCCTTTGTACCCAAGCTCCATATACCAACCTTCCTCTCTCTCTCTCTCTTTCAAGTTTTATCATTTATCATCACCACCTTCTTCATATATACACCTCCTCTCCTTTTTGTAGCTGTGCTTGCTTTTGTAGCGTGAGAATTCAAGAAAACCCAAGTCTTAAGTTCAACAATAGTATTGAAGAAGAAGAAGAAGAGGTTCATCAGTTGTGAGGCTATTTTATGGGGTGGTGCTTCTCTCCGGTCTTAGGGGTGCTTTGCTGGGTATTCCTCTTAGGCTGTGCTAATGGTATTGGGGCTAACTGGGGCACGCAAACGAGCCACCCGCTGCCACCTTCCCAAGTTGTTCAGATGCTCAGGGACAACGGTTTCCAGAAGGTGAAGCTCTTTGATGCTGAAGAGGCAACTTTGAATGCTCTGAAGAAGACTGGGATTCAAGTCATGGTGGGCATCCCTAATGACATGCTCTTCACTCTTGCTTCCAACTTCAAGGCTGCTGAGAAGTGGGTTTCAAAGAATATCTCGGGCTTCGTCAGTGATGGGGTGGATATCAGGTTTTCTGTTTCTCCTTCTTCTTCTTCTTCATGTTTCTTGTCTTTTTAAGCAAATTTTGACCTCTGGTTTGATTCCTGTTAAGTAGTAATTATGGTCATTTGCATTCTCTTCCTTTTCCAGGTATGTATGTGCACATCCCTTTTCTTTTTTTTCTTTCTTTCTTTTTTTCCACCATTTTTACTTGAATCTTATGAAAGGACATCCTTTTCGACCAGCGTTAGAATAGACAGACATTTCTGTGGAGCTTTGAGATCCTTCAAGTATTAACATTGAAAGATGTTACAAATCACCTTAATAAATGAGCTTTATTGTCTTTTTTTCTAAATCATCTAGGAGAGTTTCCAAATCAAGTAGCAATTTTGTTGGTCTTTTTATCATCTGGATTAGAGTTTGTTGAGAGAGAGTGGGGTTTTTGAGGTTAATTAGAAATGCATAAATGAGTTGTCTGCTTGATTAGCTCGTTTAAGCATCTTTTTACTAGCATTTTTAATTATTATGTTTTTCATGCATCTTTTCTGTCCTCTAACTATTTTGCATATTAATGAATCACACATCTTTGTCGGTCAACTATGACCCAACTTGAACATATATATTCATCAACGTCTGCGGTTGACTACCACTCTAGCCATGGAGAGGAGAGTATCTCTAGATTAGAAGTTAAAATATGGGGAGATTAGTCTGGCAACGGGTTCTTTCTATATATATATATATCTATAAGAGTTTATGATAGTGAATTACAGACTCTTTTTCGAGGGTGTGTGTGTGTGTTTGAAGCACTATAAACCAGTTGGAAAGGATGAAGTGTTGTCAGCTAAGAATGATGTGCTAGTGATGTAGTATATTTGCAATGTTGAAGACTCATAACAAGGAGCATAATTAATTCAGGCTTTCTCAAAATCACTACTTGGTAATGTGTTTCTAGAAATATATGCACACACACACACCTAATAGATTCATTCCTGACCTGAATATATTTTTCTCTCTCCACTTAAACTTAAGTGAATCTTGGATTGGCAAAACAATCATCAGGGCTTTCCCAAAATACACTGGTTTGGTCTTTTATCTCCTATCTATTTTTCTCATAACATTGCAATCATTGGTTTACTAGAATATTTGAATTGATCATTTGATGTGACAGTCATGATAACTTTGCATAGCTTTGTCCTGGAATAAAGTTGCACACTTAAATTCTGCAGAAAGACCTTTCAACTTGGGTGGTTGATAATTCCAACTGACTTAGTTATATTTACACTTGGATGGTCCTCCCGCCTGACTGAGATGATTTTGCTTTTATCGGCAGATATGTAGCAGTTGGAAATGAACCTTTCCTACAGACTTACAATGGGAGCTTTCTGCAAACCACTTTCCCTGCCCTCCAGAACATACAAGCAGCCCTCATCAAAGCCGGCCTGAGCAAGCAGGTCAAGGTCACTGTTCCCCTAAATGCAGATGTATATCAGTCACCAAGTGGCAAGCCATCGGATGGAGATTTCCGAGATGACATCCGTCAGCCAATGCTTTCTATTGTCAAGTTCCTTAGTGATAATGGGGCACCCTTCACCGTCAACATCTATCCCTTCATCAGCCTCTACTCAGATGCCAATTTTCCTGTGGATTATGCTTTCTTTGATGGATCTTCTTCAGGCGTGGTAGACGGAAATGCCGCATACGGCAATATGTTTGATGCGAACCATGATACCCTTATATGGGCCCTGCAGAAGAATGGCTTTGGGAATGTCCCTGTAATTGTTGGGGAGATTGGTTGGCCCACGGATGGAGACATGAATGCTAATCTTCAGTATGCTCAAAAATTCAATCAGGGTTTCATGAATCACATTTCCTCTGGGCGGGGAACTCCAATGAGACCAGGAGCTATTGATGCTTATCTTTTTAGTTTGATTGACGAGGATGAGAAGAGCATTCAGCCAGGAAACTTTGAGAGACATTGGGGTGTATTCTCCTATGATGGTTTGCCCAAGTATCAACTTAACCTCAAGACTACAAACACAGGTGCACTGGTGAGAGTGCGTAATGTGAAGTATCTCGATAAACAGTGGTGTGTGCTGAAGCCTTCGGTAAGCCTGAACAATCCAAAGGTGGCTGATAGCATCAGCTACGCTTGTGGGAATGCAGACTGCACCAGCCTTGGCTACAAGACATCATGTGGTGACATGGATTCACGGGGCAACATTTCGTATGCTTTCAATAGCTACTACCAGAAGAGTGATCAGGAAGATGTTGCCTGTGGATTTGACGGCCTTGCCACCATTACCGACATGGATCCCTCTACTGCATCTTGCAGGTTTAAGATCATGATTGATGTTGATTCTGGCACAACTTCTATTAGGCCGCTGCACCAATTCAGGGAACAGAGCCTTGGTTTTTTGCTTGTATTTTTCTGCATTACCTTGTTGTTTGACATGCCTCTCATTGTTTAGTACTTGTTCCATCTTGGTGTTCCAGCCATCATTTTATTGGGATTCAGCAGTAGTGATGTAGAAGACGTACGTACCTGATCAAATTGATTATAAGGGATTGGGATCCATTGCAATTCTTCTGAACATTAAAGGGTAACTGCTGCACACAACACATAAAAGAGCACGCAGAAGCAGATAGATAGATTATATATATATATATATATATAGATGCTCAATGGTTCAAGCATGGATTCCATGGTGATGATGGTAGGTGAAAGTATGTGCAAATGCAGATGAAAAATGAGTTGTTTCTTATGTTTGTTACATTGCCAGTTGCCACCCCACCTTTAGAAATAGGGAGATTATTTGTTTAGAATAAGTCCACTGTCCACCGCACAACGAAGAAGAGTTCGAGGCCGGCCATCCTCACTTTTAGGAACTGCTTCTTTTTCTTGTTTTATTCCACTTGCCACGATTGC
The DNA here is from genome assembly GCA_020875875.1 of Dioscorea alata. Lineage (NCBI taxonomy): Eukaryota > Viridiplantae > Streptophyta > Magnoliopsida > Dioscoreales > Dioscoreaceae > Dioscorea > Dioscorea alata. The sequence goes on from CM037013.1 coordinate 111,569, forward strand.
AAATGATTAACCAAAGGTAACAAGGTTCGAGTCCGTGGTTCGTCTATAAAATAAAAATAAATAAAATAAAATAATTAATTAATTAAAGCAATCTGATACTATAGTCTGAGTTATGAGTAATGCATGCAGTCTCCATTGAATTGAGGAAGCCATATCTGAACATACTCAAGGGATTCTGCTCTCTCTCTCTCCAAGATTTATTTGTGGGGCTGGGGATTAACTGTTCATTAATATATTCATGTTTTTCTTAACTGTTCTCTCCAAGATATATTCATGTTCATTAATATATTCACACAAAGACATAGTCACAAAGTATCGTGCTGGCGTGCAGCTTTCTATCAAGCATCCATTAAAGCGTGAGGAGTGACCATCACCACTATTAGTTTAGTCTATTATTATCAAAAGGTATTATTAATCTGGCTGTGCCACTTGTGTGGCCCGACATGGTTGGTTGGGTTGTGGGTCTTGTACTACAGTACTGGGTCGGTACTCATCTTGGGTTGGGCCGGATGTTTTGCTGCAATGCCATTGTGCCAAGCGCGTAACCTGGTTCCTGGCCCTGCCAGGTTTTTCACCTGTCTCTCTCCCACACATGCTAGTGTGTATGCGTCATTTATTTAGATATTCTTTTTAATAAACTAAGTGAAAAAAAATAACTAAAATCTTGAAATTATATTAGTGTATATATACACAAGTAAACATGAAACACCAGTTAAGTGAGTGGATATTTTTAATGTTAATTTTATTAAATAGTTTTTAAATAAGATACGTGAGAAAGATGAACCATATATATATATATATATCAAATTTAAATAACTATTACACGCACATATTAAAAAAAAGATTTTTTTGTCTTTCTTAAGATTTTACTAAATGTATAATTATTTTAATATATTAAAGAAAAAACCTCTCAAAAATTAGGTATTTATTATTTAAAAATTCTTTTTTAAAGTATTGGAGAAATTTAGAAGGTTTTTTAAGCTTTTGAAATAACAATTTAAAATTAAACCTAGCTGTTAGAATGACACTAGTACAGATGAATTTTTGTTGTGCTCCTAAAATGGCCAGCCACCAAGGGTAGGTAGGCTAATTCTAGCCGGGTTGGGCGGTGATTGGTTGGTGTAAGCCTAGACATAAACAGTATTAAGTCAAGTTTGACATTTTTATAACTATTATTATTAGAAAATATAAATAAGCAACAGCAAAATTTTTTTTTTTTAAGTACATATGATTTTCAACGGTGATAATTTATTCATTTATTTTAAATTATATTTTAATTTTATCAAGCTAAAATTAATTAGGAGACCAATGGCCTTTGGGTCAATTGGCACCAAGTCACTTACTTTGGGTCTTCGTCTCGGAAGTCATGCGTAACTTCCCGTTTCGAATCTTGCCTCATACAAGGTGAATGCACGGTTCGGTAGTGAGTGTGGCTCCCCCACATATACGTTCTTGACTACCCTTTGGATAGGATCGTAAATCATCTATTTGTCAAAAAAATAATAATAATAAATAAATAATTAGGAGGTGCTACTTTATTATTCAAAGAACTGAGGGCTTGAAATTGCTGCTAATCCGTGTTTTATTTAAAAAAAATTAAGAAGAAAGAATTGATTGCACATATGTATACGATGATGATGATGAGGTTGATTTCAAACAGGAAAATAATTCTGAAATGAATGGCGAGGCATGAAAAGGTGGGCTATAATATCACTATCGTGTCGGGCGTTGTCTTCTTTCGTGATTGAGCGATAAATATATATTTTTATTTTTTTGGTTGATAGCCCAAGCGAAGCCATGCCAATCTGCCAATCTATCGATGATGATAAATTGATAATAATGATGATGACCCTTGGTTGGGCCTGTGCCACAACTAGACAGGACCCAGACGTGTAGCACGGTCCGCGCTTCACATGTTACCGTATTACAAAGCCTGCCAGCTATGAGCTATCAATTAATTCCATGCTTTGCAATGGATCCTCCCTCCTCATCCACCGCTCCATCATTATTCTTGTTCTTATTGAATTGTCCATGCATTAATTTTCTTAAGTCAAAGAATTATTAGTGAAGCCTTCCATCTGTTTTTTTTTTTTAGTTTTCATATGAATTGAATTCGAATAGAGACAGACACCACTTCTTAGTTCTAAATTGGAGACATTGCACCATGCATATATTATTACTATACAATACAAATCAAACACAAACTCTCTTTATCTGTCTCTCTCTTTTTTTTGTATCTTTATCTTTGAGATATTGCAACACAAACTCTCCTCCTTTTGAATCATTGTGAGAGATATGACACAAGAGACAATATATACAATCACTGACCACCCCCAATTCCCAATTGATTGAGCAATAATAATTAATACATCCAGCCACCTTCTCACGGCCATCACATTTTTTTCAATTGCTTTAATTGGCTTCCTTTTCCTTCAAGTTTTATTTGCCGTGAAGAAATTCAATTTCTCGTTCATATTATCATAATATTTTGTACCTGCATATTTGTGCATTTTTCTTTGGTAGCAAATGGTTGGATTTTGTGCATATCCTTCCTTTCTTGTTGAGATGTTTTGAGACTGTGGACCAGATCAATAAACACGGCTTGCCACTCGGCGTGCTCATCCATATCCATCCATCCATCCATCCATCCATCCATCAAAAGTCTCATGTACGGGTCCAACAGCTGTTGGTTTTTTGTTTTGTTTTTTTTTTTTTTTTTTGGGTCAGAGCGCTAACAATGACATCTCTCTATGCAGGCAGCATGCTCCATCCCAAAACTAAAGTCATCTTGAATAATTAAGATATATATATATCAAAGTAAAATTTAACTTGCAGATCACATCATATTCACTTATTAAACTTATTTATTACCATAAAAAGGTAAATAAAAAGATTATTTTACAGATAATGGTGTAGTACTTGGAAAAGAATTATTCTTTTTAATCTTAATAAATAAATAAGCCATATAATTTAAACTTTTGATTTTTAAATTTTGGAGTAGGATCAAATGTTAAGGTTTTTTTATTTTCGTGTGGTTTGAGAAATAAATTTTCTATAATTATATAGTTTGAAAATATTCATTTGGATTTATAAATTTAAAATATATATATATATATATATATTTTATAAAGATGACAAGCACCATCAAAGGACATAAATATTGATAAACTCGTACATGGTAAGATTTGGATGAGTTTTTTTTTTTTTTTTTTTTTTTTTATTGTTGTTATATAGTTGAAGGAGGACTTTCACAAAATTAAAAATCTTAAAAAACACGTGTGAGAGTGAGTTACATACATGTGACCAGCAGTTTAGATATACAGAGCAGTAAGTAAGCCGTTCATTTATAAAAAATAAAAATAAATAAATAAATCAAGCTTAGGTAGTAGGTATATAGTCTGTATAAATAGAGCAACGAGAAAACCCAGACCAGACCCAGACCGAGCTATATCGCTCTTTTTCTTCTCTTTCTCTAACTTGTGCTTCATCAAGTTGGGGTCACCCACCGAGCTCTTCCGTTCGTTCACCTTGCAACTCCAACTCCAACTCCAACTCCAACTCCAACTCCAACTCCAATTCCAATTCCCTCCTCAGCGATCCTTTTCCGTTCACTTGAAGAGGTTATGGAGGAGCTTCGCAGTACTCTACGCCATCACGCCATCTATGGTTTGTTTTCTTTTCTTCTTTTACTTTCTAATTTCTTTCATCTTCAGTCGGCGTTTTTTTTCTTCTTGCCTGTGATTCCAACTAGTGTCGTTGTGATCGAGACCCGTTTCTTGAATTAGGGTATTCTTGCTTCAGTGCTTGTGGTGAAAATTAAATATAAATATAAGCGGAGTGGATTTTTATCAATGTTTTTTTTTTTTTTTTTTTTTTTTTTTGTGTGTGTGTGGAATTAGGGTAAACGCGTCTTTGTGCTTCTGGCAGTGAAATACAATACAAGCGGGTTTGTCCTTGTTTTCTCGTCTTTTTCTTGTTTGTGATTTCCAGAATGTCATTATTTATAATCGAGACCCATTTCTTGAATTAGTTAGTGTAAAGACCTCTGCTTGTTTCTTGTGGTAAAACACAAGTGCGTTTTACCCTCCTTTTCTCATCCCCTTTCTTGTTTGTGATTTTAAGAATGTCATTCTGGTACAACTGAGACTCATATCTTGGATTAGGGTAAACCTAAACTCATCTGTGTTTCTCGTGGTGAAATATTGGAGACGGTTATCCTGAAAAATATAATTTTCTAAATAAAAGATTTATCACTGGAGGCCCTTGTTTAGATTTTTGTTTCAAAAGATTTATAGTGATTGTTTCAACCCATGACAGTGAAAGATAAGTCACGTTTTTTAATTAAAAAATAAAAGAAATCATATAGAAATCTGAGACCTAGAGTTTGGGGTGTGGTTGTTCAATGGCTCTGTTTAATTTTGAAATTTAGACAATCCACTGTTATTATATTATTTTGATAAAATTAAAAATAATTTGCGAAGTGCCTTGGGTTTTGGATCATGAAAAAGGTCAAGAAGAACTCTAATGTACATTGAAATAAATCACAGAAATGGTTTATCTTATTGTACTAAAATTTTCTGTTTTTGATTAGAACAAAAAAAAAATTGTTATTCATGTGATCTCTTTTTGGTTTTGCTCTGACACTTATGGTTCTTGATTAGAAAAGGGTCTAAAGATTGAGTTTTAGCAGTCATGAAATAATGGAAATGTGTGTTGTGTGTAATGGGAGAGATGACAAAAGGTTGGGAATAGGGCTGTAAACGAGCCGAGTCAAGCTGAGCTTTGCTTTGTTCAAGCTTGGTTCATTACTATTTTAATCGAGCTTGAGCCGAGCTCGAGTCGAGCTTTCTTCGAGCTTCATTTGTCAGGCTTAAGTTTGGCTCGTTACTATTTTAACTGAGCTTATTTCGAACTTCTTGCTCAAGCTCAACTTGTTAAGAAAATTCGAAGCTTAGACTTGGTTCGTTAGCTTGATTAAGGCTCAAATTTTTTTCTTTTCTATTTTTTATTTAGTAAAATATCATTTAAAGCTTATTTAATTAATCTTTATCAAGTGCGACTCAACTCGATTTGAGTTTGAGGATCATTTAGTAAAAAAATCATTTAAGTTTGTTTATGGAATCATTAAGGCTTGAGTTCAAGCTTGTTAAAATCTTCATTAAATAAGTTAACAAATAATTACAATAATAACAAAATAAACATAAATAAACATTGTGATGTAACTATCTATAATTTTTTTTTTGGTAATATTATTAACGATTCGGTAAATAAGCTTGTTCATGACATTATAAATGATTATCTTAATGATTTTTGCAAATAAAATTGTAAATGATACTATAAATGAGTCTCTTAACGATTCCTATAAATGAGCTTTTAATTATACAATAAATGAGCTATTCACGAGCCTTAATGAGCAAAGCTTGGTGGTGTTCAAGCTTGGTTTGTTTATCTTACAAGGTCAACAATTAGGCTTGTGAATCGCTCATTTAGCTTAATGAACTATCTGAGCCAAGCTTTTAACAAACCGAGCCTTCGAACTTTTAATGAACGCATTGGTTCATTTACAACCCTATATGTGACCAATAATAATAATAATGACAACAACGACGTAGTCACATATACACTTTAATATACATGTATATATATTAATGTAATATATATATAAACGAGCTCACAACCGAGCTTATAAATGAGTTTGTTCATGAGCTCGTGTTGTGAGCTTATAAATGAGTTTGTTCATAAGGTCATTCACGAGCTGTGTTCGCGAGTCAAAACGAGCCAAGCTTTCAGCTGCTCAAGATTGGCTCGTTTATTAATCGAGCTTGAAAATGAAGCTCAAGCTTGGCTCGGTTTACAATATGAGCTGAACACAAACGAGCCCTTATTGAGCCGAACACCGAGCCGCTCACGAATGGCTCAGCTCAAATACACCCCTAGTTGGGAAGGTTGTCTTGTTATTATAAATCGGGTAGTTGGATGCTTTGAAATTGGGATTTAAGTGTAGTGTTCGAGAGCTCAAATGCATGAGGTAAGGAACATTTGTGCTGTTGAACAACCAACCACTATTAGAGCCTCAAAATCTTGGATTTGTTTTTTATCTGGAGACACTTTCTTGGTTTTTATTTTCTTATGTTGTTTTTTTCCCATTTTGTGACCAATCTTTTATTGGTAGAATACCCAAATTAGTCCTTGTACTCTTTTCACTATGCCCTATTAGTCCTCCTACATCAATTCAAGCCCTTTTAATTCCTCTACTCTTTGAATGAATGCAATTAAAGCCCCCAAGGCTGTACTAATCATGAAAATAATTAATTTCTTACACAATTCATCCATAATAATCATTGTAATGTACACAATTCAGAAAAATAATACAGATTCTTTATCTTTTGTATGAACTATAGAATGTATGAGAAATAAAAGTTATCAATTGGCATGTTCAAAGAATAGATGGGGGACTTGATTGCATTCATTCAAAGAGTAGAAGGATTAAAAAGGCTTAAATTGAAATAGGAGAACTAAAAGGGCATAGTAAAAAGAGTATAGGGACTAACCTAAGTATTGCACCTCTTTTATTCTCTTGTCGTATACTTTTTTATTGATTTATTTTCTTTTTATTGGATCTTTGTGCAAAGCCCACATCTATTTGTAATTTTCAGGGAAGGAGCTTGTGATTTTCTGCATAATCTATGGAGTGGATAGTGGTTTGTGAGATGGTTCTTCATTGATGTCCATGGATTGGAATTTGAAGAGTCCCACTCAGTGGGACTGGGAAAATCTTGGACTGAATTTTGGTGATAAGGAGGGCGAGAACCCTAGAGGTGAACAAGAATCACAGTGGAAGATTGAAGGAGATGGAGCGATTACTAATGGGTCTGTATATTTGTCGGGGATTGGTGCTTATTCTGGCTCTGCATATGGTAGTGGATGTTCACCAACAGGCTCCATCTCTGCCTCTATCGACTCTTCATCAATGCCACAGACCAAAATAGCCGAGATTGATTATCAGGCAGTTGATTGGTCTTTCCAAAAGCCTAGCATGACCAAAGAACTTACCAGGGCCAGAGCTGTTAACACATCTCCTTGTGTGGTATCCACAGCTTGCCAAGGTGAGCAGCTGATTGGGCTGAAGCTTGGCAAGAGGACCTACTTTGAAGATGTTTGTACTGGAAGTAACAATGGCAGTTCTTCCTCTTCTTCATCGTCTTCATCATTGTCGTCATCATCCTTGACGTCGGTGATTCCAGCTGTGACTTTGAGTAAGAAGTCAAAGGTGTCTTTGCATAGCACACAGACTTTTTACTGCCAGGTTGAAGGTTGTTGCTTTGATCTCAGGACAGCTAAAGAATATCATCGAAAACACAGGGTTTGTGAAAGCCATTCCAAATGCCCCAAGGTCATTGTTGCTGGTCAGGAGCGTCGGTTTTGCCAGCAGTGTAGCAGGTGAATTCCTTGTAATTTCTTTCTAAATGAAGGTTTATAACATGATGTTTTCTGTGCTTAAAGTGTCTGGCTGGTGCAGAAAATTCATATGGTAATTTTTTTAATTGTGAAGCAGCTACTTGGATTTTGTTGCTCATAACACTCATGTAGTCTTATTCAATTTATGATTGTTTTTTATTACTTAAAACTTATGTATTTTTGAAATTTGATATCGCTTATAAGATTGCCTCTTTATCGTGCATCAGGTTCCATGAATTGTCTGAGTTTGACCTGAAAAAACGAAGCTGTCGTAGGCGCCTATCTGATCATAATGCTCGCCGTCGCAAGCCACCACCAGATTTGATTTCATTCAATTCTGGGAGGTTCTCTCCTTCATTTTTTGGTAATTAATTTAGTTTTCTTGTTGTTTTGATATCATCAACCCGCTTACCATTATTTCTGTTGAGAAAATAATTCTCTCATTCTTCTTATTGCACCATGTTCTCTTTTGTATCTCTTTTGTACTGTAGACTGCATAACTTGGTGCTTAGGTAGTCCAAACAGTGACCATCAATCTTCTTCTAAGAGTTCCATTACTTTGTTTGACTACTAATACCAGCTTTTGCTACATGTGTAGAAACTTGAATTTTCAAACATGATTTCGGACTAGTCCTAAAAAATCCTTTATTCTGTAATGCAATACTGCCATTCCATGCCTGATTTGAGACGGTTGCTCTTGGATATATTTGAAGAATTGGATTAAAGAAAATGATGCACTAAAAGCCGGCAATCATTTATTTATCTAGTATATTTTCTTAAAACATGATGAATCAGTCACAGGGATAGACATTTTGGATTAAGAAATGAAAATAAATGTGATACCATAATTTGCATATTGAAGTACAAGCATATGGCCTTTGGAGGATGGCAACCCTTCCCCAACCAACAAATTGGGATAAGTTCTATCCAACTATTATGTAAAAATTGGGTTACTTTAATAAATATATTTTAATAATTAATGTTTAAAAAATTATTAATATTAATGAAAATTATAACTGTCTAGAAAAGTATTTTTAATCTTAAAATATTTAATTTTTATTTGTATTAACTAAGTCAAATATTGGTTAGAAAATACTTGGTTAACACCACACCAAACACCGACTTAAGGTTTCACCCGTGTTGAGTTATGAGTGCAAACTCAAAATACTTTTGGGTAGTGTTTAATTAGGGATAGTGTTTAATTAGGGAACATGGGATGGATCAAACCCCTTAATCTGAAAACATGAGCCTTGTGCCTTTATTGCAAAAGTTTACATAGTATTCCAAGTTGTGGGGATTGGACTAGTCTATCTTAATCAAGATTAAACTAATTCTGGTATTAGTTGCTCTTCTACAATATTGTGTGTAGCATTTATATCAATATGGGTTATTTATAATTGTTATCAACAACCCATGAATATAGGTATTTATTTTTTTGGAACAAATGTTGTGGTATTAGCATGAGCTTGCGATCCCTGTTAAATATCGAAAATTTATATTACAGGCAATGTTTGTGCCCAAGAGAATTGGCAATGCCCTCCCATTGAGAGTTTATGAAAATCAAAATAACTTCGTGTTTCACACTATATTATAGCAGTCTAAGTTTAAGGTCATCCATCTCATCTCATGCTAGTTCAAAATGAGTCTAAGGGGCCGTTTGGTTCGCGGTAATGTAGAAAGATTACCACGTGTTACGTGGTAATCTGAAAATATTACCACGTTTGGTATTGCACCGGTGGTAATCTGGATGGTAATATCATATTACCAACATGAGAACATTACCAAGAAAATTGGTAATCCTATTACCACCAAATTTGGTGTCTATCTTACATTACCAAGCATGTAGTAATCTCATAACTTGGTAATGAACTATTTTCAGTAATAAGAGTTCCCAACCAAACATAGTTATGTCATCCATATTACCATGGCAATCTCGATACGTGGTAATATGTCATTACCATGAACCAAACGGCCCCTAAGTTTATGGGGTATTTATAATTGTTAGCCAACTAGCATCAACTAGCATCAACCAGAGCAATTTGCTTCTGTCAGTAGTATTCTGCAGCACCATTCCTTCCATTGAGAGATACATCTGACTTATAATTGACAATTTTTGGTCAAAAAGGAGAGTGTATGTTGTCCATAATACTGTAAAAAAGAAATAAATGCATTACAAACAAAATCATTGCCAAATATGGTGGTGCTAGGTATCAAGAAATTATTCAGGCCAAGTGGATGCTTTCCAGCAAAAGTCAACATGACGTAGACTTCATGCCTAACAGAGAGATTAGATTTGCCTTGATTCCATCTATCTAGGTAAAAATCAGAAGTAGATATTAATGTAGTCATACCAAACGTCTGTGCGCACCCAATATATATTTATATGCCAGCCATGCTTGAGGCATCATTGGGTCTGTCATAGCTTGTCAAGTGCTAACATTTTATATTTTCTTCTTCTTTCATTGGGAAATTATTGTAAATTTTGGTGCTAAATTAGTCATTCATAAGATAGCTTAGTTGTTGAGCAGTTACTAATGTCATTTTCTCCTTGCATTTTCAATTTCTTTAGATGATCGATGCCACATGAATCCAATTTGGAACAAAGCTTGTCCCACAATGAATTCAACTTGGGATGCATCATTGGACTTCAAGCTTATGCCTACAAGAGTGTCTTGGATTAAGTCTGCGAAAACTGGAACCTTTAATGAAGATCTGCAATGTCTGAGCTTTAAGCTTTCAAATACTTGCCCCTCCCTCCGTAATGACTTAGACAGACTCTTGCCATTTAAGGGTGCCACTGCTGAAGCCCTTATTCAAGGTATGCATTGATACACTTATTTTCATGTGGGGAATTAAGTTCAGCTTGTTTTTCTTAACCTAAATTATAGACCTTGATGATATTTCAAGAAAGTTTTGTAGTCCTTTCTGGATTTTTGGTTGGTACATTTGCTAACCTAGGAATGGTAGTATAGAGAAATTTTTGCATTTGTGTTTTCATTCTTTGTGAAAAGAGGCAAAATTTGTGTTGCTTACAATGATCAGAGCGGAAAACCTTTATGTGCTGGACCCCTTTCACGTCAAAAGTGGTGAAGCACGATACGGATTTGCTTTAATAAAAATTAACAAGAAACAAAGAGGAATTTGCAGTTAGAGTGGAGAGCTAACGCCTAGTTTATTGGTAATAACTCTTGTTGTTTATCTTCTGAACTGATATGTTAGGACCATAGCTAGAAGACATATGTCTGCTTCCTTTATGACAAAGACATTGAATCAAACTTGTGAAAGTATTTAATTGAAATTAATATTTGAAAACTTAGGTATAGGTACTCCAGTTAAGTGTCCCGAGTTCTAGTGAATCCAAAGAATTTCAAACTTAGAAAAGTGGGCAAACCAAGATCTAAAGCATAACTATTAAGAAGAATCTAGGAATTTCTGTTGTTTTGCACATTCAGTAGGAGCGATCAATATATATGGTCATTCTGTCATTCATAATTTCATCATTTCTAGGAAATGAACCAAGACCTGCAGCACCTGCTAGGATAGTTTGCTACCATGCTCCTCACCACTGACAAAATATCACCACCCTTGGTTTCCCAAAAGTGCAAGTTGAATTAAGGTTCATATGGTTCAATATATACTCTTCTGCCATAGGAAAGAAGTTAAAAATACATTATATCATAGACTCCTTCTATTTATCATTTGATTTTCCTTTGCAAAAAGTGTCAGGGAAACATTATTTTTTATGCTGTTGTTTGTTGAAGATGCGTGACTACTTTTCATGTTGAAAGAGTGATTACATATAAAAATGTGTTCTCCTTCTGTCTCGCATTATTTTAGTTTACTTTATTTTGGAGGAGAAGTGAGAACATATGTATGTTAAATGACCTTGGAGATACTTCAAAATATTCCCAGCAGACACATGTCATTAAGGAAATATATATATATATAACACAAATATCCCAGCAGACAAATGGGCTTTCTTAATTCGTATTAGAGCTTTAGAAATAAAGATACTTGATTGCTTTTAGTTGATGGTTAATTGAGGTTGAAGTTCTATAAATATCCTTCATCACTAGTTTATTTGAAAATGGGGATAAATGCATTTTGTAACCTTATTTGATAGTTAGATCATGCAGCATTGACGGGTGAAGGTATATTTCAGATAGGTCGACTAAATTTGAAACAAGATAGAACATTTGTGCAGTGGTCTTTTCACCATATCAGATGAAAGGAGCTTTGATCTAATGGAGATGATATTTGTGTATGCTGTTTGTTTTCCAGGTCCAGGAGCATCAGATGTTTCTCCTAACTTAGATGGAGCACTGGATCTCCAGCGTGCTCTCTCTCTTCTGTCAAATGATCCTCATAGCTCATCCTCATCTGAAATTCGTTCAAATTCACTTGATGCCACTGCCCAGCCGGCAATTCATCAACTATACCAAGATGGGGAAGAAGCTTTAATTCAACAAGCAAAAATGCGGTTACCATTCAACAGGCATGTTAATGGTGGTCAGTATGATCAGTTGCTTAGAGCATCATCATCATCATCCTCATATGCTGAGGCTGAGACTGCTTTATATGATTCCAGTCAGATACGCTGATCCATCAGCAGGTAATGCATAGCTTGCTGTTTGCTTTTGCTATAATTATCATCTCATCTCATCTCATGGTAATCTCACCGAACTGAGAGAAGATGCCCAATGATTTCTTAGTCTTAGGTGGGTACCGCTCACCGCTGTCCGCTGTGACTGGCTTGTGGAGCCCAGGAAGAAGGTCGTTGTGTGCTTGCTTCCAGTAAAATTGTTTATTATATATTCAAGCCGATCAGACTTGTATTTCTATTCGTGCATGCATTGTGAACGCTTCGAACACAACGTTAATAAAATAAAGTAATAAATGAGAAGAATGTTGCTGTGGTGTGGACTAGAGCATGCATGCGTGTATTATCATGAAGTGGTTGTGCAGCAGGGCAGGGAATAGGGATAGGGGGCGTTGCAGAGATGAGGGGATTAGAGGGCCTTGTCAAAAATAAAGAATAATAACAAAAAAAAAAAAAAAATTGTTCGTTTATTCTGGGATTTGTTCATGTCATGTGGACTTTTTGTCCAAATCAAAACAAGTGATAAGGAAAAATGAATATTAAAGATATATGCTAGAATCTCCTATAATTCAAGTGTTTTTATTTATTTATTTTTTTCTATTGCTAGAATTTCTATATATATATTGTTTTTTCTTTTCAGTTTTTCTACTTATTATATAATTTCTTTCAAATCATATAATTCCTATTATGATTTGCAATTCTTCTCAATAAACTGAACTCATTATATATATAAGAAAAAAAAAACTCTATAAATAAGTTTACGAAAATAAAGCAGGCAAGGCCGCAAGGTTGCCCGCAAATGTAAATTTATTATCAATAATATGATTGTTAGTTTGAACCTATATTATCAAAATAGAAGATAAATAACATTAATTAAATCCACATTATTAATCAAAGATTCAAGATAAAATTTGTTATAGTTTTAAGATAATTTCCCTTTTTCAAAAATAAAATCATTTTAAATTGCAACATCCGGATAATAACAGAGGAAAAAGGAAAAAAAACTATTTATATGTAACCAAAATTTACATTAAAAATGGTTTTTCAATAATTTTCTGTGGTTGATAAACAAATATTTAAAAGCAAGGTATGACAATAAAAAGATTAAATTTTTTTTTTGAAAAATATAAAATATATAAATTTTTCAGATGAGAAATTGGAAGTGATTTATACGTTAAAAGAGATAAATCTTTTCCTTTTCCTTTTCTTTTTTAAATTAAAAATTAAAAATTAAAAATAATAAAAAAAGGTCTTTTAATTCTATATATGACGGATTTGGGTAAAAAATGTGAGGGAAATCAAAAGCTCCCCAAAGCTCCCCAACTCCAAAAGGTTTGGAAGCGCAAGAGTCTCACCTCACCGGTTCCGGTTCCTTTCTATCTCATTCTCAGTTTCTCACCCATCCTTCGTTTGCTCGTTCGATCTTTTCATGTTCCAAACCTGACCAGAATCCTCTGATTAATATATTTTATTTTGTGTTTTGTTAATTTTTGTGGCAGAGAATCAGGAGATAGACATCATAGAATGTCGTTGGGAGGCGTAGCACGCAGCCGTCTTGCGGAAGAACGGAAAGCATGGCGCAAGGATCATCCCCATGTAAGTGTGCCACTGCCTCCTCTACTCCTTCATTTTCCATTTTTTACAAGGTTTATGTTTTTTTTTTACTTTTAATTAATAATATGAATGAATGAATGAATGAATGAATGAATGATATACTCTACAATCTACATTTTTTACATTGTGTCTTCTTTATTAATGACAGGGCTTTGTTGCAAGGCCAGCAACATCTCCAGATGGTACTGTTAATTTAATGGTCTGGAATTGCTGTATCCCTGGTAGACAAGGGGTAATAAAAGCCTAATTTATTACTCTTCTTCTTCTTCTCCTTCTTTTTGTGTTTCATTTAATTATATGATTAATATGAACTCCCTCCCATCTCTTATCATTTTAAGTTTGTATAAACTACTACTACTTCAATTCAATCTCATATTTTCACCACCCATTCATCAATAATCCTTCGTTAGTATAAAGGATCATGATCTTTTACTACTACTACATCTCCAATCTAATATAATCTAATCTATTTAGCATAAAAATGAAGTAATGAATGCTAGAAAGAAAGAAAGAAAGAAAGAAAGAAAGAAATAAAACAAGAACGGAACCTGTGAAAACTAATTAGAAGAATGTGGCAATGTGGGCTATGTGTTTGCAGACAGACTGGGAAGGTGGTAGCTTCCCCATCGTTTTGACTTTTTCAGAGGACTACCCAAGTCGAGCTCCGATATGCAAATTTCCAAAGGATTTCTTCCACCCCAATGTCTTCGACTCTGGAATGGTGTGCCTGTCAATTCTTAGTCAAGACAATGTATGTACATCTATCTCTGCAACAGTGCAACACAACACAACACAAACAAACAGAATCTTAATCTACTACATTTATAATTATTATTATTTTTTTTTTTAAATTGTGGTACTATTTTACAGGGATGGCACCCAAGCATTACTGTAAGGCAGATTCTCATGGGTGTACAAGATTTGCTTGATCATCCCAACCTTGCTGACCCCGCCCAGGGTGCTGCTCACAGACTCTTTATCCATGTACATATTTGGGCCCTTTCACAATCTCTGTTTAAGCAGCAATTTTAGATGTCGTGCTATATATATATATATACATCCTTTGCAACTAATTAATTCACCTGTAACTTACATGCGCAGAACCCAATTGAGTACAAGCAACGAATTCTCAACCAAGCTCAGCTATACAAATCTGCCATTTAGCATCACTCTTGACCATCCATCATCCCCCTGCTACCTTTTACTCAGATCACAAATATTGTTAGTAATGTGGATTATTCTCGTTTTTTCCTTTTCCTGCATGGTTGCCACTTGCCTCTGTGGGCAAGGGCAAACTATTACTCTTTTATGATATCATTATTACTACTGAAAATGGAAATGGTTGGTCCATGAATGAACGAACCTGCAAGTTATCAGTAAGTATTTGCATAATTAACTTAAGCTGTAGATTATTATACCATGTCTCTCCTCAGCTATCAGGGGATTAAATAAATAAATAAAAAAAAAAGGGCCTGATACTGCAATACATAATAGAAAAGAAAAGCTGGAAAGTCGGCCTTCAAAATATAACCTGTGTGTCTTACGCATTGCCCTCACCAAATGTTTGCTTGCTTGCTTGCTTTTAGAGGATACAGCAACATCAGCAAAAACAGGGCACATGCATACCACCCATCAATGAAGAACCTGTGAAAACCAAGCCTGTCATCAAGAGGAAGTCTGCAAGTAAATCAAAAACAAGGAAAAACCACAAAACCCTGCAAAGAGATGGATGCTTTCCATGTTTCTATAGAAAAATATAAGGCTGAATTGATATTCTCAGGTCCATAAAAAGAAAAATCAAATCAAACAGATTGGTACAAGTTCAGGGCAAAACCAACTGAAACTACCCACATACACAACAATCTCCACTTCAGCAGCAGCCCAAGACGGTAAAATACATGAAGCTCCACAGCCTAACTACATTTCTTTGCTTTCTTTCTTTCTAAACTTTACCCTTCTATAATCAGTCCATGGTCATGGGTTGAGAAATGCAGCACCGGAACCGTGCCTTGCGAACTGTAGTCATGATCTCCATCTCTGCATGCTCAAGCATCCTGACAACCTCAGTGAAGGGAGGGCGAACATTGGGATTCGCATCCCAGCAGCGAGTCATGATCTCACTGAGCACAGGGAGGCAATCGCTCGGTATGACTGGCCGAACCCCTTTATTGACCACAGCAAAGGCTGCCTGAACAGCTGTCATGTTCTGGAACGGAAGCATACCTGTGATAAGCTCCCACAGAACAATGCCAAAACTGTAAACATCAACCTTCTGATTATAGGGTCTGTGCTGGATCATCTCTCTGCAAACAAAATGGTGTGATCAAAACACAAAATAAGCAAGAATAGAACCAGAATATAAAGCTGTCATAATACACTAGAGTACCAAATATAAGATGACTAAAAGAAAGAAAGTCATAAGATAGCTGAGTTTCCCTGCCAAATTTATAATCAACTACAATTAATCTAAATATTCACATGCTTGCCAAGCAAGAGAGTTGCTACTTCTGATTATCATAGAAGACATTATCAATATTTAGCTATCAAATTCATAATCAGCACGCCCACTCTTCTGTTCTCAGTTGGCAGGTTTGAAAACATTTTGCCAGAAGGGACTAAGCTAATTATATAAGATTGTGACTGATGAGCATTAGCTGAAAAAAACAAGTCTCTTTCATTAAAAACAAACGAGAAACAATATGAACACAACATGCAAAGCTATTTATGGCGAGCCTCCAAGAATCTGCCATTGACAATGAACGACAAACAAGATAACGTATAACTGTCACTGGCCACTCTACTAAATTAGAGGTGGGATTTGTTAGAATAGATGTGAAGTCAACCACGGTCAGAAGTTTGGTCAAAAAGGAGTTTTCCACAATTTTTAGACAAATTCAAGGTCCAATGTCATTTGATGTCACTTAAAAGTTGATTGGATCTGTCCAAAATGATCAGGCGTCATTTGGAGACTAACCAAAGACAGCTACATTGTTTTGAAGTCTCACTATTGCCATGAGGGAACTTATAGCCCATGAATGTTGTATCAACTAGTATTCAACATTATTTGACCAACCAGTCAAGTTGGACTCAGTAGCCAAATTACAGATTTCTATTGAAGATTTGGTCAACTGGTCAATTTTGTGTAACAGAGGTCAAGTAAAGCTAAGGTCAACAAAACAACCAACATAATCACAAACTTCAAGCCTGAGCTACCCGTCTACTAGTTATTAAGCCTCTAGACCCTTTAGTCTTACATTAAACCAACTACAAATCAGTCACACCTGATACCAAAGAATACCAAAAAATTAAATATGAAAAAAACAGTTTTGATTCAACGAAGTTCTAAATGAGAATGAAAGGAAATAAGGGTTGATGAAATCAGCATTCAGTAGTTTCATAAAATGGTAAATGTTTATAACTAATGAATGCCAGTAGACTCGACTGCTTAGATCCATTAATAGCCTCACAATACAACATTGATATAATGGGTAAACTCCCAAGAAATTTAACAATAGAATTCAAACCAGGGTCCAGTGATCAAAGATATAATTGAGGTTTTCACCATTTAGATCGAAGTTTTAGTTGCTGACACTAGGCTAAGGTCCACAATTAACATGACTAAATTTCAGATTTATAGCTTAAAATGGAAGGAACCAGAGGCAAGTGGGGGCAGGAAACTGGTATATAAGAGGTCAATCACTTGAGTTTAACAATTTCCTAGTTGTACTAGTTGTTGTCATCTATGCATCAATTATTCATCCAACTTATGCTTTTTATTCCCCAAAAGTATCTGCATTGATGTTCTAGGTGACCAATGATGAAGTACTGTTTGATCAAGATAAGCCATGAATCATGTGTTACCTTTCACACTTTATATTAACTTGCAATTTTTAGTTATGTGTTACAGGGGAGTGGAGCAAAGTTACAATCTTGGATTAGGAGAATCAAGTGAATATCAACTACCAACTTTAGAAAGAGAAAAACAATATTTAGTTTTAAGACTTCAAAGGAAAATTAACATCAGTCAAAGTCCCCTTTGAAGCTAATTAAGACCTTGGAAATTTAGCAAGTCCTTGATAAGTTTATATGTGGCTAAATTACAAGTGTGAAGTGTCTATTGAAACTGCTCGATGATCAACTCAGAGTTCGATCCAAGCACAATTTAGCTGATGTGGAGAAACCAAACATCAATCAGAGATGAATTTCTACATCAAAACATTTAATATAATAATATGCAGATTTTTTGCAAAAATAAAGTGTAAATAATCCTAGAATCCACACTTGTAAATTAGAAACACTTAAAAAGTATGACATTTTCATTCCATCAGTAGGTTGGATATAAGCATAGTACATCATTGTGGATACGACAAAAAAGATCCCATGCTCAAAATTGCAGGAAAAAAGAGGACAATGTAACATTCCTACCTTTGAACATTAACCAAATGACATAATACAATGGAATTTGAGATAAGATCAACTGTCCCCAGCAATATATGTAGCATATCGCATTCATTCAATATGCACGACATGACAAAACATAAAAGTAAAACAAGGATCAATCTCCACATGCCGTAGCAAAAATATTTGTGGCAGAAAATGAATGAACAATAATTTAGCCACCAAGAGTATTGAGCAGGAAAACACAGGTATTAAAGTATGCAAAATAGTCTGCATATTTAATGCTGCATCCTGATAAGGAAGCAAATGTAGGAATGATAGTGGTGAAACTATAGACAAAGTAAACGACCAAAAGTTGGATTGTTTCCTCGTTTTAGAATGCCATTAACTCCTGAGATGTAGAATGCTGGCCATGACAACTACATGAGATGATAATAGAGTATACACAGAAATGGAAATAATTCAAACACAACACTGACTTACTTGTCCTATAAAAACCACATCCAGCTAGTCAAGTAAAATATCATAAAGAATGAATAAGTTCAAGAGATTATGCAGCAGTTAAAAGAAAAGAAAATCAAAACAAGTCCAGCACCAATGTTTTTGTTGGTTTCTATTGCAAACAAAGAGGGCCATGATGAGTGCCAAAGAACTTACGGAGCCATCCATCGATATGTTCCAGTCTCGGGTGTCATCCCCTCAGTCTGCACCTCAATGCGGGCAACTCCAAAATCAGCAATCTTAATGGACTTGTCAGCAAAGATAAGCAGGTTGTCAGACTTGAGGTCCCTGTGAATTAAGCCCAATCCATGGACATAAACCATCCCTCTGGCAACATCTAGAGCCTGCTTGACGGCCAACTTCAGTGGAACAGACCTATTCTGTCTTTTCATTAAAAACTGCCTGAGAGAACCACCCTTTGCATACTCGGTGACAATGCACCAAACCACTGGCTTCCTGCATGCCCCGATGAATCTGACTATATTTGGGTGCTTCAAATTGGCCAGCATCATTACCTCCTGGGCAAACTGCTGCTCCATCAGCTGAGCTCTCTCTGGATCATTCTCGGGCCTCTCCAACAACTTAATTGCAACATCCTCTCCATTGTAGGTGCCCTTGTAAAGCTTCCCAAAGGCCCCTTGTGCAAAAGCCATTCCCATGTTGAGCATTCTAAGATCAATGGCCCATTCATCATAATTCTGAAGGGTCTCAGTAGGGTATCGGGGGTCCATCAAAGCTTGTGCGAGAGCATCATCATTGAGAGCATGGGACACCCTTCCAGGGTGGACACTGTGACCGGAGGAATAATTGATGACAGGGATAGAGTGAATCCCAGGATATTGGAGGATTCCAGTGCGCGAGTCATTAGAACCAACACTGCTGTTCTCCTTAGACATAGGGACAGAGCCGCCATTGCTGGTCTGAAGGCTCGCAAAGCTATCTATGGACATGTTGGACCCCTCCCCGAGCTTCCGATATTGGACCATGTCATAGAAGCTGTTCATGTTGTCATTTCCATGGATAGCACCCATAAATCCTGTGAACTTGGCGCCCTCAACCATCTTGACAAAATGATCGAGAGCCCAATAACTCAAAACAAGACAAGGCGTAGAAATGAAATCTTTTTATCAATATCGGCACCAGAAGCCCCCTCAAAACTCAAATACCTCGCAGAAAAAATGATGCTTGAATCGCTTCAAAGGAAGTTCCAAGCTTGATTTTTTTAACTAAAACCCTAAAGCAGACACAAAAAGCAGTGGAATTAATACAAGAAAAGCTCTAAAAACACGATGTAAATCGAGATTGAAAAGCATTTTTCACCCTTCCGATAAATGAAAGCAATGAACACCGATAAATCGCTCGATCGGGAACGAGAGAGAGAGAGAACAAACCTCATCGAATCATGGCTGGGTAGGGAGAGGAATCGATCACGGCGACCAAGCGGAGGCGAATTGGGGTCGGAAAGGATGGGAAACGAGGGCAGACTTGCGGGAGGGAAGAAGAGAATGAATAGCGCGTGGTCTCGATGGAGACGAGGGGGAGACGACCAGTGGGAAGTAATAAGTCGTCGTTTTCTCTTGCGCTCTTTTTTTTTCTTTTCCTTTTTTTTCTTCCTTTTTTTATTGCTTAATAAAATTTAAAATGATTTTTTATATTGATGTTTAAAAATGATTTAAAAAAAGAAATAAATATGTTGGGTTTTTGGGACAGTGTGGTCCATACAGACGTCGGGTTGGGTTTGTTTAGGCATAAGACAAATAATATTTAAATTTTATTAATAATACATGTTTTGAAGAATTGTATTTTGCTTTAATTGCTTTTAACAAGGCTGCAGGTGTGTGTCTGCTTTAGACCAGTCAAAGAACTGGCTCGGAGATTTGTAGTACCTTTCTTGGGAGCCTAGTGATGGAACATGAGTTAAAGTGGAACTGCGCTCTTGGGCTCTTATCTATCTTAAAGCATTCTCAGTTTATTTTTTGGGAAACTAATAATTTGTTTCTCTTTACATAAATGAACAAGAAGATAAACCTTTACCTTTACCTTTCCTTCTTCTCATCTACTTCTAAATATATATCTGGCCACTGCCAGTCATATTATTCCAAGGATTTTTTTTTTAAGAAAAAGATAAATCGCATTTTCAACCTTTTTTTTTTCTTTAATGTTAGTAATGCTCGGTTTCTAATTTAATTCAACGCAGTGAAAGTTTTAAAAACAACGAAAATAAAATTCTTTGTGGGGTGAAGCATCGTGACTTTCACCACTAATAGGTTGAACTAATGATGATTATTGATAATTGAGATTTCATATGAAAAATATTGATATAGAAAGTTCAAATTTTATTGTATATAATAGTAGTAATGGATTTTTAGTTATAAAAATTAGTTTAAAGCTCAATCACCATACTATCTAATAAAGATGTATGGTTAAAAAATTAATTTTCAACCATGTACACTCCTTTGACAATGTTTGGCAAAACAACCTAACTTAAGACAATAACAAAACACAACTTACATCTATGGAGAAAAGACATTTCTTGAGATGAATTAAAGCCGATCCATCCACCAATAAATAATAAAAGGCTCAATGATTAATTATCTCTTTAGGACCCCTTTTTTTATCGGCTTGAGATCCTAGAAACCTTAAGCTGCATTTTATAGTAACATGTAAGAAGCTAATTTTTTTTTTTATAAGACCATTATTTTTATATTTATTTTTTTATTTTGAGATTGTTCCCTATGACCGGTTGTAAGTTAAAATAAAAAATAAAAAATAAAAAAATTCTGGTGCTCTTGCAATTCTACTCTTTTACTTGATAAATGTGGTTAATTCTTTCTAGCAAAGGAAAATAGAGGAATGATTTGAGCTTGAAAAAGAAACACCGAATTGATGACTCTCCTCACTGTATCTCTGCAACATACGTACAATACATACATTATACATACATAAAAGAGACAGTGTTATTACAAGACGAACAGGTAAAGCAGAAGAGCAAAAAGAAAAAGGGAGGGATCTTCACATACTGATGCATATCTTCGGATCCCCTGCAACTGCAGATATGGATTATCATTTATCAGTGATGTAATTGTAAACAATGTTTCCTTTTTCCTGCAGCCAGACCCAGACAATAGGTACAGAAAACGAGGATTCACATAATAGAAAAAAAAAAAAAAAGCAGTTAAAATACTAGTACGGTGTTCAGAGATTTTGTTTGGAAAGAAAAAGTGAGCTCATAGAACTCGCTGCTTTCATCACACTGTGAACACTAGAGCAGAAGCACCAAAGACAAAAGTAATCAGACTCTGAAAATAAATCAACACACACGCTCATATGTCACTCTTGCACAAAGAGAACAATGCTATATTGTACTTGCACTAGTACTGTGAACCTGTGGTAGTAGTAGTGATCAAACTTTATTTATGCCCAGTGGTTCATCTTTTTTTTTTTTTTTTTCCAAAGAAAACTTTATTTATGCAATGTGCCCCTCTTAATTTACTCTACTCACGCATCATGCTGCCAAAAATCAGATCAATTCCACATTGCTTTGCTATTGCATTGCATTCCAGTCATATATTCCATTGTCTACATTATTCTCTGCATAATTCATATTTCATCATCAGCTTTGCAGCTTGATTGATCATCATCATATGAATCCGATGTCATTTCATTCCTTTTTTTTATAAAAAAATTATAAAATATTTATTGTATGAATTTGATGTCAAATCTCAATTTTAAAAATATATTATTACCAAATTATTATTATTATTGTTATTAATGGGTTTTAATTCCTGAACTGTTCACTTATTATTTTAATAAAATATCACTGGACTAAGCGATTGTTTTAATGAGATATTCTATACAATATTTTTTTTATATTAATAAATTAATCTAACAGAAAAGTTTTGAAAACTTATTAATTTTATATTTTAAAGTTTACTGTTCTAAAATTTTTAAATGATATCTTCTAGAAATAATTTTGTCTTATTCAAATATAATTTTATTTCTCATAATTGACAACATCCCAAGGTTTTTAGGTTTTCTTAAGTTTATGAAAAGTTTAAAAATTAATTAATAAAATCAATTAATTATGGATAATGGTAGATAAGATCAATATTTTTTAAATTTTTTGTATTATAATATTATTTTATGCTAATGATCATATGGTTTATTGACATCAGATTTTCTGTAAGGTACAATAATTGTAGGTTCAATTTTTTATGGTTGCATACGAAGCTGGTCATATTTGTTAAAAAAAAATGTTATTATTTATAAATAAAATATTATTATATTATTATTTATATAAAAAATTAAATAAATAAATAAGTAAATAAATAAATAGGCAAAGGCACTGGCTTTCTTCCAACGACTGGGGCCTGCGAGGGATCTACACACACTGTTGGCTCTTTCTGTTCCTTTTTCTTTTTCTCTGGTTCGTTCGTCGATGGCGGTCGAGCTTAGCTTTCTCTCCCAGTATTTGGCGGGAACATCGGCAGAATTCTGGCGGGAGAAGGAGGCTGGAGGATGGGCCACCGTGCTTGTTGTCCTCTTTCTCTTCGCCTACCATTTCTCCAGATCCTTCTACGCCCTCTGCCGCCGCTCCCATCTCTCCGCAAACCCCGAATCTCCGATGGTCCATCGTCCTTTGCCAAAAGCGAATTCGAATTCTTCTTCAGGGTTTGATTCGGATGCCTATTCCTTTTTCTTTTCGATTCTTAAAATTGTTAATTTGCTACTAGTCGCTTGAAATTGAAATTTTTTTTTCTTCTTTTTTTTCCCTCTGCTAATAATTGAATGTATTTGCTACTGGAATTCTCCTTAATTTGTCCCTGTTGATGTGGATGAATTGTGATCTAATTCTGTTTATATAAATTTATGTGCGAACTAATCTAAGTCAAAGAGTCATAAAAGTTGATGGATTGTGCAGGATATCAAAGTTCATAACTGAGGGTGATTTAAGAGACTTAATAAGTGGTTTGGAAGGGAAGCTTAATGACGGGGAGAGATGGGAGGATGTTATAGAGAAAAAGAATGGTCATGTAACCTACATGGCCAAGTCCTGCAGACCCAAGGTACTGTTCTTTCTAATGCTATACGGCTATACCAATTACTATCTTTATTGTATATTAAAAACAAAAAAAATCAAGAAAGATCGTATCTGAGGTTTCTCTTATGATTAAACTCTGTGCATTGTTAATTTTAGGGTGTATACCTAATGCTTGTATCCATACTGACCAGGATGGTCCTCTGAAATACCTTAGTGTCACAAGATTTGAGAAATGTTCCACAGAGTTGTTAAGGGATTTCTACATGGACAATGAATACAGGAAAGAATGGGACAAGACTGTGATTGAGCACAAGCAATTAGATGTCGATGAAACTAGTGGCACAGAAATTGGCCTGACCCTCAAAAAGTTTCCATTCCTAACAGCAAGAGAGTATGTGCTAGCATGGCGTGTGTGGGAAGGGGATGACAAGACCTTCTATTGTCTTATAAAGGTAGGTGCAGTTTCTTGCTTGACTCATTGCTGCACTTTGTACGAGCATCCAAGTTCATACTTTTTTTTTTTGTTTTGATGTGGTAATATCTTTGTCTTAATTCAAGTGCACAACTGAAACATGTTTCCATAATGATATTTTGATAGTTTCTTTAGCATAGAGAAGCAAAAACTTAATTTAATGCCTACGTGATTGATTTGAGATGCTCTTCCTCTAATAATCATGGTAGGATTGCGACCACCCTCTTGCACCACGGCAAAAGAAGTTTGTCCGAGTGCGAAGCTTCATATCTGGTTGGCGTATCAAGAAAGGTGAGCAAACTTGTCCCTTTGAGGATCATTTTGTTCCATCATCACATTTAGATGTTTTCTGCAATCAGCCAAATGTTCTGCTCATGTTGCTTGAGATGATTTTAATATTGGAATCCTGATTCCTGTCATAAAACATGCATTCCAAGTGTCCGTTATTAAGCCTGTGAAAACAGTGAAGTTGCTAAACTAGTGTGAGTTTATTTCCATAGGTTCTTGGTTGCATGATCATTAGGCAGCCGAGTGCAAATATAAATACTAAATGCTTTTTTGTTCACATCCAATGGGTTCAAGAGACATTTAGACATTTCTGCAATACATACAACCTGAGTTTTGCTCAAGTACCTTAATGCATATTGTGAGTGTCCACTTCATCTAAAGATAACGGGGACGAAATGGAGTTAGTTAAGTGCTTGATTTGTATAAATTCTTCATAGATTTAGAGTGACTCTCGTCTCGTCATGTGCAATAATATTGTCCTTAATTTTTTTTTCTTCAATATTCTTCTTTTTCCTGATTAATTTTAATGATTAGTTGATCTGGGTGCAGTCCCTGGTAGGGATGCATGTGAGGTCACAGTGGTGCACCAGGAAGATGCTGGCATGAACACAGAGATGGCAAAGCTGGTTTTCGCAAAGGGCATATGGAGTTATGTCTGTAAGATGAGCAATGCACTTCATGAATATTCTTCCCGAAATCGGAAGCAGTCTTCCTCAGTTTCTACTCTTCTGAAGATTATTAAAAAGGTCAGTTCTTCTCTTTATTAAAAAACTATGAAAAACAGGAGGTCTGTTGGTGGGTACTTGTGAGTAGCAAGCTTCAATGCGGTGCATTTCTGAAGCAATTCATGAACTTGATAATACTTTGCACAGATCTATCTTTAATAACTAATTATACTTAGTTTTCTTGCTTGCACA
Organism: Dioscorea alata; assembly: GCA_020875875.1. NCBI lineage: Eukaryota > Viridiplantae > Streptophyta > Magnoliopsida > Dioscoreales > Dioscoreaceae > Dioscorea > Dioscorea alata. Next base: position 136,858 of record CM037013.1, read on the forward strand.
TTTTAAATGTATATATTCTATCTACTTTCTTTATTAATAAGTTTGTGGCTTATCCACTTTTATCAAATATATGTATTCTATCATATGAATTATCCGTTAAGTTATGGTGGTGGATTTTCGAGGGCATTTTATGTTGAATGGCCATTGTGCCAGCAGAATTAGGCCTGACATTATCCACAAACCTTTACTTGGTTTCTTGTGCATCTGCTTTCGATGAAGGGCCCCTTGTAAAACAGACCCAAAAAACGAGAGTGACTAGTGAATGGAGGAGACCCGCTAAATCTCATGCCTGTGATGAAATCTCAATATATACATATATATATATATATTGCTGCTCAGAGCTATCTGCATGTTTGATGTGTCCTCATCCTAATCTTTCAAAATATTTCCAGGTACCACCGGAAGTGCAGAATGAAACTGAGATTGAGAACCCAGAGAGACGCCAACTGTCCAATGCGGCATCAACATCAAACTACAAAGGTAGGCTGTCTAATCCAGAGAAATGCAAATCATCCCATACATCAACATCAGACCACAAAGGAACGCCTTTGAAGAAGTGGGTTAATAGGCTGCTCTTAATTGGTGGCATTGTTTGCTTGTCTCGGGGGCGGTCCGCACTAGGCACCCAGGTTGCCATGGCTGTCGTATTGAAGCAGCTCATGAAAGGACAGGTTGACCCAGCACCAGCTCCAGCTCCAGCTCCAGCGTTACGTGTTTGATCAGCTACCTAATATTACTTTAATATTTTGCTTGTGATAAGGTAAATCTTACTGTTCCTTGTGTAATTATTGTCTAACATTTTCAAAAGGGTAACTAGTTATCGTTACTAATGGAAGAATGGATCCTGGAAGGATCATTGGTGTAAAATGCCAAGAGTGCGCCGTTCCCGGTCAGTTTCATTTGCGTGATAAAGTTGAGTTGAACTGTTGAAGTATATGATTCATCCCGAAGTGACCCTAAATGTTTATCTTTGTGCTTTGGGCTCAGGTGTCAATTTGATCTATAAATTACATATTAATTTTGTTGTTTTTAAATGATAAATATGTGCTCGATCGCTTTCTTTATTCCTGACATCTTGACCAAATAAAATGGCCAATTTATTTTTCCTAGGTTCTGAGAAAAAGAAATTGAAGTTCTTGTGTCTTTACATTTATATTAGATGTTTATTAAAAAAAATAATAAAAATGAATGTATAAATAAATAAGTAAAAGGCGAGGATGCGACTCTGCATCAAGCTCAATGGCTCATGTAGACGTAGTGTTACCCTCCGACCGACCACCAAACCTGTGTCAAAGCGGGTGAATGTGAAGGGCAGTTTCGTAGTTTATGTTGATTAGCGTGGGCAGAACGGAAGACACGATTCGAAGGTGTGCTCTCTGGCGCCGCGCTTCCTGCGGCTCTTCTCCCGTCAAACCAATATAATTTTCCGTCCTAAAAAAATAAAAAATAAAAAATAAAAACAAAAACAAAAACAAAAAAAAATAAAAATAAAACCAAAACCCGAGTCCCATCGTTTTCTTTGAAAATCTCTTCTGGGGACCGAGAGGTCGTCTTCTCCGGCGAGAGCACCGAGGGTGCGGTCCCGGCAGCGGAACGGGATTGAATCTGAGCTCTCTCTCTCTCTCTCTCTCGTCCCTTCCCACAGCTGTCGGATCTTCTCCGAGGGCTCGGATATCTTCGGGATGGAGGGACGGAGGGCTGCGAATTGAGGCATTGCATTGCTGCTGCTTCATGGGGAATTGCTTCTCTCTCAATCAGTTGTGTGGCTATTCCAACGAGAATTTCGAGACTACTCCTGGTATTCTACAACCTCTCTGTCTCTCTCTGTGAATTCTCTAATTGCAAAATGCTGTATTGTTCGATGATGTCAGTATGAATGCTTGCTGTTTAATTGATCCATTGATTGATTGATTGATTTATTCATAATGAATGCAATGTTCTGTACAAACAAATGGCAATTCATCTTCTTTTTGTCCCTCTTCGTTGATGTGGATCCTTTGTGCGTTCTGAATCTAAATCCCTTGCTCAATGAATCACTCATACTTGTGTGATTTGATGGCTTTGGTTATTAATTCATTTGAAATCACATGTAGAGTTACTAATGCATGCTGTTTTCACTGATATGATGTAATGGGACTCTTGAGAATCAGTAACATTTGATCCCCATTCACAATTATAGCAGCAGAGAGTATATCCTATTTCCATGACCTGATGTCATAGCGAAATCCTAAATTTTCTTTAATTGTGTCGATTTCTTTCAGTTAAAGTCGGAATTGAAAAACCTGCCGAAACTCTACCTCCTCCTCTGCTTGCCAAAGTAAAGATAGACAATTCTGAGGCAAAAACCACTGTCAGTGTGCCGGCATCTCCCAAAGGTGTGGAAGAGCTAAAGCTGGTTAATGGTTATGGGGATGTCCATACATTCACCTACAATGAGTTGAGACTAGCCACCAAGAATTTCAGGCCAGATCTGATTCTTGGAGAGGGTGGCTTTGGGGTTGTTTATAAGGGGGTTATTGATAACAATGTCAGGCTAGGTTTCAAGTCCACTGAAGTTGCGGTTAAAGTGCTTGATCCGGAGGGCTTCCAGGGAGACAGAGAATGGCTGGTAAGCCTCTATTGCCCGGCCTTTAATACATTTTATGAGCCTCATTTCTGGCTATTGATTTGCCTTTGTTTAATTATTGTATGTGTATTTTATTTCTGGTGTTTACTGAGTGTGATGTGAAGCATGTTCTGTGAATTCAAAAATTGATGAATGAACTTGAAGTTGTGAGGTTACTTCTTATATCGTGCACCTTTGGATGATGAGGACATGGCCAAATTTTTTCTTAGCGTGAGGATAAATATGTGAAGGACTTCAGGATATCTTTTTCTTGTGAACTTAGACTTCCAGTATCCTTTTTGGAAGCTCAACAAACCCTGGTCCTCTTGGAATGTAGCGGGAAGTGTAGCCAATAAAGTTTATTTATGCAGTCTAGAACACTAGTTGATCGCTGCTTCTTGTGATAAAATTTGTCACTACTTTGATGATGATATACTCAAAGAACTTCTCATGCTACTTTACCAAATTACTTGCAGACATCGTAGATTGGTTTTAAATAGTGAAGCATGTTCGTACTCATTCTGAAACCAACATGTACTAGTTAGTTATGTTTCTTCTTTACTTTGCAGGCTGAAGTAAATTATCTTGGGCAGTTTAGTCATCCAAATCTTGTCAAGCTTATTGGCTTCTGCTGTGAAGATGAACACAGGCTGCTGGTTTATGAGTACATGGCTTGTGGAAGCCTAGAAAAGCATCTTTTCCGAAGTAAGATGATCAATTTATATTAAAAAAGTATTCCCTACCTGTGATCATCTAAAACTGATATTTATGCATCAGCCTGTCACTGATTTCAAATGAGGCCAAATGGCATGTATATCTTTTATTAGCCTGCCTGTTTATTATCTAAGTTTGTGTGCCACCAGGGGTATGTCTCACAATGCCATGGCTTACACGTATGAAGATTGCCCTGGGAGCTGCAAAAGGTCTTGCTTGTCTTCATGGAGCTGAAAGACCAATTATCTATCGTGACTTCAAGACGTCGAATATTCTGCTGGATGCCGTGTGTATCTATCTGTTCATGCAACACATTTTTTTCCTATCAGTAACAGTTTTTTTTTTTTAAATTATTGTTAAGAAGAAAAAGTAAATGCAATGTAGTCCTTGAGTATTATTGCATATAAGTAGTGATCTACACATATACATGAAGCATACATGCTAATGGTTACAAGCCTTTCCAAGCAGGAATATAATCCGAAGCTTTCAGATTTTGGCCTTGCAAAGGAGGGTCCTATCGGAGATCAAACCCATGTTTCTACTCGAGTCATGGGAACCTTAGGCTATGCGGCACCTGAATATGTGGCGACCGGTGAGTCTGCTGCTATAAGCAACAATCAACAAATTATGTGAATGCATGGAGACTGAGTGATGATGAATCTCATTGTTTGTGTCTGAGTTGATCTTGCAGGGCATCTAACTGCAATGAGCGATGTCTATGGTTTTGGAGTGGTGCTGCTAGAGATGCTGATAGGAAGAAAAGCGACTGATAAGAGCAGGCCAAGCCGAGAACATAACCTAGTAGAATGGGCTCGGCCACTACTGATAAGGCCAAACAAGCTGCTAAGGATAACCGATCCGAGAATGGAAGGGCAGTTCTCAAACAAAAGAATGCAGATGGTGGCCAACTTAGCATACCAATGCCTGAGTCATAATCCCAAAGGCAGGCCTACAATGAGCGAAGTAGTTAGGATTCTTGATCCCTTCAACGACATGCACAAGGATGGCGATGATGATATCTTGGTGCACAGTTCTGGTGGAGCAGTTACCCTTTATGAAGCCAACCCCGCTGCTGGTGCTGGTGCTGGTGCTGGTGCTGGTGCAGAGAATGACATGAAAAGAAACAAGGCGGCCCCAAATGGTAGAAGCAAGAGTGAGCCAGCTCTGGACAGCGAGTTTAAAATCTCAGTGGGATCTGATGGATCTGATCCACCAGCACATAGCAGCAGCCGCAACAACGAGCATAGTATTAATAAATAAGATCTAAAGAAAAAAAAAACATTAAAAAAAAAAGAAGAAAGGTGTAAGAGGTTAATACACATTTTACATGCTAATTCACTGTGAAGTGTAAACAATCTGGTTTCTATCTTATTTTTGCCATCTCTAGTTTCTGTTTATTACTTTATAGTTGACACATTTTATTTATTTTATATTTTTAATTATGAGAGCACACCCTTATCATCCATCAATGATCCAAAGTAAAGGGTTTTCTTTGGACGGTCCCGATCACTTGACCTGAGAGAGAGAGAGAGAGAGAGAGAGAGAGCAGAAGCATGGCGGTTATCTCCTTGGTTCGCCTCCTACCTTCGTTCACCTCTCCATCGACGCCGCCGCGGTGTTTTCTCTCTTCTCACCGTCCCTTGTGCGTCACGTTCCCCTTCACCTCGCTGCCGCCTCTCCGGCCCCTCCGCGTCATCGTTCCTCGCTCCTCCGCTCCGGAGAATGGCGCTGGCGCCACCGAGTCCCTAGAAGAGGATGGAGAAAAGGGAGGGGAAGAGAACGGTCCTCCAGCTGAAGAGGGGAAAGATCAGAGCTCGAGCATCGCAGAGTTAAAGGAGGTGATGGCGGCGAGGAGGGAGAGAGAGGAGCGGGGAGATCTACTGGGAGGTGTGGTGGAGGAGGTGAAGCAGATCGAGTGGCCGGCTTTCGGGAAGGTTCTGGGGACAACTGGTGTGGTCCTGGCCGTAATCGCCGGTTCCAGCGTCGCGCTTCTCACTGTGAATGCCCTCCTCGCCGAGCTCTCCGACCGTGTCTTCGCCGGCCGTGGCCTCCAGGATTTTTTCGGATAACCTTACCATTCTTGCTTCTATAAGTTTTTGAGCATTATAAAAAAAAAATTAAAAAAAAAAAGAAGAAAAACCATGTGTGGATCCGTTTCCTCTTTATTTATTTTTTCATTTTTATTTTTATTTTTATTTTTAAGATTGATTGTAATTTGTCTGTGATGATCTCAAGAGTAAATGAAGGAATGAAGATAAAAGCAACCCATTGCTTAAAATAATAATAATAATAATAATAATAATAATAATAATAATAATAATAACTTTTTCATTCTTATCACCATTGCCGACTCCTTTGTGTCGTCTTTCTTTTGCTTTATTTTCGCTGAAGCCAAACATACTTTGGAGTTAGGATTGGTTCATCTCCTTGACAGCAAAGTGAAATAATATTTTTGCTTTATTTATACGTTGGAACGAAGTCACTTCTAACCAAGAAAACCCTGACATACATTGAGTTGTTAACAAAGTTGGCATCCAAGGCTGAGGCGATGTAATCAATCTCTCCAAACTAAATAATATTCTCAATTTGCCTAAAGAAATATTCAAGCTTTACAATCAGCAGCATGACATGACAACAACAGCGACAACAAAGAGAAATAACCAACAACATATCATTCTCATAAACTATGGCTTAAAAAAAAATCATAAAGATTGCTGTGATCTAATAATCATTTTAATATAAGATAGCATAAAACGCTAATTTAAATCAAGAAATTAGACAAGGGACGGCAATGAACACGGGAATGCCAAGTGTATTATAGCCAAGAAATACCAATCAATCAATAAATCAATCAGGTAAAACCAAGAAAACCAAAACAATCTTCAAATTACAACAAAACAACGGAGAAGCAAGCCTGAGAGTGCTCAGATAAACAAAGAGACACGGGTTAGCACAAACAAACATTACAATGCACTAATGCAGACTCCGTCAGTCTTACTCATTCCTCCATCTGTCACTTGTCATCTCCCATAGTTAAAAACATCTCCTTTCCAAACCTCACAAACCATTTGCAAAACCTCTCAGATCACCTGATGAAGAAGCTCCTCCACATTGCCATCCTCCTTATCATCCCACTGTTGTCGATCTATGTATCACAGGCAACAACAGATCAAGACACACTTTTGAAATTCAAAGCGACAATAACAGATAGTAATGGCATGCTGCGAAACTGGATTGAGGGGTCAAGTCCATGCATAGGAAACAAAGCCAACTGGACTGGTGTAATCTGTGGAAGTGGTGTAGTCCTTGGTCTGCAGCTGGAGAACATGAGCCTTTCCGGGAGTTTGAACTTCAGTGAACTAGGAAACTTGCAAGGGTTGCGTACATTGAGTTTCAGAAATAACAGCTTTGGAGGTAGCATGCCAGACTTGGGACAGTTGGGGAGCTTGAGATCCATATACCTGCCCATGAACAAGCTAAACGGTTCAATCCCAGATGGTACGTTCAAAGCTGTAGGGGCTCTGAGGAGGGTGTACTTGTCGTCAAATGGTTTCACCGGGCCGATACCATCTTCGCTTACTGGACTGCAGAGGCTTGTGGAGCTGAGGTTGGACTGCAATCAGTTCACCGGTCAGATACCGGACTTGCAGCAGCGAGGTTTGGAGCTAGTCAATATGTCTTTCAACAATCTTGACGGCCAGATTCCGGCTGGGCTCAGCAGGCTGAATGCCACTTTGTTTGCAGGTAATCTACTATATATATATCTTCAAATATTGATGATGATGATGAATTTTAATTGATTGAGATGCAGGGAACAAAGATCTGTGCGGGCCACCCCTCGGAGTCCCCTGCAAGGCACCTAAAAAGGTTTCGATGCCGCTGGTTCTTTCAGCCACCTTGATTGGCATTGGTGTTGTACTAGTAATCACTGGCGTCATCCTTGTGGGGTTATACCGCAGGCGGCAGCGAGACAAAAAGAATCAACTGGAGAGAGCTCCTGCACATTCCAAAACAGGGGAGGTTGTGAAAGTAGCAGGAGCTCAAGGCACAGATGACAACAACCATGTTAATCATAATCAGCATGGAAAGAAAAAGGCCACTGCAGCAGCTTCTGCAACAGCAACAGCAACAACTGCACAGGAATTTGAACAGGGAAGGCTGGTGTTTGTGAGTGAAAACAGAGAAACATTTGAGCTGCAAGATCTTCTCAAGGCTTCGGCAGAGATACTCGGTGGTGGGAGCTTTGGGTCATCATACAAGGCAGTCCTGATGACTGGGCCTTCCATGGTGGTGAAAAGGTTCAAGGAGATGAACAAGGTTGGCAGGGAGGAGTTCCAGGAGCACATGAGGAGGCTGGGGAGGCTGTCACACCCCAACCTTCTCCCTTATGTGGCCTACTACTACAGGAAGGAGGAGAAGCTCCTTGTCACTGACTTCATTCCCAATGGCAGCTTGGCTGCTCTGCTTCATGGTATTTTATCATTATTATTCTCTTTTATTTTCTGCTGCTCCTGCTCCTAATATTGCTAGATTCATTTCCATTTTATAATTAATAAATGACTTGTACTACTTGTTGTTTTTGTGAAACCAGACAACAATGAATCCCACAGTGGCATGTTACTGGACTGGACAACACGTCTGAAAATAGTAAAGGGGGTGGCAAGAGGCCTTGCATACCTCTATGACGAGATGCCGGACATGAATACACCTCACGGCCACTTGAAGTCTTCCAATGTGCTGCTTGATGCAACCTTTGAGCCACTCTTGACTGACTACGGCCTTGCTCTGATGACAAACCAGTCTCATGCTTCACAAGTAATGGTGGCGTTCAAGTCACCAGAGTGTGAGCAGTTTGGAAGACCGTCAAAGAGAAGTGATGTGTGGAGCTTGGGGATACTGATACTGGAGGTGCTGACCGGTAAGTCACCGGGGGATTACATGCGGCAAGGGAGGAGTGATACTGAACTGGTGCGGTGGGTGAACTCGGTGGTGAGGGAGGAGTGGACGGGAGAAGTATTTGATAGCCAGATGAAAGGGACGATGAGCAGTGAGGGAGATATGCTGAAGTTGTTGCAGATTGGGTTGGGTTGCTGTGAACGTAATGTGGAGAGAAGGTGGGATCTCAGTGAAGCAGTTGAGAAGATTGAACAGTTGAGGGAGAGAGTGAGTGTTCATGTTCATGTTCATGTGAGAGGAGACAACAGCAACCACAACAACAACAACAACAACAACAACAATAATAATAATAATAATAATAGTAATGAGGATTACTCGTCCTATGCTAGTGACACTGGTGACACCTACTATTCCTCCAGGGCTATGACAGATGAAGATTTCTCTTTCTCTGCCAAACACTAGAAATGAAATGAAATGAAATGAAACCTTTGGGAAGACACTGAGAACAGTGTGATTAGACACCACCGGTAGAGATTTTTTATGGATGTCGAAATTGATATATTTGTATGTGTGATTTTTATTTTTTGTCCTACTTTCTTATTTAGTTCATGCAATTGAACTCCCTCTGCTCTACTGCTTTCAAGTTTTTTTTGTCAACCAACACAATAAAATGGCATAAACCACAGTGTGATCATTGGCTTGGCTCAGATATATTCCTTTATAGATTAAGGGCGTGTTTGGTTGGCTTCATTTAAGGGCGAAGTGACAGAGGTGCGCAGTTCGGCTCGAGTTCTGCGTGTTTGGTTCGCTGAAGTCACGCGGAAGTGGCTAATGTGACACTTCCACAGCCGCTCACTTCCCTCAATCGACTTCCGTGCGAGAAACTCCGAAGTCGGAGTTCAGCCCATTTTGAATTGCAGGTTGAAGTCGCGACCTCCACCACGTGCCATCACGTGACCTCGCTATTATCACCACCGCCATGTTTCTCGGTTTTCGCTAGGGTTTCCACTGTCTTCTCTCTTCTTTGGTTGGGGTCTCGTCCCTCGCCGCCTCATCTCGGATCCCTCTTCTTCGTGTTGTAGGCTGTCCGTTGGCTCAAGGTTTGTTCCTTTTCGTGTTTTTGATGGCTGGGCTCTCTTCTCTCCGGGTTTTTCCCAGTTTTTTTTTTTTTTTTTTTTTTGGGTTTTTCATATGGTCTTGTTCGGTGATTGTTTTCCTTGGATCCGGTTGTAGTGTCTCGTCCCTGGCCGCCTCATCTCGGAGCCTTCTTCTTCGTGTTGTAGAGTGTGTTCGCTCAAGGTTTGTTCCTTTCGGGTTTTTGATGGCTGGCCTCTCTTCTGTCTGGATTTTTCTCGTTTTTTTTTCTATGGTATTCGTTTGGGTTTTTCATATGGTTTTGTTCGGTGGTTTTTTCCCTTGAACCCGGTTGTAGGGTCTCGTTCCCAGCCACCTCATGTCGGAGCCCTCTTCTTCGTGTTGTAGACTGTCTGTTCGGTCAAGGTTTGTTCCTTCTGGGTTTTTTGATGCTGGGCTCCCTTCTCTACGGATTTTTCCCGATTTTTTTTTCCTAAAGTATTCGTTTGGGTTTTTTTCCTATGGTATTCCTTCTGGGTTTTTTATGGCAGGGCTCTCTTCTCTCCGGATTTTGCCCCTTTTTTTTTCCTAGGGTACTGGTTTAGGTTTTACATATGGTCTTGTTCAGTGATTGTTTTCCTTGAATCCGGCTGTAGGGTTTTGCATTTTTAGTTATTTTGCATTTTCTTTGCAGCTACTGATATTGTTGTCTTGTTTCGAAGGTTTTTCATGGGGTTTGGGGTTTTCTAGTTTTTTTTTTTTGGTTTATGTTGTTCTGTGGGTTTTCAGGGTTCGCTGATCTGAATCCACTGTACTTTTTATTCAAGTTACTATTGTTCTTCTTTGGGTTGTTTTCAGGGATTTCAGTGTTCGTTGATTTTCACCTGTGTGTACAGTCGTGTGTTTTTAGGGTTTTTAGGGTTTTCAGGGATCGTTGATCGGAGGGTTTGGTTATTGTTCATATGTTTGCATCTGATGTTTTCATGACTGGTTTACTGAGGTTCTATCACATGAATCTGTTGAATTGTGGTGTTTTTTTAATTTATTATGTCGTTTGGTTTGTTCTGATGGTTTTGCCCTAGTTTCTTAGATCTAGTGATGTCAACTGTTGTTGTTCTGATGGTTTATTGAGGTTGTCTTACATGAATTGTTTTGTTTGTTCTGATGGTTTTTCCCTACTCATGTTTGGTCTGTCGTCTGTGCTGAATTATGCTTAAGAGCTCATGTTCGATCTTTAGTTGAATGTGTTTCTTCTGATGTATTAACATGAAACTTATTGTATCCATGCCGCCAATTTCTTGTCACGACGCTTAAATTCAGGGGTTTGTTAAATTTTTCGTATTTTGATTATTTGAGTATGTTGTTCCGACCTGAATTCACTATCATTGCTCTGTTCTTTTTCCATGATTGATATTAACATTGTTTTGTTTGTTCTCATGCACATTATATAGAAATATCGTATGTTTGTTCAGTTCATAATATCGTATGCGTACATGACACATGTTACTCGTACTGAGTTATTTGAAGATATTATTATGTACAAATATCTTCACATGTTTGTTAGTTGAATTGTACGATACTGTGTTCTGCATCTGTGGCAATTCTTTTTACATGATACTTGTTACTTCAACTGTTTATTTAATTTCTGTTCATGGCTCCATCCATGTTTAGGTTTATCTTTTCATGCAGTTTGTTGTAAGATCTTGTTGCATCCATTAGTTTGTCTGTTTTTCTATCTCCCATATATTATATTCATTCGTTTGTATACTTTGCCAAATCCATGTATTTCGTACTTTTTTCTATCTCCCAAATATTATTCATTCGTCTTTTCTATCTCTGTTTTTCAATCTCCCCAATATTATTCAGTTTCAACGATGGACTGTCTATTTGCAAATTATACAGTTGCTCAATTTTATCTGTTTCAGTTTCTCTTCTGTCTTTATTGACTGTTTGCAATGTATAAAGTTTACTGAAGTTATATCTGCCACCCAATTGTGTTTATTTTGTTTGACATATGCCTGTCACTTCTTCATTTGCAAATTATTATTGTGTTTCATTACAGTTTGCAATGATGTTTACTTAACTGTATGATGTATGTTTGCAAATTAGGTAATGTACCAAATAACTTGAATGAATTATGATATTTCAATAATTTTTGTAGATGGATAGTTGGGCATTAGGTGATCGTGCGAGGCCCCTCGCTACTGCCTTTACAACAATTGTTGTCATTGTCGCGTTTTTGTTTGAAGAGTTGCACATCCCTAGAACATCAAGATGCCCCATTCCGTCATTATTCAGGGACCTAACTAGGAAAAGGCATATGAACCGTATTTTAAGGGGTGGCCGAGATTATTGTGTTAGCTACCTTAGAATGGACGTAGGCCCTTTCATGAACTTAGCTTCTATTATGCATGACAAACACCTTCTTCTCGACATGAGACATGTCTCCGTGGAGGAACAACTGGCGGCGATATTCCTTCACATTGTTGGCCACAACACAAAGAATAGGACAATGCGTATAGAGTTCCTACGGTCTGGTGAAACTATTAGCAGGTACTTTAACAATGTCCTACGCGCAGTGTGCTCATTGCGCGATGACTTCGTTCAGCCCCCTACCGGCAATTGCCACCCCGAAATTGAGACCAACCCTAATTGGTACCCTTTTTCAAGGTAATACTACATGACCTAGACACATAATTCCATTAGTGATTCTTTCATAATGTTTAGGGTTCAAGAAATGATTTTTTTTGCTCCTATGTAGGATTGAATTGGTCTGTTGGACGGCACACACATAGATGCGTCAGTCCCCGCTCATGAGTTGCCCCGTTTTAGAGGTAGAAAAGGTCCAACCCAAAATGTGCTAGCCGTTGTGAACCTTGACCTTAGGTTCACATACGTGCTAGCGGGTTGGGAAGGATCGGCAAATGATTTCACAGTACTTAGAGATGCACTAGCGCGACCACAACCCGAGGGTTTGAAAATAATAGAAGGTTGTGTACATTAAATTAATTGCTTCACAAATATGCAATTAGTTATGTTAATGTTAATGTTTCTTGTAGGAAAGTACTATTTGGTACCAATTTTTTGTTGTTGTTAGTTCTTAAGTACCAATTTTCTGTTCATATTGTGTTCACAGTGTTATGATCAATTTTCTTGTTCTGGACACATGTTATTTTCATTTTCTGTGCACTCTTTTATTTTCATGTCGTTTCAATATCTTATTTGTTAGTTCTTACTCACCAATTTTCTGTTCATATTGTGTTCACAGTTTTATGAGCAGTTTTCTTGTTGTGGTCATAATGTTAATTTCATATTGTTGTTTCTTATCCTTGTTGTTGTTGTTGTTGTTGTTGTTGTTGTTGTTGTTGTTGTTGCAGGATGTTGTTATGGCGATGATGATGGCAAATTTTTTAACTTGTTGCACTGAGGCAAAGGGTTCCAATCTCTTATATGGATTTGCTTGTGGTTGTGTGAACAGACTTGTCGAGCCTGTCAAGCATCTGGATGCTTTTGGCGGGGCAATCAATTGCAGCCATAAGCATGCGGTAGTGCTAAGATGGGTACGCCATTTGTTTGCATCGTGGCAGAGGGAGACTGTGGCGGGGCAGTGGGCATGCAATGCCTCCACTGCAGCCATGTCTTCCACAGTCACGAGCAAGCGATGGTTTTTGTGTTTGGTTTTATTGATGTTCCACTTTTGTTTGTTTTGTTTTCCGTATTCTGTTGGAGATATTCTTGTTCAGTCATGTACTTTGGAACCTTGTTCGCCAGTGAAGTGCTGTGCACGGTTGCCGCCTGAGCCATGTTTTAAAGGCCGCCGGTTGACTTCTTGTATCCTTACCCAGTTTTTGACCGGCAGAGCATTCTCAATCGTTGGATGCCAGTTGCTGGTTGGTGTAAAACCAGTATGCGTTCGTCTGAGGCAGTTGGAATTTCTTTGCATTGTGCAGCTGAGTGTAATGACATTTTTCGTATTCGGAAGACAATTGTAGCGACAACAATCACATTTGTGTATTGTACGGACGACTGCAATCGAATTTCTTTGTATTGTGCATCCGAACATATTCAATTTTTTGTAACTTATGAATAGTACCATTGTAGCAGCTTACGAATTTTTTGTAAGTTATGATTTTTTTGGTATATTCGATTAAGGTGAAAGGAATAAACACTTCAAATTTTTTGTTAGGAATTTATGAATTGTAAACACTTAAATTATAAACACATCAATTGTAGCAGCTTATGAATTGTATGTAAATTATGTTTTTTTTTTTTTATATATTCGATTAACGTGACATGGATGAACACTTTAAATTTTTAGAAAACAAACAATATTTAAATATAGTTCATTATGCTAACAAATCAATAATCCAACTTTAATTTATTAGGAGTTGTGTATGAAAAATTTTGAAAAATTAGCACTTGGCAAGTTTAATCCAACTTTAATTTACACCTTCTTGAAATGCATTAATAATTTCGCAAGTTTTTCATTTATAATTGGTATAATAATATAATTACGGGATTTGGATTAATAATTTCACAAGTTTTGCATTTTTTAATTGGTGTAGTAATACGTCACGGTAAAATTGCATTAGTTGAATTTATGTGATTTGGATTAATGATTTCTATATTCAACTAGCAACGTGAAGTAATAATCGTGGACAAAAAATATAACTTTAAGTTTAATTTATGCGAATTTGCATTGACAATGAACTTATGCATATAACGAATAATAATAATTGGAGTAATACAATTTATTAAAATAAGGACTTTGCATTAATAATTTAACATATTCGTATAACAAATAATATTATTCGGTACAATAAAGTTTATCAAGATATGGATAGTGTATTAATAATTAATATATTCGTATAACGAATAGTATTAATTGGTATAATAAAATTAACAAAATATTTATAATAAACTATTTGTGTAATGCCCATTATTAAATTAGAACAAAATAGAAGGGGTAATCTCACCACTTGCTGAAGTGGTGACTGGAACCCCACTTCGGAGCAAAACAAACACCATGAACTGTTGAAGTGAGAACTTCCAGAATTTCACTTCCACCAACCAAACACAGGAACTGGTCACTGTTTTACCACTTCCAATTGTAACCAAACACACTGAAGTGAGGACTTCAGTTGAAGTCAATACTTCCACTGAAGTGTCATTTCCTGACTTCAGTCACTTCGGTAAACCACTTCTCAAACAAACACCCCCTAAATGTCTATGTATAAACTGCACCTACACCAACTTAAACTGATATTTAATTGCTCCACAATACAATATGAAGGATCTCACCACCATGACTGCTTTCAAACTCTCTCTGCAAGGTCATTGTAAAATTAAAACCAGTGTAAAATTCTCTCTTTCCTCAATCATAACTCAGATTATAATTAGCAACACAAGCCATTGCAACACAAAAAAGATGTTAACAAGAAGCTGGTCTTGAATGTCTCAACTAGCTGGACATGAACATGATAACAATTGAACAAATTGACATAATTATTGTAAATGATTGTTGAAGCCATTAAGGTGGATAATTTCCATGTTGTGACTTCTTACACATGGCCACATGACAACTCAGGGCGACAAACACCATTAAGGCTATGAAGAAGAGGTTGATGCTCCAACAAGTCCTATGAGTATGAGTTTATAACAGATACAACAACAGTCTACTGAAGATCCATAATCTTATTAGTCTATGTTTTGCTTGTATTTTCTTTCTTTCCTTTTTTGTTGGAGTTTATATATGATCTGTTTGAGAGTCTGGGACTAATGGTGGGACTAGTGTGTGCAAGTTGGGTAGAACTGTGAGCTATGTGGTTCAAGGAAGCACGCTTATAAATATAAATATTTTTAAACAAATTTGGGTTTTGCTGTGATTTGGTCATTTTTTCGGAAAACAGCCTGATAAAAATTTTATTACGTGAGGATGATTTTGTAAAAGATCTAGGGTTTTATCGCATTTTTCGAAAACACCCTGGGATAAATAAAAATGTTTTAAAAATTTTTGGGGTTTCCTTAAAAAAGAAATAGTTTGGTCATTATGGAGAAAACCCCCTTATATAAATTTTCTAGATTCTAAGAACTCAAGTGCAAAATGACCCCTTCGGCGGACGTGGATATGTCTGAGTTCATCTCTCTCTCTCTCTCTCTCTCTCTCTTGTGTTTAGGGTTTAGGGCTCGTCTCTCCGGGACCTCCGATGGCGGAGTAGTCTCCGGAGGGAACCGTGGGGCGTTGGCGACCCCGTAGCTGATGTCCGAAGGCCCCTAAGACCCCGATCGGAGACCTAGGCATGTAGATCTCGCCGGAGAATGAGGCATCTTCGATCACCGAACCGGCCGCATTACGTGGTGTGGGAGACAACAAGAATGCGCTGGCACAACGACCTTGAGGATCCGATCGGCACCGAAGACCTACCTCCCTGTGAGCTACTCCTCCGATTCTTTTGCTCGGTTTTCTTTCTTTTCCAAGGTTTCCAATTATTTTTCTAGGTTTTTTTTTGGCTAATTTTGTAGGGTTTCTTTATGATCTTGATGAAAAAATGGTTTGGAAGCATGATTTTGAGAGCTATCCCTCGATCGTTTTTCTAGGGTTTCTTGATAAGATAGTCTAGGGGTATGCGCCCGAGTCATCACTCCTGATTTAATTATTAGACTTTGCATTTGTCCCAGAATAATCCAAAAAAATTGATTCTCTGCCCTTTTAATTGGCAAGAGTTACCACCCTAAACTTCAATTATTTTAATTAAAGTAAAACTATATAAAAAAAAATTTAAAAAGCAGATTATGATCTACAGTAAAATAGAGAACAATTTGGCGGGGAACAAAGAACTTGAAATAGAAGTTAAAAGAGATTCTGCTACAACTGTTGAAGGTTGGCACAATACACTAGGAGACATGACATGCAGCCTCTCAGCACATATAACATCAGACAATTCTGTTTCCACTTTTGTGATATTATCTTGTAGAATTGTTTGATAATTGAGCTTTTTAGTAGACAGTCTCGTTTTACTGCAGCTTCCAAACATGTTATTGTGGTGAATCAGTCAATATCTTGAAATTACTTCTTTCATTGTCACTGAATTTTTCACATCTTGATGTGAAATTTGGTTATAGTCTCAGTCATTTATTTGATTCAGTATGAACAATTGAATGTTCTTTAGTGTGATTTTAAGCTGAATTAGTTTAAACTATTTATTAGATATTATTGTACAAATTTGAGTAAGACTTTGCATTTGTCACAGAATAATCCAAAAAAAAATTTAATGGCGATTTATTGAGTTTCTCAAATGTCCTTTATACGAATGAGCAGTCCGTTGGGAAGTATCTTCAAGCTATGGATCCTTAAATTTTCACTCTGAATGATAACACTAGCATTGGTCTTGATTCTTTGAATAAAAAAAATGTTTGGTAATATCTTAATTAGTGAATGGTGACGCAAACACTATTCTTGATTGCTATGAGTTGAAAAGTACTAGGTTTGGTGATATCTCATTCAGCTGATGGTGACACAAACATTAGTTTTTAATGCTTTGAGTTTAAAAATACAAGGTTTGGTAAATATCTGTTTTAGCGAATGGTGGGACACACATTAGTCTTGATTGCTTTGAGTTATAAAAAATTACAAGGTTTGGCAATAACTTATTTAATTATAACACTACGGAGATTTCCAAATCCTTTGTTTAATAATTGGTTCTTCCATTTTTATTTTTTTGGGGAAACTATTAAGCAATGAACCCCTTTAAATTAGTTGAATTGACAATTATGTCAAATGCTGGCATGTTTTTTAAAGTTTTTAGTTTTTCTGAATGTGTAATACTTTCTTAGTTTTGATGTTGATTAATTAATTAATAATTTAATAATGCATGAATGGTTAGTGCTTTTGCCCACATTTAATTTCTGAGTGCGAAAAATTTGATCTCTCTTTTTGTGTGTAGAATGTGGTTACTTTATAGCTTGCTATCATGAACCTATTGAATGCAATCAAGATTAGGGACTGGAATGAACTTTTATCAACTAAACTTGAATAAAGATATTAGGCAGTGTGTAGAACCTCATGCACCCATAGTATGTAAACAACAGAAATTGCCCACTGTTCTCACTGACTTGTGGAATTTTTTTTTATGATGTTTTAAGTTATATTTCCTGTTCGTGGCAAGTGCTAATCATTCTTTGAGTACACTAAGGATCAGATACTTGCTGGTTCTTCTGTCTCTTTGGATTATATCGTAATTCATTTTCAATATTACAATCTGTGGGAGCAGTTTTACATGCAAAATACTATTTTATACAACTGTAGATGAAAGTGGCTTATAGAGATATGGGCTGAGCATGTAAGAGGTTTAGGAGAAGAGGATATCACACACGATTGCTTGGCATCTGCAGAAGTTTTTCATCCATTGCGGTGTTCTGCCTCCCAATGAGAACAGTGTAAGTTTTGTTTTTTCTTCTCTGCACATAATTTGATTGTCATCTCAATTTTGCGATGCTTGTTCTTCTTTAGGATTAGTGTCTAAGGCATCTTTACTCGTTAGTCTGAATCACATCCTATGAATCTAGGTTTCAGATGCTTGGTCCCATGCCTATTTGAATCTAGGTGCAAGACAATGTACTCCTTTATATATTAGTGCTTAATATTGGTGTAAGAAAGTTTAGTCCTTCATATATTTGAGGCTTAATCAAGGTGTAAGATGGTTAGCCCCAAATGGCAAGAGCAAACAAGGTCTAAGATCAGTTGTTCAAATGCCTTTTGATCTCATTTAGATAAGAATTCTGCAAATGTGGTCTCACATACCAGATAACCACAAACATGTATGGATTCACACATCAAATCATGTAGCTTGGCTTTTTCATTCTTGCATCTAACTTGAAGTATCCCAACAGTTTCTAACACTTAGATGCATGCATACATCTCATGCATGCATCGCTGCCTGATCTTGATCTCCGGAGTATGTGTCCAGATGACTACTGGGGACAGCACATAGGGCACAGTCATCTGCTCATCCATATGTATTTCCATTCATTCATCTATCCTTGTCCATCCTCGAGGATTATTGCTTTCTTGTATCCAATCTTACAGACAGACCTGCATTCATGCATCATTGTGTGTTGTGCATATGTGTGCATGTAGTACAAATATAATTGAAAATGTTTTTTCTACTGTGCTTGTTTGTCTAGGGGTTATGGTTAGAATAGACCTGCAACGCAGGATAAGAGGTAAGAATTGGTTAGGGTTATAATTTCATATGAAGGTGAGGGTAAGGTTCTTGAACCCACGAGTCTGTAAATAGTTTCTAAAGTAGGAAAGGAGCGAGAGTAAGGTTCTTGAACCAAAGAGGTGTAGCTAGCTTCTAAACTAGGAACAGAGTGATTAGTTTTGAACTCTATTTAAAAAATATTTAGTAATTCCTGTACTACAGCTTATTTTTCCCGGGATCCAAAATGAATTAAGTATATATATATATAAGAGCAAACTTATTTGTGACTACACAAATTGGTTGATGGTATATAAGGAATAAGCCAGGAATATATGTAAGAGTATGATAGAATGTTGTTAATGTGATGTATATGATGTATATATGGCACCGGAGCATTGTTTTTTTTGCCAAGATGAGCGGCTAGGCCGCTAAGACAGGGGCGTGCACAAGCCTCGGCGGAGCAAGTGAGAGCGGGGCCGCGCACACATGGGCGCAAGGACCACCCGCACACAATCACTACTCACACTCCCAGAAATGTGCCCTCACCCAAGATTCGAACTCTCACCACTTGTGAAGGGTTCTATTGGGGACCCGGCTACCAATAGACCACTTGGTCGTATATGGTTGTGTGGTAATGTAGCACTAGCATATGAATGAATATGTTGATATGATGATTTTCTTTAGTTTTCTTTTGGTATTTAAAAATTGAATGTCAGCTATTTGAGACTATCGAATGTGCATTTCAACCAGATTCGACTTACTTACCAATGAGGGGAAGCTAACAAGAGAATGACAGTAAAAAGAAAGAAACTGTTTTCTTTCCTTATCTCCCGTCTCAAACAAGTTTTTTTGGTTATGATGGATTCAACGTTTAATTAATTGATTAATTAATTACTTGTTAATTAAAAAAAGATTTCTATCACCATCTGCAAATATAAAAACAACCTCGAGTCTGTAAAATAGTTCATTAGAAGTAAGATAAAATATAAAAAAAAAGAGTGGTCCGGTACCCGCTCACTCAGGCCCATTGGTAGTCCATCAGAAAGCGTATCAACAGCCTGGTACCAGTCTCCATGGCCGTCCATCCGAAAGCGTAACAACATCCAGTACCAACGCCGAACAGCTGGCCAATAGCAAAGCTCATCAACCGCCCAATACCAAGCCCAATAATGGCCTAAATCAGCCCATCAAGGCCCAGTAGCAAAGCCAATATCGGCCCAATATCAGTCAGTGTAACCCGGCATTAAAGCCCAACAACGGCCCAGAATCGGCCCATCGCAGCCTAGTAGTATAGTCCAATAATGGCCCAATAACAGCCCACTAAGCCTAAACGGCCCAAAACCAAAGCCCAATAACGGCCCAGTATAAGCCAAGCACGGCCCAATATCCGATTATAGCACAGTATTAAAGCCCAACAACGGCCCAATACCAAAGCCCAATAACGGTCCAATCGCGGCCCATTACGACCCAGTCTCAAAGCCCAATAACGGCCCAATCGCGGCCCATTACGGCCCAGTCTCAAAGCCCAATAACGACCCAATCGCGGCCCATTACGGCCCAGTCTCAAAGCCCAACAACGGCCCAATCGCAGCCCATTACGGCCCAGTCTCAAAGCCCAATAACGGCCCAATCGCGGCCCAACAACGGCCCAGAATCAGCCCATTACGGCCCAATACCACAGCCCAACAACGGCCCATTAACGGCCTAGTATCACAGCCCAACAACGGCCCAGAGTCAGCCCATTACGGCCCAGTATCAGAGCCCAATAACGGCCCAGAGTCAGCCCATCACGGCCCGGTAGCACAGCCCAACAACGGCCCAGAATCAGCCCATTACGGCCCAATACCACAGCCCAACAACCGCCTAAACTCAGCCCATTAACGGCCCAGTATCACAGCCCAACAACGGCCCAGAATCAGCCCATTACGGCCCAGTCTCAAAGTCCAACAATGGCGCAATACTAAGTCCAACAATGGCGCAATACTAAGCCCAACAACGGGTCAATATCAAAGCCCAATAATGGACCAGAATCACCCATTACGGCCTAGTAGTAAAGCCCATTGCAAAATAGTATAAAACAAAATAACGGCACAATTTCAGCCCGTTAAGGCCTAGTCACAAAGCTCAACAAAGGCCCAATGTCAGCCCATT